>OZ024760.1:32123116-32168116 GCA_964016885.1 Eledone cirrhosa
TGCTGTTCGTATGCAGGCATCGTACAACCTGCCTTTCATTTTTAGGGAGAACCCTTTAGCAGCTAATAGTGGTATAAGCTCTCTGAACTTTTTCCAACCAGTCCTGACTCTAGCTACAGTACTTTCAGAGCACCCTCCCCCACTGCTGATTTTATCGCCCAGGTAACGGAAGCTGTCCACTATTTCTATAGAACCCTCTGCGCAATTGAAAGAGCTAGTATTGTGTGGGCACTTGCTGCTACTTATTGCACCAGAACACCGGCCACATGTAAAATCTATGTTCTTAGTTAGCTTACCTGTGATCCCACTACATCTTTTATGCACCCATACTTTGCATTTAGGACACAAAATGGAGTTTCTACCTACGCCTTTCCTACACACCGAGCACGACCATTTCCCAGAAGGGACCGCCGCCTTGTTTTCTTTCCTACAAACTAGAACTTTGGTCTTAGCCAGGTTAATTTTAAGTCCTTTTGACTCTAGGCCGTGCTTCCATGTTTGGAATTTCTTCTCTAGCTCGGCCATTGATTCCGCTATGAGTGTCAGGTCGTCTGCGTATAGGAGTTCCCATGGGCAGCCTGTCTTGAACTCCTCTGTTATAGCCTGAAGGGCAATAATAAATAGTAGGGGGCTGAGAACAGAGCCCTGATGGACGCCAACTTTTACGCTAAACTCTTCACTATATTCGTTGTTAATTCTAACCTTGCTGACTGTTTCTTTATACATGGCTTGTATAGCCCTCACAAGCCATTCGTCAACGCCTAGTTTTCTAAGAGCCCACCAGATAATGGAGCGGGGGACTCTGTCGAAGGCTTTCTCCAAGTCGACAAAAGCTAAGTAGAGGGGTTTACCTTTAGCTAGGTACTTCTCCTGTAGTTGTCGTACTATGAAAAGAGCGTCTGTGGTACTTTTGCCTGACACAAACCCGAACTGCATTTCATCTAGGTCAATTCTCTCTCTGATTAGTTGCGCTATTACTTTTTCTGTGACCTTCATGACCTGGTCGATTAATTTAATGCCTCTATAGTTACTCCTATCTAGGGCGTCTCCTTTACCCTTATAACAGTTAACGATGATGCTGCTATGCCAGTCCTTCGGAACAACCCCATTCTGTACGACTTGGTTAACTATGCGGGTGACCATGGTGTGTCCCACCGTGCCAGATGCCTTCAGCATCTCAGCAACTATTTCCGAAGGCCCAGCCGCCTTACCTGTCTTCATATCCTTGATTGCCTTACTTATTATACTCCCCTCGACTAACACTGCTGGTCCCTCTATTGGGTCGACATGCATATGTTGATTTAAAACTGCACTATCCACAAGTGTTTTTTAACCTTCATATCATGTCTTCCTGTTTTATCTGATGAAAACACAAATATTGTTGCATGATGATATTTGTTTTTGAAATGCGCATAATAAAATACATGGAACTCTTTTAACCATCTTTTGTTCTTATATATTATGTATGTATATATATATATACATGTATATATATATATACATATATATGTATATATATATATATATATATATATGTATATATATGTATATATATATATATATATATATATATATATATATATATATATATATATATATATATATATATATATATATATATATATAATGGAAAAATTTGAACAGGGACAAAACAGAGAGGCAGTACAACGAATGTTTATTAATTTCACGCTCTGGAGATTGTATATATATATATATATATATATATATATATATATATATATGTAGGAGGTGAGTTTTATTGTAGCACAATAAAGCAATGCAAATATCATACATCGATCTTAAATTATTTTTCATATGTAGATTTAAAACTTCACTATTCACAAGTGTTTATTAACCTTCATATCTTCATATCTATTTTATCTGATGAAAACGCAGATATCATCTCATGATGATATTTGTTTTTGAAATGCGCATAATAAAATACTTGGAACTCTTTTAACCATCTTTTGATCTTATATTATATATATATATATGTATATATATATATATATATATAATGAAAAATTGAACAGGGACAGAACAGAGAGGCAGTACAATAAATGTTTATTAAATTCACGCTCAGGAGAGTGGGGGGTAGGTGGGGGTATGTGTGTGTGTAAAAGGTAAACAGAAATAACAACACAATTGGTACAGTATATGGAAGGGATATATTAGGTTAATGCTTGATATAGCAGGAAGAGGGTCTTAACGTTTCGGATGCTAGTCCTTCATCAGAAGAAAGAATGAGAAATAAGATAGATTAAGTGGACGGGCGGGTTGGAATTGGAAAAAATGTCTTCAGATAAAAATAACAGGTCCATTCATGTTGACATCTCTTGCCAAACTGTTGGTGCTGGTGTTTTGTGTATGATTTATTTTTTAGAAAAGTGGATGATGTCTGGGTGTATTCCTATATCTTAAAATGGATACAAACATTGACACACACGCACACACCTATACATACACACACACATATACATACACACATCTATACATACACACACACATATACATACACACACATATACATACACACACACATATACATACACACACACATATACATACAGACACCTATACATGCACACACATACATACACACACCTATACATGCACACACACATATACATACACACACATAAATACATACCAATGCACACACACAGACTCACACATACATACAAATACAGACACACAGACACACTTACATATGCACGTGTGTGTGTCTGTTTGTGCAATATTGTGGGTGAATGGCAGAAATGGTAGAGTGTGAAACATGATATTTTGTGGTATTTAGGTATGTGGTTACATCCCTTTAAGCTCCATGTTCACACCCCCATCTTATACCAGATAGTTTAGTCATATGGTATTAACTGGATCGTGAAGGTGTTAGCTCAGTGGTTAGAGTGTTTGGAGTCACAATAGTTACAGCTTTTAATCAGTCATTTAAAGCAGTGATTCCCAACGTGGGGCACACACCCCACATGGGAGCAATTTGAACATTTAAGGGGACCTTTGAAAATGATGTTAATGAGGACAAACCTCAGGTTTTACCTTATTACTTTTACACCAAGACAACTTTGGTAGACATTACTGTCAGAAACTCCTGTCTCACCTCCTCCATATGTTATTGTACATCTGGCACCACCTATATACCAATTTGTTTACACTTTGCAGTTGATCATTGCTGTTTTCATGTCAAAGGGGGACATAACAATGTTTTAGATGTTAGGGTGGGGCATGAGGTACAAAAGGTTGGGAGCCACTGATTTAAAGCAGCATAACCCAGCCCAGTATTTATTTTATTAATTCACATGAGATGCATATGCTGGTACAGCCATGCTGAGTGTAGTGAGGGCTGGATCAACGAAGTGATGACTGTCGATCCAGGAAGTAGAAGAGGCCCAGGAAGACAAAAAGGGACTTGGATGGAGGATGTCCGTCGGGATCAAGCTAGGCTTGGCCTGGCCCAAGTGAGACCAGCAGGATACTAAGGAGTGCCGTCAGGCAGGACCCACCCCCTACTTAGGGATTTATTGTCTCCTGCATAATAAAAAAACTTGATGATGATGAATCTAGTTACTAACCCTTAAAAGCTCCTGTTTGTTGTCAATAAGAAACTAATCTATTAATTCTGGTAGCTTAGAAAGAATTCTGGAAACATTGAGTTCTTCGAATGTATTTCGAGACACTGTGATTGTTGAAGACATCTTGTAAGGAATTACTGACATGTTTGAACAAATTCTGGGTGATTAGAGAGAAAGGGAGTAGAGTGGGTGAATTCTGGGTGATTAGAGAGAGTGATGTGTGTGAGGTTGAATTTTGTTCTCAATTTTGAACATGTGGTTAGAATGTCTCAGGAAAGTATTAAAATGGGATTCCTCAGAACAGTGCGTAGCTCAGAGATCAGAAAGTCACTCCAGGTAAA
Source organism: Eledone cirrhosa (assembly GCA_964016885.1). Lineage (NCBI taxonomy): Eukaryota > Metazoa > Mollusca > Cephalopoda > Octopoda > Eledonidae > Eledone > Eledone cirrhosa. Next base: position 32,127,045 of record OZ024760.1, read on the forward strand.
GCCCCTACTTATCCGAACTGAGAGATCACAGCTCTGATAATATGGCCATGTGGTTAGAATGTCTCAGGATAGAATCACTGGATAGATTTTAAGGGCAAAACCAACCGACTAGAGACCCAGAGGTAGACCTCGAGCAAGATAGTTGGATAACATCCATGAACTTGGCTGGCCATGTTTGGGGATCCTGCCGGATCAGTTGGAGACGGTTTCTACTGACAGGACCTGCTGGAAGGAGTGTTTCAGGACCCTACTCCCACCACCATGACCCTACTCCCACCCCCACAACCCTACTCCCACTCCCATGACCCTCTCAGGAACAAGTGGGTGAAGAAGAACTTCGTTGAATTTCTGGACTATTTGTGAAACATGTTGGTTGTTGTCATGGTGATGAGTTGGTTCTTTTCAACTGACTTTTGCTGGATATAATCGGGGAATTTTGTTGATCTCTGACTATTTTAATGCGGAGTTGACCCTTTTTGGCCAGTTGAACCCTGTTTATATAGCTGACCCCTACTTGTGTAGTTGGCTCCTTCTGGGGCAGTTGATCCCCCTATGTGCAGTTCTAAATACAATTTTCTGCCGTACTTTTAAATTTTCTGTCAAATACATGCTTACATGGTAAATGGTGGTTAAAAAGCTGAAAAAACACCCCTAAATTTCTTTTTTAAAAGCCATTACATTACATTAGAAATACTTCTGAGACTCAGAGTCAGGTGCCATAACCCAGTCTTTGATATTCTCCGAGTCAGTGAAAATATAGCACTACCACTGCAGAGATTAAAGTTCTCCAGATGTAGAGGATACAGCCCAACAGATGTAGAAAGTACAGACCAACAGATGTAGAGAGTACGGTCCAACAGATGTACAGAATAGAGCCCAACAGATGTAGAGAGTAGAGCCCAACAGATGTAGAGAGTAGAGCCCAACAGATGTAGAGCGTAGAGCCCAACAGATGTAGAGAGCAGAGACCAGCAGATGTAGAGAGTAGAGCCCTGCAGATGTAGAGAGTAGAGCCCAGCAGATGTAGAGAGTAGAGCCCTGCAGATGTAGAGAGTAAAGCCCTGCAGATGTAGAGAGTACAACCCAACGGAGGTAGAGAATATAGCCCAACAGATGTAGAGAGTGCAGCCCAACAGATGTAGAGAGTATATTCCAACGGATGTAGAGAGTACAGCCCAACAGATGTAGAGAATAGAGCCCAACAGATGCAGAGAGTAGGGCCCAAAACATGTAGAGAGAACAGCCCAACAGATGTAGAGAGTACAGCCCTACCACTGTAGATACAGTCCTACCACTGTCGATACAGCCCTACCACTGTAGATACAGTCCTACCACTGTAGATATATCCCTACCACTGTAGATACAGTCCTACCACTGTAGATACAGTCCTACCACTGTAGATACAGTCCTACCACTGTAGATACAGTCCTACCACTGTAGATACAGTCCTACCACTGTAGATACAGTCCTACCACTGTAGATACAGTCCTACAACTGTAGATACAGTCCTACCACTGTAGATACAGTCCTACCACTGTAGATACAGCCCTACCACTGTAGATACAGCCCTACCACTGTAGATACAGCCCTACCACTTTAGATACAGCCCTACCACTGTAGATACAGTCCTACCACTGTAGATATAGCCCTACCACTGCAGATATAGCCCTACCACTGTAGTTATAGCCCTACCACTGCAGATACAGTCCTACCACTGTAGATATAGTCCTACCACTGTAGATATAGTCCTACCACTGTAGATACAGTCCTACCACTGTAGATATAGCACTACCACTGCAGATATAGCCCTACCACTGTAGTTATAGTCCTACCACTGTAGATATAGCCCTACCACTGCAGATACAGTCCTACCACTGTAGATATAGTCCTACCACTGTAGATATAGTCCTACCACTGTAGATACAGTCCCACCACTGTAGATATAGCACTACCACTGCAGATATAGCCCTACCACTGTAGTTATAGTCCTACCATTGTAGATATAGCCCTACCACTGTAGATACAGCCCTACCACTTTAGATACAGCCCTACCACTGCAGATACAGTCCTACCACTGTAGATATAGTCCTACCACTGTAGATACAGTCCTACCACTGTAGATATAGCCCTACCACTGTAGATGTAGCCCTACCACTAGTTATAGTCCTACCAATGTAGATACAGCCCTACCACTGTAGATACAGCCCTGCCACTTTAGATAAGAGTCCTACCACTGTAGATACAGTCCTACCACTGTAGATATAGCCCTACCACTGTAGTTATAGACCTACCACTGTAGATATAGCCCTGCCACTGTAGATATAGCCCTACCACTGTAGTTATAGTCCTACCACTGTAGATGCAGTACTACCACTATAGATATAGTCCTACCACTGTAGATATAGTCCTACCACTGTAGATACAGCCCTACCACTGTATATACAGCCCTACCACTGTAGATACAGTTCTACCACTGTAGATACAGTTCTACCACTGTAGATACAGTCCTACCACTGTACATACAGCAATACCACTGTAAATATAGTCCTACAACAGTAGATACAGTCCTACCACTGTAGATACAGTCTTACCACTGTAGATATAGTCCTACCACTGTAGATACAGTCCTACCACTGTACATACAGCAATACCACTGTAAATATAGTCCTACAACAGTAGATACAGTCCTACCACTGTAGATACAGTCCTACCACTGTAGATACAGTCCTACCACTGTAGATAAGAGCCCTACCACTGTAGATATAGTCCTAGCACTGTAGATATAGTCCTAGCACTGTCGATACAGTCCTACCACTGTCGATACAGTCCTACCACTGTAGATACAGTCCTACCACTGTAGATATAGTCCTACCACTGTAGATACAGTCATACCACTGTAGATACAGTCCTACCACTGTAGATATAGTCCTACCACTGTAGATATAGTACTACCACTGTTGATACAGTCCTACCACTGTAGATACAGTCCTACCACTGTAGATGTAGTCCTAGCACTGTATATATAGTCCTACCACTGTAGATACAGTCCTACCACTGTAGATACAGTCCTACCACTGTAGATATAGTCCTACCACTGTAGATATAGTACTACCACTGTTGATACCGTCCTACCACTGTAGATATAGTCCTGCCACTGTAGATACAGTCCTACCACTGTAGATATAGTCCTACCACTGTAGATATAGTACTACCACTGTTGATATAGTCCTACCACTGTACATATAGTCCTACCACTGTATATACAGCCCTACCACTGTAGATACAGTCCTACCATTGTAGATGCAGTCATACCACTGTAGATACAGCCCTACCACTGTAGATATAGTCCTACCACTGTAGATATAGTACTACCACTGTAGATACAGTCCTACCACTGTAGATATAGTCCTGCCACTGTAGATACAGCCCTACCACTGTATATACAGTCCTACCACTGTAGATACAGTCCTACCACTGTAGATATAGTCCTAACACTGTATATACAGCCCTACCACTGTAGATACAGTCCTACCACTGTAGATACAGTCCTACCACTGTAGATATAGCCCTACCACTGTAGATACAGTCCTACCACTGTAGATACAGTCCTACCACTGTAGTTATAGTCCTACCACTGTAGATACAGTACTACCACTATAGATATAGTCCTACCACTGTAGATATAGTCCTACCACTGTAGATACAGCCCTACCACTGTATATACAGCCCTACCACTGTAGATACAGTTCTACCACTGTAGATATAGTTCTACCACTGTAGATACAGTCCTACCACTGTACATACAGCAATACCACTGTAAATATAGTCCTACAACAGTAGATACAGTCCTACCACTGTAGTTACAGTCTTACCACTGTAGATATAGTCCTACCACTGTAGATACAGTTCTACCACTGTAGATACAGTCCTACCACTGTAGATAAGAGCCCTACCACTGTAGATATAGTCCTACCACTGTAGATACAGTCCTACCACTGTAGATATAGTCCTACCACTGTAGATATAGTCCTACCACTGTAGATACAGTCCTACCACTGTAGATACAGTCATACAACTGTAGATGCAGTCCTACCACTGTAGATATAGTCCTACCACTGTAGATACAGTCCTACCACTATATATACAGTCATACAACTGTAGATGCAGTCCTACCACTGTAGATACAGTCCTACCACTGTAGATACAGTCCTACCACTGTATATACAGTCATACGACTGTAGATGCAGTCCTACCACTGTAGATATAGTCCTACCACTGTAGATATAGCCCTACCACTGTAGATATAGTACTACCACTGTTGATACAGTCCTACCACTGTAGATATAGTCCTACCACTGTAGATACAGCCCTACCACTGTATATACAGCCCTACCACTGTAGATACAGTCCTACCATTGTAGATGCAGTTATACCACTGTAGTTACAGTCCTACCACTGTAGGTATAGTCCTACCACTGTAGATATAGTACTACCACTGTAGATACAGTCCTACCACTGTAGATATAGTCCTACCACTGTAGATACAGTCCTACCACTGTAGATATAGTACTACCACTGTAGATACAGTCCTACCACTGTAGATATAGTACTACCACTGTAGATACAGTCCTACAACTGTAGATATAGTCCTACCACTGTAGATATAGTCCTACAACTGTACATACAGTCCTACCACTGTAGATACAGTCCTACCACTGTAGATATAGTCCTGCCACTGTAGATACAGTCCTACCATTGTAGATGCAGTTATACCACTGTAGTTACAGTCCTACCACTGTAGGTATAGTCCTACCACTGTAGATATAGTACTACCACTGTAGATACAGTCCTACCACTGTAGATATAGTCCTGCTACTGTAGATATAGTACTACCACTGTAGATACAGTCCTACAACTGTAGATATAGTCCTACCACTGTAGATATAGTCCTACCACTGTACATACAGTCCTACCACTGTAGATACAGTCCTACCACTGTAGATATAGTCCTGCCACTGTAGATACAGCCCTACCACTGTATATACAGTCCTACCACTGTAGATACAGTCCTACCATTGTACATGCAGTCATACCACTGTAGTTACAGTCCTACCACTGTAGATATAGTCCTACCACTGTAGATACAGTCCTACCACTGTATATACAGCCCTACCACTGTAGATACAGTCCTACCACTGTAGATACAGTCATACCACTGCAGATATAGCCCTACCACTGTAGTTATAGTCCTACCACTGTAGATATGGCCCTACCACTGCAGATACAGTCCTACCACTGTAGATATAGTCCTACCACTGTAGTTATAGTCCTACCACTGTAGATATAGCCCTACCACTGTAGATACAGCCCTACCACTTTAGATACAGCCCTACCACTGCAGATACAGTCTTACCGCTGTAGATATAGTCCTACCACTGTAGATACAGTCCTACCACTGTAGATATAGCCCTACCACTGTAGATGTAGCCCTACCACTAGTTATAGTCCTACCAATGTAGATACAGCCCTACCACTGTAGATACAGCCCTACCACTGTAGATATAGTCCTACCACTGTAGTTATAGACCTACCACTGTAGATATAGCCCTGCCACTGTAGATATAGCCCTACCACTGTAGTTATGGTCCTACCACTGTAGATACAGTACTACCACTATAGATATAGTCCTACCACTGTAGATACAGTCCTACCACTGTAGATATAGCCCTACCACTGTAGTTATAGACCTACCACTGTAGATATAGCCCTGCCACTGTAGATATAGCCCTACCACTGTAGTTATAGTCCTACCACTGTAGATACAGTACTACCACTATAGATATAGTCCTACCACTGTAGATATAGTCCTACCACTGTAGATATAGCCCTACCACTGTAGTTATAGACCTACCACTGTAGATATAGCCCTGCCACTGTAGATATAGCCCTACCACTGTAGTTATAGTCCTACCACTGTAGATACAGTACTACCACTATAGATATAGTCCTACCACTGTAGATATAGTCCTACCACTGTAGATATAGCCCTACCACTGTATATACAGCCCTACCACTGTAGATACAGTTCTACCACTGTAGATACAGTTCTACCACTGTAGATACAGTTCTACCACTGTAGATACAGTCCTACCACTGTACATACAGCAATACCACTGTAAATATAGTCCTACCACTGTAGATACAGTCTTACCACTGTAGATATAGTCCTACCACTGTAGATACAGTCCTACCACTGTAGATACAGTCCTACCACTGTAGATAAGAGCCCTACCACTGTAGATATAGTCCTAGCACTGTAGATACAGTCATACCACTGTAGATACAGTCCTACCACTGTAGATACAGTCCTACCACTGTAGATACAGCCCTACCACTGTAGATACAGCCCTACCACTGTAGATACAGCCCTACCACTGTAGATACAGTCATACCACTGTAGATACAGTCCTACCACTGTAGATACAGTCCTACCACTGTAGATACAGCCCTACCACTGTAGATATAGTCCTACCACTGTAGATACAGTCATACCACTGTAGATACAGTCCTACCACTGTAGATACAGTCCTACCACTGTAGATACAGCCCTACCACTGTAGATATAGTCCTACCACTGTAGATACAGTCCTACCACTGTAGATACAGTCCTACCACTGTAGATACAGTCCTACCACTGTAGATACAGCCCTACCACTGTAGATATAGTCCTACCACTGTAGATACAGTCATACCACTGTAGATACAGTCCTACCACTGTAGATACAGTCCTACCACTGTAGATACAGCCCTACCACTGTAGATACAGTCCTACCACTGTAGATATAGTCCTACCACTGTAGATATAGTACTACCACTGTAGATACAGTCCTACCACTGTAGATACAGTCCTACCACTGTAGATACAGTCCTACCACTGTAGATATAGTCCTACCACTGTAGATATAGTACTACCACTGTAGATACAGTCCTACCACTGTAGATATAGCCCTACCACTGTAGATACAGTCCTACCACTGTAGATATAGTACTACCACTGTAGATACAGTCCTACCACTGTAGATATAGTCCTACCACTGTAGATATAGTACTACCACTGTTGATATAGTCCTACCACTGTACATATAGTACTACCACTGTAGATACAGTCCTACCACTGTAGATACAGTCCTACCACTGTAGATACAGTAATACCACTGTAGATATAGTCCTACCACTGTAGATATAGTACTACCACTGTTGATATAGTCCTACCACTGTACATATAGTACTACCACTGTAGATACAGTCCTACCACTGTAGATACAGTCCTACCACTGTAGATATAGTCCTACCACTGTACATATAGTACTACCACTGTAGATACAGCCCTACCACTGTATATACAGCCCTACCACTGTAGATACAGTCCTACCATTGTAGATGCAGTCATACCACTGTAGATACAGCCCTACCACTGTATATACAGTCCTACCACTGTAGATATAGTCCTACCACTGTAGATATAGTCCTACCACTGTAGATATAGTACTACCACTGTAGATATAGTCCTACCACTGTAGATATAGTCCTACCACTGTAGATATAGTCCTATCACTGTAGATACAGTCCTACCACTGTAGATGCAGTCATACCACTGTAGTTACAGTCCTACCACTGTAGATATAGTCCTACCACTGTAGATACAGTCCTACCACTGTAGATATAGTCCTACCACTGTAGATACAGTCCTACCACTGTAGATATAGTCCTACCACTGTAGATACAGTACTACCACTATAGATATAGTCCTACCACTGTAGTTACAGTCTTACCACTGTAGTATAGTCCTACCACTGTAGTTACAGTCTTACCACTGTAGATATAGTCCTACCACTGTAGATACAGTTCTACCACTGTAGATACAGTCCTACCACTGTAGATACAGTCCTAGCACTGTATATATAGTCCTACCACTGTAGATACAGTCCTACCACTGTAGATACAGTCCTACCACTGTAGATACAGTCCTACCACTGTAGATATAGTCCTAGCACTGTATATATAGTCCTACCACTGTAGATACAGTCCTACCACTGTAGATACAGTCCTACCACTGTACATACAGTCCTACCACTGGAGATATAGTCGTACCACTGTAGATATAATCCTACCACTGTATATACAGTCCTACCACTGTAGATACAGCCCTACCACTGTATATACAGCTCTACCACTTTAGTTACAGTCCTACCACTGTAGATATAGACCTACCACTGTAGATATAGTCCTACCACTGTAGATATAGTCCTACCACTGTAGATATAGTCCTACCACTGTTGATACAGTCCTACCACTGTAGATATAGTCCTACCACTGTACATACAGTCCTACCACTGGAGATATAGTCCTACCACTGTAGATATAGTCCTACCACTGTAGATATAGTACTACCACTGTAGATATAGTCCTACCACTGTAGATATAGTCCTACCACTGTAGATATAGTCCTATCACTGTAGATACAGTCCTACCACTGTAGATGCAGTCATACCACTGTAGTTACAGTCCTACCACTGTAGATATAGTCCTACCACTGTAGATACAGTCCTACCACTGTAGATATAGTCCTACCACTGTAGATACAGTCCTACCACTGTAGATATAGTCCTACCACTGTAGATACAGTACTACCACTATAGATATAGTCCTACCACTGTAGTTACAGTCTTACCACTGTAGTATAGTCCTACCACTGTAGTTACAGTCTTACCACTGTAGATATAGTCCTACCACTGTAGATACAGTTCTACCACTGTAGATACAGTCCTACCACTGTAGATACAGTCCTAGCACTGTATATATAGTCCTACCACTGTAGATACAGTCCTACCACTGTAGATACAGTCCTACCACTGTAGATACAGTCCTACCACTGTAGATATAGTCCTAGCACTGTATATATAGTCCTACCACTGTAGATACAGTCCTACCACTGTAGATACAGTCCTACCACTGTACATACAGTCCTACCACTGGAGATATAGTCGTACCACTGTAGATATAATCCTACCACTGTATATACAGTCCTACCACTGTAGATACAGCCCTACCACTGTATATACAGCTCTACCACTGTAGTTACAGTCCTACCACTGTAGATATAGTCCTACCACTGTAGATATAGTCCTACCACTGTAGATATAGTCCTACCACTGTAGATATAGTCCTACCACTGTTGATACAGTCCTACCACTGTAGATATAGTCCTACCACTGTACATACAGTCCTACCACTGGAGATATAGTCGTACCACTGTAGATATAATCCTACCACTGTATATACAGTCCTACCACTGTAGATACAGTCCTACCACTGTAAATATAGTCCTACCACTGTATATACAGTCCTACCACTGTAGATACAGTCCTACCACTGTAAATATAGTCCTACCACTGTAGATATAGTCCTACCACTGTAGATATAGTCCTACCACTGTAGATATAGTACTACCACTGTAGATATAGTCCTACCACTGTAGATATAGTCCTACCACTGTAGATATAGTACTACCACTGTATATACAGCCCTACCACTGTAGATACAGTCCTACCACTGTAAATATAGTCCTACCACTGTAGATACAGTCCTACCACTGTATATACAGCCCTACCACTGTAGATACAGTCCTACCACTGTAGATACAGTCCTACCACTGTAGATACAGTCCTACCACTGTAGATATAGTCCTACCTCTGTAGATATAGCCCTACCACTGTAGATATAGTCCTACCACTGTAGATAAAGTCCTACCACTGTAGATACAGTCCTACCACTGTAGATATAGTCCTACCACTGTAGATATAGTACTACCACTGTGGATACAGTCCTACCACTGTAGATATAGTCCTACCACTGTACATACAGTCCTACCACTGTAGATATAGTACTACCACTGTTGATACAGCCCTACCACTGTAGATACAGTCCTACCATTGTAGATGCAGTCATACCACTGTAGTTACAGTCCTACCACTGTAGATATAGTCCTACCACTGTAGATATAGTACTACCACTGTAGATACAGTCCTACCACTGTAGATATAATCCTACCACTGTAGATACAATCTTACCACTGTAAATATAGTCCTACCACTGTATATACAGTCCTACGACTGTAGATACAGTCCTACCACTGTAGATATAGCCCTACCACTGTAGATACATTACTACCACTGCAGATACAGTCCTACCACTGTAGATATAGCCCTACCACTGTAGATACAGTTCTACCACTGTAGATACAGTCCTACCAGTGTAGATATAGCACTACAACTGTATATATAGCCCTACTACTGTAGATATAGTCATAACACTCTAGATACACTCATACCACTCTAGATACAGCCCTACCACTGTAGATACTGTACTACCACTGTAGATACAGCCCTACCACTGTAGATACATTCTTACCACTGTAGAGATAGAACTACCACTGTAGATACAGCCCTACCACTGTAGATATAGTCCTACCACTGTAGATATAGCCCTACCACTGTAGATACAGTCATAACACTCTAGATACAGTAATACCACTGTAGATACAGCCCTACCACTGTAGATACAGCCCTACCGCTGTAGATACATTCTTACCACTGTAGAGATAGAACTAACACTGTAAATACAGCCCTACCACTGTAGATATAGTCCTACCACTGTAGATATAGCCCTACCACCGTAGATACAGTCATACCACTGTAGATATAGCCCTACCACTGTAGATACAGTCCTACCACTGTAGATACCGTCCTACCACTGTATATATACTCCTACCACTGTAGATACAGTCCTACCACTGCATATATAGCCCTACCACTGTAGATACAGCCTTACCACTGTAGGTACAGTCCTACCACTCTAAATATAGTCCTACCACTGTATATACAGTCCTACCACTGTAGATACAGTCCTACCACTGTAGATACAGCCCTACCACTGTAGATATAGTCCTACCACTATAGATATAGTCCTACCACTGTATATATAGTCCTACCACTGTAGTTACAGACCTACCACTGTAGATATAGTCCTACCACTGTAGATACAGTCCTACCACTGTAGATACAGTCCTACCACTGTAGATATAGTCATACCACTGGAGATATAGCCCCACCACTGTAGATATAGCCCTAGCACTAAGATACAGTCCTACCACTGTAGATACAGTCCTACAACTGTAGATACAGTCCTACCACTGTAGATATAGTCCTACCACTGTAGATACAGTCCTACCACTGTAGATACAGTCCTACCACTGTAGATACAGTCCTACCACTGTAGATATAGTCCTACCACTGTAGATATAGCCCTACCACTGCAGATATAGCCCTACCACTGTAGTTATAGTCCTACCACTGTAGATATAGCCCTACCACTGTAGTTATAGTCCTACCACTGTAGATATAGCCCTGCCACTGTAGATATAGCCCTACCACTTTAGATACAGCCCTACCACTGCAGATACAGTTCTACCGCTGTAGATATAGTCCTACCACTGTAGATACAGTCCTACCACTGTAGATATAGCCCTACCACTGTAGATATAGCCCTACCACTAGTCATAGTCCTACCAATGTAGATACAGCCCTACCACTGTAGATACAGCCCTACCACTTTAGATAAGATTCCTACCACTGTAGATACAGTCCTACCACTGTAGATATAGCCCTACCACTGTAGTTATAGACCTACCACTGTACATATAGCCCTGCTACTGTAGATATAGCCCTACCACTGTAGATATAGCCCTACCACTGTAGTTATAGTCCTACCACTGTAGATATAGTCCTACCACTGTAGATACAGTACTACCACTATAGATATAGTCCTACCATTGTAGATATAGTCCTACCACTGTAGATACAGCCCTACCACTGTATATACAGCCCTACCACTGTAGATACAGTTCTACCACTGTAGATACAGTTCTACAACTGTAGATACAGTCCTACCACTGTACATACGGCCCTACCACTGTAAATATAGTCCGACAACAGTAGATACAGTCCTACCACTGTAGATACAGTCTTACCACTGTAGATATAGTCCTACCACTGTAGATATAGCCCTACCACCGTAGATACAGTCATACCACTGTAGATATAGCCCTACCACTGTAGATACAGTCCTACCACTGTAGATACCATCCTACCACTGTAGATACCATCCTACCACTGTATATATAGTCCTACCACTGTAGATACAGTCCTACCACTGCATATATAGCCCTACCACTGTAGATACAGCCCTACCACTGTAGGTACAGTCCTACCACTCTAAATATAGTCCTACCACTGTATATACAGTCCTACCACTGTAGATACAGTCCTACCACTGTAGATATAGTCCTACCACTATAGATATAGTCCTACCACTGTATATATAGTCCTACCACTGTAGTTACAGGCCTACCACTGTAGATATAGTCCTACCACTGTAGATACAGTCCTACCACTGTAGATACAGTCCTACCACTGTAGATATAGTCATACCACTGGAGATATAGCCCCACCACTGTAGATATAGCCCTAGCACTAAGATACAGTCCTACCACTGTAGATACAGTCCTACCACTGTAGATATAGTCTTACCACTGTAGATATAGTCCTACCACTGTAGATATAGTCCTACCACTGTAGATATAGTCCTACCACTGTAGATACAGTCCTACCACTGTAGATACAGTCCTACCACTGTAGATACAGTCCTACCACTGTAGATACAGTCCTACCACTGTAGATATAGTCCTACCACTGTAGATATAGTCATACCACTGGAGATATAGCCCCACCACTGTAGATATAGCCCTAGCACTAAGATACAGTCCTACCACTGTAGATACAGTCCTACCACTGTAGATATAGTCTTACCACTGTAGATATAGTCCTACCACTGTAGATATAGTCCTACCACTGTAGATATAGCCCTACCACTGTAGATACAGTCCTACCACTGTAGATACAGTCCTACCACTGTAGATACAGTCCTACCACTGTAGATACAGTCCTACCACTGTAGATATAGTCCTACCACTGTAGATATAGCCCTACCACTGCAGATATAGCCCTACCACTGTAGTTATAGTCCTACCACTGTAGATATAGCCCTACCACTGTAGTTATAGTCCTACCACTGTAGATATAACCCTGCCACTGTAGATATAGCCCTACCACTGTAGATACAGCCCTACCACTTTAGATACAGCCCTACCACTGCAGATACAGTTCTACCGCTGTAGATATAGTCCTACCACTGTAGATACAGTCCTACCACTGTAGATATAGCCCTACCACTGTAGATATAGCCCTACCACTAGTTATAGTCCTACCAATGTAGATACAGCCCTACCACTGTAGATACAGCCCTACCACTTTAGATAAGAGTCCTACCACTGTAGATACAGTCCTACCACTGTAGATATAGCCCTACTACTGTTGACATAGATCTACCACTGTAGTTATAGACCTACCACTGTACATATAGCCCTGCCACTGTAGATATAGCCCTACCACTGTAGATATAGCCCTACCACTGTAGTTATAGTCCTACCACTGTAGATATAGTCCAACCACTGTAGATACAGTACTACCACTATAGATATAGTCCTACCACTGTAGATATAGCCCTACCACTGTATATACAGCCCTACCACTGTAGATACAGTTCTACCACTGTAGATACAGTTCTACCACTGTAGATACAGCCCTACCACTGTAAATATAGTCCTACAACAGTAGATACAGTCCTACCACTGTAGATACAGTCTTACCACTGTAGATATAGTCCTACCACTGTAGATATAGTCCTACCACTGTTGATAAAGTCCTACCACTGTAGATACAGTCCTACCACTGTTGATACAGTCCTACCACTGTAGATATAGTCCTACCACTGTATATACAGCCCTACCACTGTAGATACAGTCCTACCACTGTATATACAGTCCTACCACTGTAGATACAGTCCTACCACTGTAGATACAGTCCTACCACTGTTGATACAGTCCTACCACTGTAGATATAGTCCTACCACTGTAGATACAGTCCTACCACTGTAGATACAGTCCTACCACTGTAGATATAGTCCTACAACTGTAGATACAGTCCTACCACTGTAGATATAGTACTACCACTGTAGATATAGCCCTACCACTGTAGATAAAGTCCTACCACTGTAGATACAGTCCTACCACTGTAGATATAGTCCTACCACTGTAGATATAGTACTACCACTGTTGATAAAGTCCTACCACTGTAGATACAGTCCTACCACTGTTGATACAGTCCTACCACTGTAGATATAGTCCTACCACTGTATATACAGCCCTACCACTGTAGATATAGCCCTACCACTGTAGATAAAGTCCTACCACTGTAGATACAGTCCTACCACTGTAGATATAGTACTACCAATATTGATACAGTCCTACCACTGTAGATATAGTCTTACCACTGTAGATATAGTCCTACCACTGTAGATACAGTCCTACCACTGTAGATATAGTACTACCACTATTGATACAGTCCTACCACTGTAGATATAGTCTTACCACTGTAGATACAGTCCTACCACTGTAGATATAGTCCTACCACTGTAGATATAGTACTACCACTGTTGATAAAGTCCTACCACTGTAGATACAGTCCTACCACTGTTGATACAGTCCTACCACTGTAGATATAGTCCTACCACCGTAGATACAGTCATACCACTGTAGATATAGCCCTACCACTGTAGATACAGTCCTACCACTGTAGATACCATCCTACCACTGTAGATACCATCCTACCACTGTATATATAGTCCTACCACTGTAGATACAGTCCTACCACTGCATATATAGCCCTACCACTGTAGATACAGCCCTACCACTGTAGGTACAGTCCTACCACTCTAAATATAGTCCTACCACTGTATATACAGTCCTACCACTGTAGATACAGTCCTACCACTGTAGATATAGTCCTACCACTATAGATATAGTCCTACCACTGTATATATAGTCCTACCACTGTAGTTACAGGCCTACCACTGTAGATATAGTCCTACCACTGTAGATACAGTCCTACCACTGTAGATACAGTCCTACCACTGTAGATATAGTCATACCACTGGAGATATAGCCCCACCACTGTAGATATAGCCCTAGCACTAAGATACAGTCCTACCACTGTAGATACAGTCCTACCACTGTAGATATAGTCTTACCACTGTAGATATAGTCCTACCACTGTAGATATAGTCCTACCACTGTAGATATAGTCCTACCACTGTAGATACAGTCCTACCACTGTAGATACAGTCCTACCACTGTAGATACAGTCCTACCACTGTAGATACAGTCCTACCACTGTAGATATAGTCCTACCACTGTAGATATAGTCATACCACTGGAGATATAGCCCCACCACTGTAGATATAGCCCTAGCACTAAGATACAGTCCTACCACTGTAGATACAGTCCTACCACTGTAGATATAGTCTTACCACTGTAGATATAGTCCTACCACTGTAGATATAGTCCTACCACTGTAGATATAGCCCTACCACTGTAGATACAGTCCTACCACTGTAGATACAGTCCTACCACTGTAGATACAGTCCTACCACTGTAGATACAGTCCTACCACTGTAGATATAGTCCTACCACTGTAGATATAGCCCTACCACTGCAGATATAGCCCTACCACTGTAGTTATAGTCCTACCACTGTAGATATAGCCCTACCACTGTAGTTATAGTCCTACCACTGTAGATATAACCCTGCCACTGTAGATATAGCCCTACCACTGTAGATACAGCCCTACCACTTTAGATACAGCCCTACCACTGCAGATACAGTTCTACCGCTGTAGATATAGTCCTACCACTGTAGATACAGTCCTACCACTGTAGATATAGCCCTACCACTGTAGATATAGCCCTACCACTAGTTATAGTCCTACCAATGTAGATACAGCCCTACCACTGTAGATACAGCCCTACCACTTTAGATAAGAGTCCTACCACTGTAGATACAGTCCTACCACTGTAGATATAGCCCTACTACTGTTGACATAGATCTACCACTGTAGTTATAGACCTACCACTGTACATATAGCCCTGCCACTGTAGATATAGCCCTACCACTGTAGATATAGCCCTACCACTGTAGTTATAGTCCTACCACTGTAGATATAGTCCAACCACTGTAGATACAGTACTACCACTATAGATATAGTCCTACCACTGTAGATATAGCCCTACCACTGTATATACAGCCCTACCACTGTAGATACAGTTCTACCACTGTAGATACAGTTCTACCACTGTAGATACAGCCCTACCACTGTAAATATAGTCCTACAACAGTAGATACAGTCCTACCACTGTAGATACAGTCTTACCACTGTAGATATAGTCCTACCACTGTAGATATAGTCCTACCACTGTTGATAAAGTCCTACCACTGTAGATACAGTCCTACCACTGTTGATACAGTCCTACCACTGTAGATATAGTCCTACCACTGTATATACAGCCCTACCACTGTAGATACAGTCCTACCACTGTATATACAGTCCTACCACTGTAGATACAGTCCTACCACTGTAGATACAGTCCTACCACTGTTGATACAGTCCTACCACTGTAGATATAGTCCTACCACTGTAGATACAGTCCTACCACTGTAGATACAGTCCTACCACTGTAGATATAGTCCTACAACTGTAGATACAGTCCTACCACTGTAGATATAGTACTACCACTGTAGATATAGCCCTACCACTGTAGATAAAGTCCTACCACTGTAGATACAGTCCTACCACTGTAGATATAGTCCTACCACTGTAGATATAGTACTACCACTGTTGATAAAGTCCTACCACTGTAGATACAGTCCTACCACTGTTGATACAGTCCTACCACTGTAGATATAGTCCTACCACTGTATATACAGCCCTACCACTGTAGATATAGCCCTACCACTGTAGATAAAGTCCTACCACTGTAGATACAGTCCTACCACTGTAGATATAGTACTACCAATATTGATACAGTCCTACCACTGTAGATATAGTCTTACCACTGTAGATATAGTCCTACCACTGTAGATACAGTCCTACCACTGTAGATATAGTACTACCACTATTGATACAGTCCTACCACTGTAGATATAGTCTTACCACTGTAGATACAGTCCTACCACTGTAGATATAGTCCTACCACTGTAGATATAGTACTACCACTGTTGATAAAGTCCTACCACTGTAGATACAGTCCTACCACTGTTGATACAGTCCTACCACTGTAGATATAGTCCTACCACTGTATATACAGCCCTACCACTGTAGATATAGCCCTACCACTGTAGATAAAGTCCTACCACTGTAGATACAGTCCTACCACTGTAGATATAGTACTACCAATATTGATACAGTCCTACCACTGTAGATATAGTCTTACCACTGTAGATATAGTCCTACCACTGTAGATACAGTCCTACCACTGTAGATATAGTACTACCACTATTGATACAGCCCTACCACTGTAGATACAGTCCTACCATTGTAGATGCAGTCATACCACTGTAGTTACAGTCCTACCACTGTAGATATAGTCCTGCCACTGTAGATATAGTCCTACCACTGTAGATATAGTCCTACCACTGTAGGTACATTACTACCACTGTAGATACAGTCCTACCATTGTAGATGCAGTCATACCACTGTAGTTACAGTCCTACCACTGTAGATATAGTCCTGCCACTGTAGATACAGCCCTACCACTGTAGATACAGTCCTACCATTGTAGATGCAGTCATACCACTGTAGTTACAGTCCTACCACTGTAGATATAGTCCTACCACTGTAGATATAGTCCTACCACTGTAGATATAGTCCTACCACTGTAGGTACATTACTACCACTGTAGATACAGTCCTACCATTGTAGATGCAGTCATACCACTGTAGTTACAGTCCTACCACTGTAGATACAGTCCTACCATTGTAGATGCAGTCATACCACTGTAGTTACAGTCCTACCACTGTAGATATAGTACTACCACTGTAGATACAGTCCTACCACTGTAGATATAGTCCTGCCACTGTAGATAAGCTCTACCACTGTATATACAGTCCTACCACTGTAGATACAGTCCTACCATTGTAGATGCAGTCATACCACTGTAGTTACAGTCCTACCACTGTAGATATAGTCCTACCACTGTAGATACAGTCCTACCACTGTAGAATCAGTCTTACCACTGTAGATACAGTCCTACCACTGTATATACAGCCCTACCACTGTATATACAGCCCTACCACTGTAGATACAGTCCTACCACTGTAGATACAGTCCTACCACTGTAGATATAGTCCTACCACTGTAGATACATTACTACCACTGTAGATACAGCGCTACCACTGTAGATATAGCCCTACCACTGTAGATACAGTCCTACCACTGTAGATACAGTTCTACCACTGTAGATACAGTCCTACCAGTGTAGATACAGTCCTACCACTGTAGATACAGTCCTACCATTGTAGATGCAGTCATACCACTGTAGTTACAGTCCTACCACTGTGGATATAGCCCTACCACTGTAGATACAGCCCTACCACTGTAGATATAGCACTACAACTGTATATATAGTCATAACACTCTAGATACACTCATACCACTCTAGATACAGCCCTACCACTGTAGATACTGTACTACCACTGTAGATACAGCCCTACCACTGTAGATATAGTCCTACCACTGTAGATATAGCCCTACCACTGTAGATACAGTCATAACACTCTAGATACAGTAATACCACTGTAGATACAGCCCTACCACTGTAGATACAGCCCTACCACTGTAGATACATTCTTACCACTGTAGAGATAGAACTAACACTGTAAATACAGCTCTACCACTGTAGATATAGTCCTACCACTGTAGATATAGCCCTACCACCGTAGATACAGTCATACCACTGTAGATATAGCCCTACCACTGTAGATACAGTCCTACCACTGTATATACAGTCCTACCACTGCATATATAGCCCTACCACTGTAGATACAGTCCTACCACTGTATATACAGTCCTACCACTGTATATATAGTCCTACCACTGTAGATACAGTCCTACCACTGCATATATAGCCCTACCACTGTAGATACAGCCCTACCACTGTAGGTACAGTCCTACCACTTTAGATACAGCCCTACCACAGCAGATACAGTTCTACCGCTGTAGATATAGTCCTACCACGGTAGATACAGTCCTACCACTGTAGATATAGCCCTACCTCTGTAGATATAGCCCTACCACTAGTTATAGTCCTACCAATGTAGATACAGTCCTACCACTGTAGATACAGCCCTACCACTATAGATAAGAGTCCTACCACTGTAGATACAGTCCTACCACTGTAGATATAGCCCTACTACTGTTGATATAGCCCTACCACTGTAGTTATAGACCTACCACTGTAGATATAGCCCTGCCACTGTAGATATAGCCCTACCACTGTAGTTATAGTCCTACCACTGTAGATACAGCCCTACCACTGTAGATACAGTCCTACCACTGTAGATGCAGTCCAACCACTGTAGATATAGTCCTACCACTGTAGATATAGTAATACCACTGTAGATATAGTCCTACCACTGTAGATACCGTCCTACCACTGTAGATATAGTCCTACCACTGTAGATACAGTCCTACCATTGTAGATATAGTACTACCACTGTTGATACAGTCCTACCACAGTAGATATAGTCCTACCACTGTACATACACTCCTACCACTGTAGATATAGTACTACCACTGTAGATATAGTCCTACCACTGTAGATACAGCCCTACCACTGTATATACAGCCCTACCACTGTAGATACAGTCCTACCATTGTAGATGCAGTCATACCACTGTAGTTACAGTCCTACCACTGTAGATATAGTACTACCACTGTAGATACAGTCCTACCACTGTAGATATAGTCCTGCCACTGTAGATACAGTCATACCACTGTAGATACAGTCCTACCACTGTAGATACAGTCCTACCATTGTAGATGCAGTCATACCACTGTAGTTACAGTCCTACCACTGTAGATATAGTCCTACCACTGCAGATATAGCCCTACCACTGTAGATACAGTCCTACCACTGTATATACAGCCCTACCACTGTAGATACAGTCCTACCACTGTAGATACAGTCCTACCACTGTAGATATAGCCCTACCACTGTAGATACAGTCCTACCACTGTAAATACAGTCCTACCACTGTAGATATAGCCCTACCACTGTAGATATAGTCCTACCACTGTAGATATAGCCCTACTACTGTGATACAGCCCTACCACTGTAGATATAGTCCTACCACTGAAGATATAGCCCTACCACTATATATGTAGCCCTATACTGTGATACAGCCCTACCACCGTAGATACAGTCCTGTCACTGTAGATATTCTCCTACCACTGTAGATACAGTCATACCACTGATGTTACAGTCCTACCACTGTAGATACAATCTTACCACTGTAAATATAGTCCTACCACTGTACATACAGTCCTACCACTGCATATATAGTCCTACCACTGTAGATACAGTCATACCACTGTAGATATAGCCCTACCACCGTAGATACAGTCCTACCACTGTAGATACAGTCCTACCACTGTATATATAGTCCTACCACTGTAGATACAGTCCTACCACTGCATATATAGCCCTACCACTGTAGATACAGCTCTACCACTGTAGGTACAGTCCTACCACTCTAAATATAGTCCTACCACTGTATATACAGTCCTACCACTGTAGATATAGTCCTACCACTGTAGATATAGTCCTACCACTGTAGATATAGTCCTACCACTGTAGATACAGTCCTACCACTGTAGATACAGTCCTACCACTGTAGATATAGTCCTACCACTATAGATACAGTCCTACCACTGTAGATATAGCCCTACCACTGTAGATACAGCCCTACCACTGTAGATACAGTCCTACCACTGTAGATATAGTCCTACCACTATAGATACAGTCCTATCACTGTGGATATAGCCCTACCACTGTAGATACAGCCCTACCACTGTAGATATAGCACTACAACTGTAGATACAGTCCTACAACTGTAGATACAGTTTTACCACTGTAGATACAGTCCTACCACTGTAGATACAGTCCTACCACTGTAGATACAGTCCTACCACTGTGGATATAGCCCTACCACTGTAGATACAGCCCTACCACTGTCGATATAGCACTACAACTTTATATATAGCCCTACTACTGTAGATATAGTCATAACACTCTAGATACACTCATACCACTGTAGATACAGTCCTACCAATGTAGAGACAGCCCTACCACTGTAGATACAGCCCTACCACTGTAGATACATTCTTGCCACTGTAGAGATAGAACTAACACTGTAGATACAGCCCTACCACTGTAGATATAGTCCTACCACTGTAGATATAGCCCTACCACTGTAGATATAGCCCTACCACTGTAGATATAGCCCTACCACTGTAGATATAGCCCTACCACCGTACATACAGTCATACCACTGTAGATATCCTCCTACCACCGTAGATATAGTCCTAGCACTGTAGATATTGTCCTACCACTATAGATATAGTCCTACCACTGTAGATACAGTCCTACCACTGTAGATACAGTCATACCACTGTAGTTACAGTCCTACCACTGTAGATACAGCTCTACCACTGTAGATACAGTCCTACCATTGTAGATGCAGACATACCACTGTAGTTACAGTCCTACCACTGTAGATATAGTACTACCACTGTAGATACAGTCCTACCACTGTAGATATAGTCCTGCCACTGTAGATACAGTCATACCACTGTAGATACAGTCCTACCACTGTAGATACAGTCCTACCATTGTAGATGCAGTCATACCACTGTAGTTACAGTCCTACCACTGTAGATATAGTCCTACCACTGCAGATATAGCCCTACCACTGTAGATACAGTCCTACCACTGTATATACAGCCCTACCACTGTAGATACAGTCCTACCACTGTAGATACAGTCCTACCACTGTAGATATAGCCCTACCACTGTAGATACAGTCCTACCACTGTAAATACAGTCCTACCACTGTAGATATAGCCCTACCACTGTAGATATAGTCCTACCACTGTAGATATAGCCCTACTACTGTGATACAGCCCTACCACTGTAGATATAGTCCTACCACTGAAGATATAGCCCTACCACTATATATGTAGCCCTATACTGTGATACAGCCCTACCACCGTAGATACAGTCCTGTCACTGTAGATATTCTCCTACCACTGTAGATACAGTCATACCACTGATGTTACAGTCCTACCACTGTAGATACAATCTTACCACTGTAAATATAGTCCTACCACTGTACATACAGTCCTACCACTGCATATATAGTCCTACCACTGTAGATACAGTCATACCACTGTAGATATAGCCCTACCACCGTAGATACAGTCCTACCACTGTAGATACAGTCCTACCACTGTATATATAGTCCTACCACTGTAGATACAGTCCTACCACTGCATATATAGCCCTACCACTGTAGATACAGCTCTACCACTGTAGGTACAGTCCTACCACTCTAAATATAGTCCTACCACTGTATATACAGTCCTACCACTGTAGATATAGTCCTACCACTGTAGATATAGTCCTACCACTGTAGATATAGTCCTACCACTGTAGATACAGTCCTACCACTGTAGATACAGTCCTACCACTGTAGATATAGTCCTACCACTATAGATACAGTCCTACCACTGTAGATATAGCCCTACCACTGTAGATACAGCCCTACCACTGTAGATACAGTCCTACCACTGTAGATATAGTCCTACCACTATAGATACAGTCCTATCACTGTGGATATAGCCCTACCACTGTAGATACAGCCCTACCACTGTAGATATAGCACTACAACTGTAGATACAGTCCTACAACTGTAGATACAGTTTTACCACTGTAGATACAGTCCTACCACTGTAGATACAGTCCTACCACTGTAGATACAGTCCTACCACTGTGGATATAGCCCTACCACTGTAGATACAGCCCTACCACTGTCGATATAGCACTACAACTTTATATATAGCCCTACTACTGTAGATATAGTCATAACACTCTAGATACACTCATACCACTGTAGATACAGTCCTACCAATGTAGAGACAGCCCTACCACTGTAGATACAGCCCTACCACTGTAGATACATTCTTGCCACTGTAGAGATAGAACTAACACTGTAGATACAGCCCTACCACTGTAGATATAGTCCTACCACTGTAGATATAGCCCTACCACTGTAGATATAGCCCTACCACTGTAGATATAGCCCTACCACTGTAGATATAGCCCTACCACCGTACATACAGTCATACCACTGTAGATATCCTCCTACCACCGTAGATATAGTCCTAGCACTGTAGATATTGTCCTACCACTATAGATATAGTCCTACCACTGTAGATACAGTCCTACCACTGTAGATACAGTCATACCACTGTAGTTACAGTCCTACCACTGTAGATACAGCTCTACCACTGTAGATACAGTCCTACCATTGTAGATGCAGACATACCACTGTAGTTACAGTCCTACCACTGTAGATATAGTCCTACCACTGTAGTTATAGCCCTACCACTGTAGATATAGCCCTACCACTGTAGATATAGCCCTACCACTGTTGATACAGTCCTACCACTGTAGATATAGTCCTACCACTGTAGATACAGCCCTACCACTGTAGATATAGCCCTACCACTGTAGATACAGTCCTACCACTGTATATACAGTCCTACCACTGTAGATACAGTCCTACCACTGTATATACAGTCATACCACTGTAGATATAGTCCTACCACTGTAGATACAGTCCTACCACTGTAGATATAGTCCTACCATTGTAGATACAGTCCTACCACTGTATTTATAGTCCTACCACTGTAGATATAGTCCTACCATTGTAGATACAGTCATACCACTGTAGATACAGTCCTACCACTGTATATACAGTCCTACCACTGTAGATACAGTCCTACCACTGTAGATACAGTCATACCACTGTAGATACAGTCCTACCACTGTAGATACAGTCCTACCACTGTATATACAGTCCTACCACTGAAGATATAGCCCTACCACTGTATATATAGCCCTACTACTATTGATATAGGCCTACCACTGTAGATCTAGCCCTACTACTGTAGATATACTCCTAACACTCTACATACAATCCTACCACTGTAGATACAGTCATACCACTGTAGATATAGCCCTACCACTGTAGATACAGTCCTACCACTGTAGATACAGTCCTACGACTGTAGATATAGTACTACCACTATAGATACAGTCCTACCACTGTAGATACAGTCCTACCACTGTGGATACAGTTCTACCACTGTAGATACAGACCTACCACTGTAGATACAGTCCTACCACTGTAGATATAGCCCTACAACTGTAGATACAGCCCTACCACTGTAGATATAGCCCTACAACTGTAGATACAGTCCTACCACTGTTGATATAGCCCTACCACTGTAGATACATTACCACCACTGTAGATACAGTCCTACCACTGTAGATACAGTTCTACCACTGTAGATACAGTCCTACCACTGTATATACAGTCCTACCACTGTGGATATAGCCCTACCACTGTAGATACAGCCCTACCACTGTAGATATAGCACTACAACTGTATATATAGCCCTACTACTGTAGATACAGCCCTACCACTGTACATATAGCACTACAACAGTAGATACAGCCCTACCACTGTAGAGATAGAACTACCACTGTAGATACAATCCTACCACTGTAGATACAGTCCTACCACTGTAGATATAGCGCTACCACTGTAGATACAGTCATACCACTGTAGATACAGCCCTACCACTGTAGATACATTCTTACCACTGTAGAGATAGAACTACCACTGTAGATACAGCCCTACCACTGTAGATATAGTCCTACCACTGTAGATATAGCCCTACCACTGTAGATACAGTCATAACACTCTAGATACAGTAATACCACTGTAGATACAGCCCTACCACTGTAGATACAGCCCTACCACTGTAGATACAGCCCTATCACTGTAGATACAGTCCTACCACTGTAGATACAGTCCTACCACTGTAGATATAGTAGTACCACTGTAGATATAGTCCTACCACTGTAGATATATCCCTACCACTGTAGATACAGTCCTACCACTGTATATACAGTCATACCAGTGTAGATATAGTCCTACCATTGTAGATATAGCCCTACCACTGTAGATATAGTCCAACCACTGTAGATATAGCCCTACCACTGTAGATATAGTCCTACCACTGTATATACAGTCCTACCACTGTAGATACAGTCCTACCACTGTAGATACAGTCCTACCACTGTAGATACAGTCCTACCACTGTAGATACAGTCCTACCACTGTAGATACAGTCCTACCACTGTAGATATAGTCCTACCACTGTAGATACAGTCATACCACTGTAGATACAGTCCTACCACTGTATATACAGTCCTACCACTGTAGATATATCCCTACCACTGTAGATATATCTCTACCACTGAAGATATAGCCTTACCACTGTATATATAGCCCTACCACTGTAGATATAGTCCTACTACTGTAGATATAGTCCTAACACTCTAGATACAATCCTACCACTGTAGATATAGCCCTACCACTGTAGATATAGCCCTACCACTGTAGATACAGTCCTACCACTGTAGATACAGTCCTACCACTGTAGATACAGTCCTACCACTGTAGATACAGTCCTACAACTGTAGATACAGTCCTACCACTGTAGATATAGTCCTACCACTGTAGATATAGTCCTACCACTGTAGATACAGTCCTACCACTGTAGATACAGTCCTACCACTGTAGATATAGTCCTACCACTGTAGATACAGTCCTACTACTGTAGATATAGTCCTACCACTGTAGATATAGTCCTACCACTGTAGATACAGTCCTACCACTGTAAATATAGTCCTACCACTGTATATACAGCCCTACCACTGTAGATACAGTCCTACCACTGTAGATATAGCCCTACCACTGTAGATACAGTCCTACCACTGTAGATACAGTCATACCACCTGTAGATACAATCCTACCACTGTGGATACAGCCCTACCACTGTAGATATAGCACTACAACTGTATATATAGCCCTACTACTGTAGATACATTCTTACCACTGTAGAGATAGAACTACCACTGTAGATACAGCCCTACCACTGTATATATCGTCCTATCACTGTAGATATTGCCCTACCACTGTAGATATAGTCCTACCACTGTATATATAGTCCTACCACTTTTAGTTTCAGACCTACCAATATAGATATAGTCATACCACTGGAGATATGGCCCTACCACTGTAGATATAGTCCTACCACTGTAGATATAGCCCTACCACTGTAGATACAGTTCCGCCACTGTAGATACAGTCCTACCACTGTAGATATAGTCCTACCACTGTAGATACAGTCCTACCACTGTAGTTATAGTCCTACCATTGTAGATACAGTCATACCACTGTAGATACAGTCCTACCACTGTATATACAGTCCTACCACTGTAGATACAGTCTTACCACTGTATATACAGTCCTACCACTGTAGATACAGTCCTACCACTGTAGATACAGTCCTACCACTGTATATACAGTCATACCACTGTAGATACAGTCCTACCACTGTATATACAGTCCTACCACTGTAGATACAGTCAACCCACTGTAGATACAGTCCTACCACTGTATATACAGTCCTACCACTGTAGATACAGTCCTACCACTGTAGATACAGTCATACCACTGTAGATACAGTCCTACCACTGTAGATACAGTCATACCACTGTAGATACAGTCCTACCACTGTAGATACAGTCCTACCACTGTATATACAGTCCTACCACTGTAGATATATCCCTACCACTGTAGATATATCCCTACCACTGAAGATATAGCCCTACCACTGTATATATATAGCCCTACTACTGTAGATATAGGCCTACCACTGTAGATCTAGCCCTACTACTGTAGATATAGTCCTAACACTCTAGATACATTCCTACCACTGTAGATACAGCCCTACCACTGTAAATACAGTCCTACCACTGTAAATATAGTCCTACCACTGTATATACAGTCCTACCACTGTAGATACAGTCCTACCACTGTGGATACAGTCCTACCAATGTAGATATAGTCCTACCACTGTAGATACAGTCCTACCACTGTAGATACAGTCCTACCACTGTAGAGATAGAACTACCACTGTAGAGATAGAACTACCACTGTAGATACAGCCCTACCACTGTAGGTATATTACTACCACTATAGATACAGTCCTACCACTGTAGATACAGTTCTACCACTGTAGATACAGTCCTACCACTGTATATACAGTCCTACCACTGTGGATATAGCCCTACCACTGTAGATATAGCACTACAACTGTATATATAGCCCTACTACTGTAGATACAGCCCTACCACTGTAGATATAGCACTACAACTGTAGATACAGTCCTACCACTGTAGAGATAGAACTACCACTGTAGATACAGTCATACCACTGTAGATACAGCCCTACCACTGTAGATACAGTCATAACACTCTAGATACACTCATACCACTGTAGATACAGCCCTACCACTGTAGATACATTCTTACCACTGTAGAGATAGAACTACAACTGTAGATACAGCCCTACCACTGTAGATATAGTCCTACCACTGTAGATATAGCCCTACCACTGTAGATACAGTCCTACCACTGTAGATACAGTCATAACACTCTAGATACAGTAATACCACTGTAGATACAGCTTTACCACTGTAGATACAGCCCTACCACTGTAGATACAGTCCTACCACTGTATATACAGTCCTACCACTGTAGATACAGTCCTACCACTGTAGATATATCCCTACCACTGTAGATACAGTCATACCACTGTAGATACAGTCCTACCACTGTAGATATAGTCCTATCACTGCATATACAGTCCTACCACTGTAGATATATCCCTGCCACTGTAGATATATCCCTACCACTGTAGATACAGCCCTACCACTATAGATACAGTCCTACCACTGTAGATACAGTCCTACCACTGTAGATACAGTCCTACCACTGTAGATATATCCCTACCACTGTAGATACAGTCATACCACTGTAGATACAGTCCTACCACTGTAGATATAGTCCTATCACTGCATTTACAGTCCTGCCACTGTAGATATATCCCTACCACTGTAGATACAGTCTTACTACTGTAGATACAGCCCTACCACTATAGATACAGCCCTACCACTATAGATACAGTCCTACCACTGCATATACAGTCCTAACACTGTAGATACAGTCCTACCACTGTAGATACAGTCCTACCACTGTAGATACAGTCCTACCACTGTAGATATAGTCCTACCACTGTAGATACAGTCATACAACTGTAGATACAGTCATACCACTGTATATATAGTCCTACCACTGTAGATATAGTCCTACCACTGTAGATACAGTCCTACCACTGTATATATAGTCCTACCACTGTATATATAGTCTTACCACTGTAGATACAGTCCTACCACTGTAGATACGGTCCTACCACTGTAGATATAGTCCTACCACTGTAGTTACAGTCCTACCACTGTAGATACAGTCATACCACTGTATATATAGTCCTACCACTGTAGATATAGACCTACCACTGTAGATACAGTCCTACCACTGTATATATAGTCCTACCACTGTATATATAGTCTTACCACTGAAGATACAGTCCTACCACTGTAGATACAGTCCTACCACTGTAGATATAGTCCTACCACTGTAGATACAGTCATACCACTGTAGATACAGTCCTACCACTGTATATACAGTCCTACCACTGTAGATATATCCCTACCACTGTAGATATATCCCTACCACTGAAGATATAGCCCTACCACTGTATATATAGCCCTACTACTGTTGATATAGCCCTTACACTGTAGATCTAGCCCTACTACTGTAGATATAGTCCTAACACTCTAGATACAATCCTACCACTGTAGATACAGCCCTACCACTGTAGATATAGCCCTACCACTGTAGATATATCCCTACCACTGTAGATATAGTCCTACCACTGTAGATACAGTCCTACCACTGTAGATACAGTCCTACCACTGTAGATACAGTCCTACCACTGTAGATATATCCCTACCACTGTAGATATAGCCCTACCACTGAAGATATAGCCCTACCACTGTATATATAGCCCTACTACTGTTGCTATAGCCCTACCACTGTAGATCTAGCCCTAACACTCTAGATACAATCCTACCACTGTAGATACAGTCATACCAGTGTAGATATAGCCCTACCACTGTAGATACAGTCCTACCACTGTAGATACAGTCCTACCACTGTAGATACAGTCCTACCACCGTATATATAGTCCTACCACTGTAGATACAGTCCTACCACTGTAGATACAGTCCTACCACTGTATATACAGTCCTACCACTGTAGATACAGTCCTACCACCGTATATATAGTCCTACCACTGTAGATACAGTCCTACCACTGTAGATATAGCCCTACCACTGTACATACACTCCTACCACTGTATATATAGTCCTACCACTGTAGATACAGCCCTACCACTGTAGATACAGTCCTACTACTGTATATATAGTCCTACCACTGTAGATACAGTCCTACCACTGTATATACAGTCTTACCACGGTAGATACAGTCCTACCACTGTAGATACAGTCCTACCACTGTAGATACAGTCCTACCACTGTAGATACAGTCCTACCACTGTAGATACAGTCCTACCACTGTTGATACAGTCCTACCACTGTAGATACAGTCCTACCACTGTAGATACAGTCCTACCACTGTAGATATAGCCCTACCACTGTAGATATAGCCCTACCACTGTACATACACTCCTACCACTGTATATATAGTCCTACCACTGTAGATACAGTCCTACCACTGCATATATAGTCCTACCACTGTAGATACAGTCCTACTACTGTACATACAGCCCTACCACTGTAGATACAGCCCTACCACTGTAGATACAGTCCTACCACTGTAAATATAGTCCTACCACTGTATATACAGCCCTACCACTGTAGATACAGTCCTACCACTGTAAATATAGTCCTACCACTGTAGATACAGTCCTACTACTGTACATACAGCCCTACCACTGTAGATACAGTCCTACCACTGTAGATACAGTCCTACCACTGTAGATATAGCCCTACCACTGTAGATACAGTCCTACCACTGTAGATACAGTCCTACCACTGTAGATATAGCCCTACCACTGTAGATACAGTCCTACCACTGTAGATACAGTCCTACCACTGTAGATATAGTCCTACAACTGTAGATACAGTTCTACCACTGTAGATACAGTCCTACCGCTGTAGATACAGTCCTACCACTGTAGATATAGCCATACCACTGTAGATACAGCCCTACCACTGTAGATATAGCACTACAACTGTATATATAGTCCTACTACTGTAGATACATTCTTACCACTGTAGAGATAGAACTACCACTGTAGATACAGCCCTACCACTGTAGATATAGTCCTACCACTGTAGATATAGTCCTAGCACTGTAGATATAGTCCTACCACTGTAGATATAGTCCTACCACTTTTAGTTACAGACCTACCACTATAGATATAGTCATACCACTGGAGATATCACCCTACCACTGTAGATATAGTCCTACCACTGTAGATATAGCCCTACCACTGTAGATACAGTCATACCACTGTAGATACAGTTCCACCACTGTAGATACAGTCCTACCACTGTAGATATAGTCCTACCACTGTAGTTATAGTCCTACCATTGTAGATACAGTCATACCACTGTAGATACAGTCCTACCACTGTATATACAGTCCTACCACTGTAGATACAGTCCTACCACTGTATATACAGTCCTACCACTGTAGATACAGTCCTACCACTGTAGATACAGTCCTACCACTGTATATACAGTCATACCACTGTAGATACAGTCCTACCACTGTATATACAGTCCTACCACTGTAGATACAGTCATACCACTGTAGATACGGTCCTACCACTGTAGATACAGTCCTACCACTGTAGATACAGTCCTACCACTGTATATACAGTCCTACCACTGTAGATACAGTCCTACCACTGTAGATACAGTCATACCACTGTAGATACAGTCCTACCACTGTAGATACAGTCATACCACTGTAGATACAGTCCTACCACTGTAGATACAGTCCTACCACTGTATATACAGTCCTACCACTGTAGATATATCCCTACCACTGTAGATATATCCCTACCACTGAAGATATAGCCCTACCACTGTATATATATAGCCCTACTACTGTAGATATAGGCCTACCACTGTAGATCTAGCCCTACTACTGTAGATATAGTCCTACCACTGTAGATACAGTCCTACCACTGTAGATACAGTCCTACCACTGTAGATACAGTCCTACCACTGTAGATATATCCCTACCACTGTAGATATAGCCCTACCACTGAAGATATAGCCCTACCACTGTATATATAGCCCTACTACTGTTGCTATAGCCCAACCACTGTAGATCTAGTCCTAACACTCTAGATACAATCCTACCACTGTAGATACAGTCATACCAGTGTAGATACAGTCCTACCACTGTAGATACAGTCCTACCACTGTAGATATAGTCCTACCACTGTAGATACAGTCCTACCACCGTATATATAGTCCTACCACTGTAGATACAGGCCTACCACTGTAGATACAGTCCTACCACTGTAGATACAGTCCTACCACTGTAGATATAGCCCTACCACTGTACATACACTCCTACCACTGTATATATAGTCCTACCACTGTAGATACAGTCCTACCACTGTAGATACAGTCCTACTACTGTATATATAGTCCTACCACTGTAGATACAGTCCTACCACTGTATATACAGTCCTACCACGGTAGATACAGTCCTACCACTGTAGATACAGTCCTACCACTGTAGATACAGTCCTACCACTGTAGATACAGTCCTACCACTGTAGATACAGTCCTACCACTGTAGATACAGTCCTACCACTGTAGATACAGTCCTACCACTGTAGATACAGTCCTACCACTGTAGATATAGCCCTACCACTGTAGATATAGCCCTACCACTGTACATACACTCCTACCACTGTATATATAGTCCTACCACTGTAGATACAGTCCTACCACTGCATATATAGTCCTACCACTGTAGATACAGTCCTACTACTGTACATACAGCCCTACCACTGTAGATACAGCCCTACCACTGTAGATACAGTCCTACCACTGTAAATATAGTCCTACCACTGTATATACAGCCCTACCACTGTAGATACAGTCCTACCACTGTAAATATAGTCCTACCCCTGTAGATACAGTCCTACTACTGTACATACAGCCCTACCACTGTAGATACAGTCCTACCACTGTAGATACAGTCCTACCACTGTAGATACAGTTCTACCACTGTAGATACAGTCCTACCACTGTAGATACAGTCCTACCACTGTAGATATCGCACTACCACTGTAGATATAGCTCTACCACTGTACATACACTCCTACCACTGTATATATAGTCCTACCACTGTAGATACAGTCCTACCACTGCATATATAGTCCTACCACTGTAGATACAGTCCTACTACTGTACATACAGCCCTACCACTGTAGATACAGCCCTACCACTGTAGATACAGTCCTACCACTGTAAATATAGTCCTACCACTGTATATACAGCCCTACCACTGTAGATACAGTCCTACCACTGTAAATATATTCCTACCACTGTTGATACAGTCCTACTACTGTACATACAGCCCTACCACTGTAGATACAGTCCTACCACTGTAGATACAGTCCTACCACTGTAGATATAGCCCTACCACTGTAGATACAGTCCTACCACTGTAGATACAGTCCTACCACTGTAGATATAGCCCTACCACTGTAGATACAGTCCTACCACTGTAGATACAGTCCTACCACTGTAGATATAGTCCTACAACTGTAGATACAGTTCTACCACTGTAGATACAGTCCTACCGCTGTAGATACAGTCCTACCACTGTAGATATAGCCCTACCACTGTAGATACAGCCCTACCACTGTAGATATAGCACTACAACTGTATATATAGTCCTACTACTGTAGATACATTATTACCACTGTAGAGATAGAACTACCACTGTAGATACAGCCCTACCACTGTAGATACAGCCCTACCACTGTAGATATAGTCCTACCACTGTAGATATAGTCCTACCACTGTAGATACAGCCCTACCACTGTAGATATAGTCCTACCACTGTAGATACAGTCATACCACTGTAGATACAGTCCTACCACTGTAGATACAGTCCTACCACTGTATATACAGTCCTACCACTGTAGATATATCCCTAACACTGTAGATATATCCCTACCACTGAAGATATAGCCCTACCACTGTATATATATAGCCCTACTACTGTAGATATAGGCCTACCACTGTAGATCTAGCCCTACTACTGTAGATATAGTCCTAACACTCTAGATACAATCCTACCACTGTAGATACAGCCCTACCACTGTAGATACAGTCCTACCACTGTAAATATAGTCCTACCACTGTATATACAGTCCTACCACTGTAGATACAGTCCTACCACTGTGGATACAGTCCTACCACTGTAGATATAGTCCTACCACTGTAGATACAGTCCTACCACTGTAGATACAGTCCTACCACTGTAGAGATAGAACTACCACTGTAGAGATAGAACTACCACTGTAGATACAGCCCTACCACTGTAGGTATATTACTACCACTATAGATACAGTCCTACCACTGTAGATACAGTTCTACCACTGTAGATACAGTCCTACCACTGTATATACAGTCCTACCACTGTGGATATAGCCCTACCACTGTAGATATAGCACTACAACTGTATATATAGCCCTACTACTGTAGATACAGCCCTACCACTGTAGATATAGCACTACAACTGTAGATACAGTCCTATCACTTTAGAGATAGAACTACCACTGTAGATACAGCCCTACCACTGTAGATACAGTCCTACCACTGTAGACATAGCCCTACCACTGTAGATACAGTCATAACACTCTAGATACAGTAATACCACTGTAGATACAGCCCTACCACTGTAGATACATTCTTACCACTGTAGAGATAGAACTACCACTGTAGATACAGCCCTACCACTGTAGATATAGTCCTACCACTGTAGATATAGCCCTACCACTGTAGATACAGTCATAACACTCTAGATACAGTAATACCACTGTAGATACAGCCCTACCACTGTAGATACAGTCCTACCACTGTAGATATAGTCCTATCACTGTATATACAGTCCTACCACTGTAGATACAGTCCTACCACTGTAGATATATCCCTACCACTGTAGATACAGTCATACCACTGTAGATACAGTCCTACCACTGTAGATACAGCCCTACCACTGTAGATACAGTCCTACCACTGTAGATATAGTCCTACCACTGTATATACAGTCCTACCACTGTAGATACAGCCCTACCACTGTAGATATATCCCTACCACTGTAGATACAGTCATACCACTGTAGATACAGTCCTACCACTGTAGATACAGTCCTACCACTGTAGATACAGTCCTACCACTGTAGATACAGTCCTACCACTGTAGATACAGTCCTACCACTGTAGATATAGCCCTACCACTGTAGATATAGCCCTACCACTGTACATACACTCCTACCACTGTATATATAGTCCTACCACTGTAGATACAGTCCTACCACTGCATATATAGTCCTACCACTGTAGATACAGTCCTACTACTGTACATACAGCCCTACCACTGTAGATACAGCCCTACCACTGTAGATACAACCCTACCACTGTAAATATAGTCCTACCACTGTATATACAGCCCTACCACTGTAGATACAGTCATACCACTGTAAATATAGTCCTACCACTGTCGATACAGTCCTACTACTGTACATACAGCCCTACCACTGTAGATACAGTCCTACCACTGTAGATACAGTCCTACCACTGTAGATATAGCCCTACCACTGTAGATACAGTCCTACCACTGTAGATACAGTCCTACCACTGTAGATATAGCCCTACCACTGTAGATACAGTCCTACCACTGTAGATACAGTCCTACCACTGTAGATATAGTCCTACAACTGTAGATACAGTTCTACCACTGTAGATACAGTCCTACCGCTGTAGATACAGTCCTACCACTGTAGATATAGCCCTACCACTGTAGATACAGCCCTACCACTGTAGATATAGCACTACAACTGTATATTTAGTCCTACTACTGTAGATACATTCTTACCACTGTAGAGATAGAACTACCACTGTAGATACAGCCCTACCACTGTAGATATAGTCCTACCACTGTAGATATAGTCCTACCACTGTAGATATAGCCCTACCACAGTAGATACAGTCATACCACTGTAGATATACTCCTACCACTGTAGATATAATCCTACCACTGTATATACAGTCCTACCACTGTAGATACAGTCCTACTACTGTAGATATAGCCCTACCACTGTAGATACAGTTCCACCACTGTAGATACAGTCCTACCACTGTAGATATAGTCCTACCACTGTAGATATAGTCCTACCACTGTAGATACAGTCCTACCACTGTAGATATAGCCCTACCACTGTAGATACAGTCCTACCACTGTAGATACAGTCCTACCACTGTAGATATAGTCCTACAACTGTAGATACAGTTCTACCACTGTAGATACAGTCCTACCGCTGTAGATACAGTCCTACCACTGTAGATATAGCCCTACCACTGTAGATACAGCCCTACCACTGTAGATATAGCACTACAACTGTATATATAGTCCTACTACTGTAGATACATTATTACCACTGTAGAGATAGAACTACCACTGTAGATACAGCCCTACCACTGTAGATACAGCCCTACCACTGTAGATATAGTCCTACCACTGTAGATATAGTCCTACCACTGTAGATACAGCCCTACCACTGTAGATATAGTCCTACCACTGTAGATACAGTCATACCACTGTAGATACAGTCCTACCACTGTAGATACAGTCCTACCACTGTATATACAGTCCTACCACTGTAGATATATCCCTAACACTGTAGATATATCCCTACCACTGAAGATATAGCCCTACCACTGTATATATATAGCCCTACTACTGTAGATATAGGCCTACCACTGTAGATCTAGCCCTACTACTGTAGATATAGTCCTAACACTCTAGATACAATCCTACCACTGTAGATACAGCCCTACCACTGTAGATACAGTCCTACCACTGTAAATATAGTCCTACCACTGTATATACAGTCCTACCACTGTAGATACAGTCCTACCACTGTGGATACAGTCCTACCACTGTAGATATAGTCCTACCACTGTAGATACAGTCCTACCACTGTAGATACAGTCCTACCACTGTAGAGATAGAACTACCACTGTAGAGATAGAACTACCACTGTAGATACAGCCCTACCACTGTAGGTATATTACTACCACTATAGATACAGTCCTACCACTGTAGATACAGTTCTACCACTGTAGATACAGTCCTACCACTGTATATACAGTCCTACCACTGTGGATATAGCCCTACCACTGTAGATATAGCACTACAACTGTATATATAGCCCTACTACTGTAGATACAGCCCTACCACTGTAGATATAGCACTACAACTGTAGATACAGTCCTATCACTTTAGAGATAGAACTACCACTGTAGATACAGCCCTACCACTGTAGATACAGTCCTACCACTGTAGACATAGCCCTACCACTGTAGATACAGTCATAACACTCTAGATACAGTAATACCACTGTAGATACAGCCCTACCACTGTAGATACATTCTTACCACTGTAGAGATAGAACTACCACTGTAGATACAGCCCTACCACTGTAGATATAGTCCTACCACTGTAGATATAGCCCTACCACTGTAGATACAGTCATAACACTCTAGATACAGTAATACCACTGTAGATACAGCCCTACCACTGTAGATACAGTCCTACCACTGTAGATATAGTCCTATCACTGTATATACAGTCCTACCACTGTAGATACAGTCCTACCACTGTAGATATATCCCTACCACTGTAGATACAGTCATACCACTGTAGATACAGTCCTACCACTGTAGATACAGCCCTACCACTGTAGATACAGTCCTACCACTGTAGATATAGTCCTACCACTGTATATACAGTCCTACCACTGTAGATACAGCCCTACCACTGTAGATATATCCCTACCACTGTAGATACAGTCATACCACTGTAGATACAGTCCTACCACTGTAGATACAGTCCTACCACTGTAGATACAGTCCTACCACTGTAGATACAGTCCTACCACTGTAGATACAGTCCTACCACTGTAGATATAGCCCTACCACTGTAGATATAGCCCTACCACTGTACATACACTCCTACCACTGTATATATAGTCCTACCACTGTAGATACAGTCCTACCACTGCATATATAGTCCTACCACTGTAGATACAGTCCTACTACTGTACATACAGCCCTACCACTGTAGATACAGCCCTACCACTGTAGATACAACCCTACCACTGTAAATATAGTCCTACCACTGTATATACAGCCCTACCACTGTAGATACAGTCATACCACTGTAAATATAGTCCTACCACTGTCGATACAGTCCTACTACTGTACATACAGCCCTACCACTGTAGATACAGTCCTACCACTGTAGATACAGTCCTACCACTGTAGATATAGCCCTACCACTGTAGATACAGTCCTACCACTGTAGATACAGTCCTACCACTGTAGATATAGCCCTACCACTGTAGATACAGTCCTACCACTGTAGATACAGTCCTACCACTGTAGATATAGTCCTACAACTGTAGATACAGTTCTACCACTGTAGATACAGTCCTACCGCTGTAGATACAGTCCTACCACTGTAGATATAGCCCTACCACTGTAGATACAGCCCTACCACTGTAGATATAGCACTACAACTGTATATTTAGTCCTACTACTGTAGATACATTCTTACCACTGTAGAGATAGAACTACCACTGTAGATACAGCCCTACCACTGTAGATATAGTCCTACCACTGTAGATATAGTCCTACCACTGTAGATATAGCCCTACCACAGTAGATACAGTCATACCACTGTAGATATACTCCTACCACTGTAGATATAATCCTACCACTGTATATACAGTCCTACCACTGTAGATACAGTCCTACTACTGTAGATATAGCCCTACCACTGTAGATACAGTTCCACCACTGTAGATACAGTCCTACCACTGTAGATATAGTCCTACCACAGTAGATATAGTCCTACAACAGTAGATACAGTCTTACCACTGTAGATATAGTCCTACCACTGTAGATATAGCCCTACCACTGTAGATACAGTTCCACCACTCTAGATACAGACCTACCACTGTAGATACAGTCCTACCACTGTAGATATAGCCCTACCACTGTAAATATAGTCCTACCACTGTAGATACAGTCTTACTACTGTAGATACAGTCATACCACTGTAGTTATAGCCCTACCACTGTAGATATAGCCCTACCACTGTAGATACAGTCCTACCACTGTAGATATAGCACTACCACTGTAGATACAGTCCTACCACTGTAGATATAGTCCTACCAATGTACATACAGTCCTACCACTGTAGATACAGCCCTACCACTGCAGATATAGTCCTACCACTGTAGATATAGCCCTGCCACTGTAGATATAGCCCTACCACTGTCGATACAGTCCTACCACTGTAGATATAGTCCTACCACTGTAGATACATCCCTACCACTGTA
The DNA here is from genome assembly GCA_964016885.1 of Eledone cirrhosa. Taxonomy (NCBI): domain Eukaryota; kingdom Metazoa; phylum Mollusca; class Cephalopoda; order Octopoda; family Eledonidae; genus Eledone; species Eledone cirrhosa. The sequence continues at coordinate 32,166,117 of OZ024760.1, forward strand.
GATATAGCCCTACCACTGTAGATATAGCCCTACCACTGTCGATACAGTCCTACCACTGTAGATACAGTCCTACCACTGTAAATATAGTCCTACCACTGTAGATATAGTCCTACCACTGTAGATACAGTCCTACCACTGTAAATATAGTCTTACCACTGTATATATAGTCCTACCACTGTAGATACAGTCCTACCACTGTACATACAGCCCTACCACTGTAGATACAGTCCTACCACCGTAGATACAGTCCTACCACTGTAGATACAGTCATACCACTGTAGATATAGTTCTACCACTGTAGATATAGTCCTACCACTCTAGTTATAGCCCTACCACTGTAGATATAGTCCTACCACTGTAGATACAGTCATACCACTGTAGATATAGCCCTACCACTGTAGATACAGTCCTACCACAGTAGATATAGCTCTACCACTTTTGATATAGCCCTACCACTTTTGATATAGCCCTACCACTGTAGATACAGTCCTACCACTGTAGATACAGTCATACCACTGTAGATACAGTCATACCACTACAGTTACAGACCTACGACTGTAGATATAGTCATACCACTGGAGATATAGTCCTACCACTGTAGATATAGCCCTACCACTGTAGATACAGTCATACCACTGTAGATACAGTCATACCACTGTAGATATAGTCCTACCACTGTAGATACAGTCTTACCACTGTAGATATAACCCTACTACTGTAGATATAGCCCTACCACTGTAGATATAGCCCTACCACTGTAGATACAGACCTACCACTGTAGATATAGTCCTACCACTGTAGATATAATCCTACCACTGTAGATAGAGTCATACCACTGTAGATATAGTCGTACCACTGTAGATATAGTCTTACCACTGTAGATATAGCCCTACCACTGTAGATATAGCTCTACCACTGTAGATACAGTCCTACCATTGTAGATATAGTCCTACCATTGTAGGTATAGCCTTACCAGTGTAGATACAGTCCTACCACTGTAGATATAGTCCTACCATTGTAGGTATAGCCTTACCAGTGTAGATACAGTCCTACCACTGTAGATATAGTCCTACCACTGTCAATATACTCCCACCACTGTTGATATAGACCTACCACTGTAGATACAGTCCTACCACCGTAGATATAGCCCTACCACTGTAGATACAGTCCTACCACTGTAGATACAGTCCTACCACTGTAGATACAGTCCTACCACTGTAGATATAATCCTACCACTGTAGATAGAGTCATACCACTGTAGATATAGTCGTACCACTGTAGATATAGTCCTACCACTGTAGATACAGTCATACCACTGTAGATACAGTCCTACCACTGTAGATATAGCTCTACCACTGTAGATACAGTCCTACCATTGTAGATACAACCCTACCACTGTAGATATAGTCCTACCATTGTAGGTATAGCCTTACCACTGTAGATACAGTCCTACCACTGTAGATATAGTCCTACCACTGTCAATATACTCCCACCACTGTTGATATAGACCTACCACTGTAGATACAGTCCTACCACCGTAAATATAGCCCTACCACTGTAGATACAGTCCTACCACTGTAGATACAGTCCTACCACTGTAGATACAGTCCTACCACTGTAGATACACCCCTACCACTGTAGATATAGTCCTACCACTGTAGATAAACTCCTACCACTGTTGATACAGTCCTACCACTGTATATATAGTCCTACCACTGTAGATACAGCCCTTCCACTGTAGATATAGTCCTACCACTGTAGATAAACTCCTACCACTGTTGATACAGTCCTACCACTGTAGATACAGTCCTACCACTGTAGATATAGTCCTACCACTGTAGATAAACTCCTACCACTGTAGATATAGCCCTACCACTGTAGATATAGCCCTGTCACTGTAGATACAGTCCCACCACTCTTATTTATCATATCTATATGAATTAATATAAATTTATCCCTATAAATATACCTATCAATTAAATTAATTTAATTTCCTTTTA
>OZ024760.1:32173116-32178116 GCA_964016885.1 Eledone cirrhosa
TCTACTTTTGGCACCAGGCCAGCAATTATCCCAGTGCATTACTGGTACTTTATTTTATCGACCCCCCGTAAGGATGAAAGGCAAAGTTAACCTCGGCGGAATTTGAACTCAGAATAGCAAGGGCCGTAACTCAATGCCTCAAAGCATGGCGTACGACCCTCTACCGATACTGCCAATTCACCACGAGTCCTTTATTAATAGCGCTGTGATACATATTTCAATGACGATTATGGTCACTTGATATGTAAAAAGGTTTCCTAAATAGAATATTAGTCGTAGCATCCTCCGGGGAAACGCCTTCTCCATTCTGACCGCCGGGGCTGTGGGGGTGGGGGGGGGGACCCAATCACGTATCATTCCATATTTAATTATGGTCGGTATGTGTATGTTTTGGATGTTGACAAGGACAGAATGTGAATTGTCACTTGATTATGTAACCATTCTCGTAATTTCATCAGACAGCAATATTGAGTAAAAGGTTAGGAATTGCATCTATGTCTACCGTGTGTATATATATAATGGGTGTGTGTAACAACTGTTACAGGCGGCTCACCGTTCGAAGCCCTCCATCTTGTTACGAGGTCCGTCTCGTGTTATGTTAATATGCCAATAAAGTTTGTACTTAGGCTGCAACACTGGCTTCCATTCCTCTCTCCCTCTCCCTCCCTCTCTCTCTCTCTCTCTCTCTCTCTCTCTCTATATATATATATATATATATATATATATATATATATATATATCCCTGGAGCACTCCAGCCAGTATCTCAAAAACTCTGTCATCCCATCAGGTGTAATGACTTGGGCTTTGGTGTTGGTGTAGAGCAGTGATATCAGGTCCACTATCTTCTTGGGGTTTCCATAAGCCTGTAAGATCTTCATCAGGCAGTGACGGTCTACAGAATCAAAGGCCTTCCTAAAGTCAATCATCATAGTGGACTATTGTATGCGCCTTGCACTGGAGAAACACCAGGACTCTGGCTTTACTGTAGCACCGGCTCAGAGCAGGAGAGTTAAGGCGAAAAAGATATCGGATGCTGAATTTGCCGACAACATAGTTTTGGTGACAAATACAGTGAAGGAGGCAGAGGATTTGATGCAGGAGATTGAGACTGTGTCGATGAGTGTGGGTCTGAGAATGATTGAGACTAAAACAAAATATCTGGTAGAGAATGTTGAGAAGCCAGAGGGGATCACTAATGTAGGCGGGAAGCCACTAGAATTGGTTCAGGACTTCCTGTATTTGGGAGCAAAGATTGGGAATACGGAAGATGATGTGGTTGAGAGGAAGAGCAAAGCCTGGGTGGTGTGCCACAGCTTGAGATCGGTGTGGAAGTTGGACCTTCGTAAAGACCTGAAAATCCGCCTCTTCATTGCTGCTGTACGGGTCTGAGCTGCTGTACGGGTCTGAGACTTGGACACTGACCAAGAAACTCACTCAGATGGTGGATGGGTGCTACACGAGAATGCTGAGGATGGCTCTGAACATTAATCAGTATACACTGAGGATGAAAAACTCAGAGCTGTATGGGAGCCTCCCAAAATTCAGCTCAAAAGTGACACAGAGGAAACTGAGGTTAGCTGGACATGCTCACCGACATCCAGAGTTGACATTGCACTCAGTGCTCCTGTGGGATCCCCTACATGGACACACTGGAAGAAGATGACCAAGGTTAACGTATGTTGATGCCCTAAGGACAGACACTGGTCTGTTGGAGACGCAGGACATGGCAGCGATAATGAGGGACAGAGACCGCTGGAGAGAACTCGTCCATGGATCTCAGGAATTTTACCCGCCCTAGAATAATTCTCCATTTTCCTCTCGGATCTTCAATTAATATTTTATATATTTTTAATAATGTCTCTTTCTGTTGGACCTTTCCTAAAAACAAACCTAGTATTATTATTAAATAATTATTCTAGAACCTTCCTGCATCTCGCTCGCAAACTTTGTAAACACTTTGCTCCTTCTCTCATATCCCCCCCCCCCCCCCCCGCCTGATCGCAAGTATAAAATAAATCTTGCTGGTTCCCAACGACAGAATTTATCTATCAAACTATCTTACGGGCGATCTGTCGATTTTGAGAATGTAAGCAAAACCTGTCTTTTCTTTATCAATTAAGCAGTGTTTTAAACTCTTATTTATACCACTCTAAAATTCAAATTCTCCCTTTTCGTCTCTGATTTTAAATTATTATTTTACATGATTTTAATATGTCTCAATCTGTTGGACCCTTCCTAAAAACTAAACTTCTCCTAAAGTCACCCATTTCCCGCCTTCCCACCCCTACACACCACCATTGCTATATGGTCCAATCATAACTCAGCGGCTTTAGTAAGTTCTCTAACAAATCAGTATAGCAAAGCTACCACCCCGGTTACGACTCCTTAAGTTTAGACCTGTTTGATGGGTTGACTGCGGAAATTTGAAAAGTCTAAGCACTCAATGACAATGTCACAGATAAAGATAAATTCACCTCCCGCTGCAAGACGAGAATACAAGGACCCCTCTTTATTTCAGACACAGATGTCTAACAAAATCCCGTCTCCCACACCCCTCCCTGCCCCTCCAACCCATCCATCCCACCCTCCCAACTTCAGAGTTGGTACCATGAACGTAGGCACATTGAAAGGTCGCTCAAATGAGGTTGTAGAGATGCTTGAACGTAAAGAAGTTGATGTTTATTGTATTCAAGAGACTAGGTGGAGAGGTGGGTCTGCCAGATTCATCGTGGGTAAAAAAAGGATGCTATAAACTTTTCTGGGTGGGAAATGACAACGGACTGGGTGGTGTAGGAATTATGTTAGCTGAAAAATGGGTAGATAATGTAATTGACGTAAATAGAGTGGATGACAGAATAATTGAATTAAGACTAGTTCTAAATAGAACTACTGTGACAATAATATCTGCTTATGCACCCCAATCTGGTATACCTGATGTTATAAAGGACAGGTTCTATGAGATGCTAATGCACACTACCTCCCAAATAACCGAGAGTGACTACTTAATTATTGCTAGCGATCTAAACGGTCACGTTGGGCAACATAATGATGGCTATGATGGAATCCATGGAGGCTATGGGGTTGGAAATAGAAATGAGGAGGGCTTCAGAATCCTGGAATTCTGTGACGCAAATAGCCTAACTATCTGTAACATAAACTTCATACAAGTGAAAACCACTTGATCACCTATAGATCAGGGGAACACGCCAGCCAGATGGATTATATCCTTACTAGAAGACGGGACAAAATCTCTGTTGTAAACACTAAATCCCTCCCCCGTGAAGAATGCACCTCCCAACATAGCCTAGTAGTTAGTGACCTCATAGTCAGGAATAGACGTACTCGACGTCAGAGGAGGCCTACCTTGAGGAGAAGAATATGGAAGTTGAAGGACCCCATAGGCAGTGACAAATTCAAAAGCTTATTACTTGATGCTTTTGACAATAAGGAAGAGCAATTAGAGACGTGCGATATAGAGGAACAGTGGCAATTCTTGAAAGTGAACCTGCTGAAAGCACCGGATGAAATCTGTGGCTAGAGCAGACCTATTGGCAGGAGGAGAGTAACTTGGTGGTGGAACAGTAAGGTGGAAGAGACAATCAAGGCCAAAAAGCAGGCTTCGAAACTATGGCAGGATGGGGGAAGTAGAGAGCACTATCAAGTGGCCAGGAGAGAAGCTAGGAGACAAGTGTACCTTGCAAAAAGGGTAGCAGAGGATAGAAAGTTCAAGCATGTACTACAACGTGAGGACCAAAAACGTGAGGTGTTCAGGATTGCTAGACAATGTGACAAGGAAAACCGTGATATTGTCGGGGAGAAGTGTGTCCGTAATGATAATGGTGTACTTGCGCTCACTGATACTGATAAGAAGATAGCCTGTAAGTATCCTTACGAGAGACTATTAAATGAGGAGAATAAATGGGAAAAAGATAGTCTGACCCAAATGGATCCAATAGAAGGACCAGCAGTGCAAGTTAAAGGTAGTATAATAAGTAAGGCAACCAAAGATATGAAGACAGGCAAGGCAGCTGGGCCTTCGGAGATAGTTGCTGAGATGTTGAAGGCATCTGGTATGGTGGGACACACTATGGTCACCCGTATAGTTAACCAAGTAATACAGAATGGGGTCATACCGAAAGACTGGCGTAGCAGCATCATCATTAACTGCTACAAGGGTAAAGGGGATGCTCTAGATATGGGAAACTATAGAGACATTAAGTTAGTTGACCAGGTCATGAAGGTCACAGAAAGAGTTATAGCGTAACTAATCAGAGAGCGAATTGATCTAGATGAAATACAGTTTGGGCTTGTTGGGTAAAAGTACCACAGACGCTCTTTTCCTTGTACGACAACTACAAGAGAAGTACCTAGCTAAAAGTAAACCCCTCTACTTAGCTTTTGTAGACTGGAGAAAGCCTTTGACAGAGTCCCCCGCTCCATTATCTGGTGTACTCTTAGAAAACTAGGTGTAGATGAATGGCTTGTGAGAGCTATACAAGCTATGTATAATGAAACAGTCAGTAAGGTTAGAATTAACAATGAATATTGTGAAGAATTTAGTGTAAAAGTTGGCGTTCATCAAGGCTCTGCCCTTAGCCCCCTCTTATTTATTATTGTCCTTCAGGCTATAACAGAGGCGTTCAAGACCGGCTGCCCATGGGAACTCCTATACGCAGATGATCTAACGCTCATGGCTGAATCAATGGCTGAACTAGAGAAGAAACATGGAAGCATGGCCTAGAATCAAAAGGCCTTAAAGTTAACTTGTCTAAGACTAAAGTTCTAGTTTGTAGAAAGGAAAATATGGCACAGGTGCCCTCAGGGAAATGGCCATGCTCAGTGTGTAGGAAAGGAGTAGGCAGAAATTCCTTTTTATGTCCCAAATGCAAAGTATGGGTACATAAAAGATGTAGTGGGATCACAGGTAAACTATCTAAGAACGTAGATTTTATATGTGGCCAATGCTCAGGTGCAATAAGTAGCAAGTGTCCAAAGGATA
>OZ024760.1:32190616-32193116 GCA_964016885.1 Eledone cirrhosa
GTGAAATGATATTCACTATATATATATACACACATACATATATTCACTACATATATATATACATATACATATATACATACATATATATGCACATATATTTTTTTGTATTGCACCATAGAGCATGTGTGTTTACGTGTGTCATTGTGTTTATATGTGGGTAGAGATGTGTGCTGATGTAGGTATGTATGTTGACGTGTGTATGTTGTGGGTTCGTCTTAGGGAGAAGTGTTTAGACGGGGTCCGTATTTGTTAATGAAGTAAGATTCCTTGCTGATGCGCTGGATGTGGGTGGCATTATCTTTAAATTTGTAGAGGGGAAAGATTCTGAAGTTGGGATGATTTTGGGCGGCACAGGTATCAATGTGTTCACTCAGTGGTATTTTCCTGTATTCCCGTATTTTAATTTGGGATCTATGGACAGTCATGCGTTGGCGGAGGCTGTTTTTGGTCTGGCCTATGTATTGTTCTCGACAACCTGAACAAGTTAATACATATATTAGATTTTCCGATGCACATGTGAAATTGTGTTTTACTATAAAACGTTGTCCATCTTTGAAATAGAATTCCGAACCATCTATTAGGTTGATGCAAATGCCACAGTTGGGTCTATCGCATTTTTTTACTGTGGGTTTCGTTGTTGTGGTTGGCAGTACTTTGGCATGTGTTAAGATGTTTTTCATTGACTTGGATTGTCTTTTGCTCTTTATGATATATATATGTACATATATATATATATATATATATATATATATATATATATATATATATGTACATATATATATACATATATATACATATATATATATATATATATACATATATATATATATATATATATATATATATATATATATATATATATATATATATATATATATATATATATATATATATATATAAATTGAGATGAGCAGAACAAACAAACATTAAACAATCCTTTAAATAAATTAAAAAATGATTTAAATATCTACCTGTTCGTAATGCTATTACCGGCGGTTTCGCTTTACAAAAGATTAGAAATTCAGGGAATTTCTAACGGAAAAGTAAAGTTCATCAGATAGCTATTTCCATCCTATAGGATAAGTCCCACGGTCTGCAAATATATTGCCAACTACCAGCTCGTATGAGTTATGGCCGTTAAAGTGACCCACACGTGAACTGGCCGCTAGTGAAAGCGGGAATATTACATACGTGTTGATGGCTTTGCTGCTAAAAAAATAGCAGTAAGCAACAACGAATTTTTTCTCTACATAGATTGGAGAATATATAAAATGAGGTAAATATCTCACTGAGTACTAAGTACCCATAGAGATATATAGGGTGTCTATAATATAATTGTTGTTCTATGGTACTAATTTGAGATACCAGAACTATAAAAATTGAGATGAGCAGAACAAACAGACATTAAACAATCCTTTAAATAAATTAATATATATATATATATATATATATATATATACATATATATATATATATACATACACCCTTGCAAGGGTGGGACGGGAACTGATTCTGGCTTGAATGCCCTTCCTAACACCAACCTCATTTACAGTGAGTGGTGGGTGCTTTTTTGCCGTGGCACCTCCACGACCACTTTGCAGTGGAATGATATGGACCCCAGTCCCTATCATCTCATTTCTACAGCTAAGTAAAGTGGACCAATGTGAAATAAAGTGTCTTGCTCAAGGAAACAACACATCACCCGGGCTGAGAATTGAACTCACAACCTTTCGATTGCAAGCCCAATACTCTAACCACTAAACCATGCCTCTATATATATATATATATATATATATATATATATATATATATATATATATATATATATATATATATATATATATATATATATATATATATATATATATATATATATATATATATATATATATATATATATATATATATATATATATATATATATATATATATATATATATATATATATATATATATATATATATATATATATATATATATATATATATATATATATATATATATATATATATATATATATATATATGAAAGCGAAGTAGTTTCAGATGTTCAAGTCCTTTAATAATAATGCTGTGATATATATTTCAATGACGACACTGGCCACACTGTTCTGTGTGCGAGTGTCGTGTCATCATCAGACAGCTTGTTACATAATAAGGTTGTTTCAAAAAACCCAAAAGCACGAACTTCATCCGTTCCCATGTCGATTCAATTTGGATTGCCTCGGAAACAACCTTATTATGTAGGTCTAAGTGACCCATAACGCTCGTTATGGGTCACTTAGCGGCAAAATTATATTCCCAACTACAGATAACATTCAGTCACGACTTCGCCTTCTACATTAATAAAAACTGGAAACGTTACCTAGATGACTGCTTCATCTTCTGGAACAGAAGCCAAACAGACCTACAAAAAATTTTATTCGATCCTAAACAGGCTTCATGAAGCTATACAATTCACTATGGAATGTAACGAAAAGGAACTGACCTTTCTAGATATC
>OZ024760.1:32203116-32205616 GCA_964016885.1 Eledone cirrhosa
AGGCAACTAGAGAATAATTCACTTTTTTTGTTAATTAGGGTCTCATAGTTATTAATAATCAACAGGGTCTCCATTGTACAGAGCGCGCAGTTATTTGATATAGTAACTAGAGTTGCGGTAAACTCCACAATTCCGAAGTTTTGTCCAAAGAATGGAGTATTTTAAATTCCTCTCTTTTAATGACCATATGAGCTGTGATAAAGAAGTGGATGATTTCCTCTTGGAGTTCGAGAATGAGATTTATGGTTCGCAAATCTGGCTTTGAATGTAGAAGTCGATCCTATGTAGTTGTATGTGTTGTGATCAGTTTTTACGGTGCATTTATAAACCAAATTACTACCTAGACAATTATTTTGCAAAGGGCAGTCAGTTTTATTTCTACAATTACATTTTGGTTTAGTATCATTTATGTTAACTCTATTATTAAGATCATTATGCTGGTTTTGTTTTAGGATTTTAGTGTTTAATTTGGCAATGTTTTGGGCCATGTTCATAGTTGTAGAATACGAGAATTTAATGGTGTGTCTATTAAAAATGGAATGGTATTTATGTTGAGTAGGGAAAGAGGTGTCCAAAGCGTTAAAGAATAATTTTGGAATTGGTGTTCTAACTGCGACCGAAGCAGGGGGGGGGGCGAACCATATGACTGATTTAGTTCTAGTTCTTATCCTCGATTTATTTGGCGTATGGGTGTTTGAATTATAATTATTAGAGTTTCTCTTATATATGTTATTGTTTTTATCAAGATTAATACTTGGATTATTATTATCTACATATTCTATATTATTCACATATCCTGCTCTGTTTAACGCGTTGTTGTAGTATTCAGCGTTTTCATCGAATATAGCTTTATTGGCTGATATTTTATTAATTCGTTTTTGCACACTATTTACTATAGCTTTTCTTTTACAGATTTAGGGTGATTGGAATGGTTACTAACATAGTTTAAGTTTTCATTGGGCTTATGAAAAGGGTAATAGAAGCCAGTGTTTAAGTTAAAGGTAACGTCTAGGAAATTAACTATTTTGGTACCATTTTCTACTTCTAACTTAAGGTCGTACATTTTAAAGAATTCTATTATACTTTTCTTCACTCTAATTAGTTCTATATTGTTGTGTTTGACCACCGTAAATAAAATGTCGTCCCTATATAAACCACCGGTAATATCCGGCAGTTTTCTATTTATCATATTTAATATGGAAATTCCCAGAAGATCTGTGATTTGCGCGGAATCGGATGCCCCCATAGTAATATCAAAGTTTCTATCTCTATGCGTGTCCAAAATTCATTGTTGAAGTTAATAAGAGTTCTTCTGGCTGTTAGTATTATATCAATTTCATCCGTGGTTATATCAGTATGCTTATAAGCATATGAAAGAGCCTTATTTAGAAGGTTAGGTGTTATCGAAGAATAGTAGCTTGTTATGCCCATCTGGATGAATTTATGGTTTTTCTTATCATCTATATTCCTGTACCATTCTATGACTTCATTTGTATCTTTCCACAAGCTCAAATTAAATCTCAATTTAAGAGTGGGTAATATTCTATCGATGATGTTTTTACTGATTACTCCAATATCCGATTTCGATGAAGCAATCAATCTAACTGGCATCTCTTCCTCAAAGTTTCTTTTGCGATCCTTCAAGTTAATCCTCGGCTGCCTAGGTAAGAATGGCTCGGTTCTTCCTTCTATTCCTAAATTGGTAATTAATTTATAGGCTTCTTCATTAATTTCAGTAATTTTTCCTAAGTTCCTTTAAAATCAAGTTGTTATATTCATCTTTGTTTATCCCATATAAATTATTAGCTTTGTCCGATTTAACCAATACTTTGTTAACATTTTTTATTTCCGTGATTTTTTCTTTTAGAGTTCTAAGGTATTGGTGACCTATATATGGATTTTTCCTAAATTTAATTTTTTTGATTATACCGAGCATTTCTGTTTCAAAAACCTCCAGAAGTTTGTTGTATGGCGGATTCTCTCTTGATTTAAATAAAGATTCAAAATGATTGTTGTTGGTTTTTCTTTCAGCATCTTTATTTTCGAAATGATATACTCATTGAATATTGTTTAACTCTTTAATATATATATATATATAATATATATATATATATATATATATATATATATATATATATATATATATATATATATATATATATATATATATATATATATATATATATATATATATATATATATAGTATTGAAGTTTCCGTTGAAAATTGAAAAGGTTATAGGAGTGAAGAGTGCTCTATGTAAGTACCAGAGCTAAATTTAATGTATAATAAACAATACAATATAATTACCTCATTTCATTACCAAAGGTTTCCCGAATAAGACGAATATGAAAAACGTCCTCATTCGTTCATAGTGAAATATTGGAAAAATCTCCTCAAGAAAGGCAAGAGTTTAACGGGTAAAAAAAAAATATAAATGAAAGTAATGCAAGAGATATATGAAAAAAATAAGGAAATATAGTTAGGGTATGTGTATATGT
>OZ024760.1:32213116-32220616 GCA_964016885.1 Eledone cirrhosa
TTAAAAAAATATAGTTTGTATGACCAAAAATATAAGGGAAAAAAATGGAAAATGCTATAGTGAGTAATAATATGAATTAAGAAGTAATTGAGAAGTAAAAGTTACGGATTAAAGATTAGAAATAAAAAATTAAAAAAGAAAAAAGGAAGAAAGGAAAAAGGATAAAAAGAAGAAAGATAGGGGACCTCTAACGACATAGAATGAGTAAATTGTATAATATAATATACTGAAATAAGGTAGAAAGATGGGTATATTTGTAAAAGATATAAAAGCATTTGAGAAAAGAAGATTTTAAAATAATTAGGTATTGAGATATTAGCTGTATACTTTATGAAAAGTTCTATGGGATTTATGCAAGCAGAACGAAAATAAATCCGTGCATGTATTTATTATAGAATTAAAATTAGATATAATGGTAAATTTCTCGGCTAGGCAGAGATTACATGTTCTGGATAGGGAAGAATTCCGGTAAGGAAAGGCGTTGCAAACCTTCCTCCAAGATATGTTATAGTTAATATTTTTGTCTTTTAAGGACCATATGAGTTCCGAGAGTGCCGTGTTAGTTCTTTTAAGTTGGTATTTAAAAGACGAATTGTGATTATAAAATCTTGCTTTAAAGGAAGTGGAACCGAAATAGGTAAAAGAATTAGTACCAGTTATAACCTTACATTCATACACTAAGTTTTTATCAAGACATTGCTTATTAAGAGGACATTTAGTTCTAACAGGGCAATTACAATTACGATTAGAGAAATTAACAGTTATTAACAAGTGACTTAATATTATTTATAGAAGGAATTGGATTGGAGAAATTATTTACGATAGGAACTATAGTTTCCTGATTTAGATTGGTGTTATGAACATTCAACGAAGTTACGTTTGACGTCGTATTTAAATTTATTGAATCTGGCCTAGAGTTAACATTGACGTCGGGTTTACTATTGCTATTATTATGACGCTCAGTGTTGGATGGATATAATTTATTATTTAATATTTTATTATCATGTTTAGAGATAATGTTAGAGATGTTGGAAGTGGTGGAATAAGAGAATTTGATTGTATGTTTGTTAAAGATCTTACTATAGATATGCGAGGGAGGGAAGAATTTATCTAAGGCCCTAAAGAATAGTTTAGGAATATTACTAGTAATAGATAGAGAAAAAGGAGCATTATACCAAATCATATTTTTGTATCTAGGTCTTTTATTTAAGTTATTGGAATGTTCATAATTAACTATTTTACTATAAGTCCTTCGGTGATTGGTTTCTTTACTGTATTTAATTTTATCAGGATAACCGGCTTTGGAAAGCGTATTATTATAGTAATTGTCATTAGCGTCGAAGATAACTTTATTAGAGGATAGATTTGAGATTCTTTTTTCAACATTACTGACTATAGCATTTTTAACGTTAGTGGGGTGGTTAGATTTAAAATTAACACAATTTAGATTCTTATTGTCTTAATGGTAAGGGTAATATAGGTCACAGTGTCAAGATTAAGGGATATATCCAGGAAGTTAGCTACTTTGACGTTGTTATCAAATTCAATTTTAAGGTTATGGTGCTTAAATAGATCAAGTATATTGTTCTTAATAGTATTAAGGTTAACTAAGTTACAGTTTAAGACAGTAAAAAGGGCATAGTCACGATAAATTCAACCACGAAGTTGAGGAATTTTCCGATTTAAAGAATTCAAAATAAAGATACCAATCAAGTCCCTCAGTTGCGATGAATCAGACGCACCCATTGTGATATCAAAATTGTTGGAAGTATCAGCTCTAGTCCAATATTCGTTGTTGAATTTCAAGATAGTTTTTCTTGCGGTGAGAATGATGTAAAGTTCATCATTTAAAAGCGTTGTTGAGGAGTGAAGGCGAAATAGAAGAATAGTAACTGGCAATGTCAAACTGAATACATTTTTGTTTGTTTTTAATATTCAGGTCATTGAACCAGTCAATTACATCAGATGTACCAATCCATAAATTTAAGTTAGAAATAGAGCAATTAGAACGAACCTGTGGGATAATTCTATCCAAGATGGATTTACTAACAACCCCCAGATCTGATTTAGAGGGGGCGATTAGTCTAACAGGCAGTTCCGTTCGAAAGTTACTTTTATGATCCTTAAGATTTATCCTCGGAGTTCTTGGGAAGAATAGTTCGGTCTTTTTCTCGATGCCAAGTTTGGACATAATCTCAGAAGCTTCCAAGTTTATAGATTCCAAATTGTCGTGATTAGGTTTACGATAATTCTTCCTTAGTTCCTTAAGAATAAGGTTATTATACTTATCTTTGGATACGCCATATAAATTATTAGTTTTGTCGGAATGGACTAAGACTTTTTTAGAGGAATTAAGGTCCGAAATCGTATTCCTGAGATTTATAAGGTGCTCCTGTCCTCTATAAGGGTTTCTCTTGAATTTAAGACCTCTTATAATATTAGTTAATTCTACCTCAAACTGCGCTAGATTTTTGTTGAAAGGGACCTCTGTTTTACAAACAACGAAGTGCTCATCCACAATGTAAAGGTGACACCAACAATTCTCTCGGATCATAACTTAGTAGAACTAATGATATGTGGTCCGAGAGAACCAACAGAGACACAACCATCAAGAAGCACCGGGACGTTATCCAGCCTTAACTTCTACAAGGCTAACTGGAAAAAGATTAAGAGAGAAATCCGGAAGCAAACATGGAGTGAAAACACCGCCACACAAGACACCAACACACAATTTCAACACTTCATGACAACGATACACACTATATGCAAAAAGTTTGTCCCAGAGAAAAAGCCAAACAGACACAAAAATCATATTCCCAGAGATAGGAAAATCCTTATGAGACGTAGAACCAAGCTCTCAAACCAGTTGAATGCACAGCAAGAAAACAAAAACAAGAAGGAATCCTATTTGAAACGTGCACTACTTGACACCGAGATTGTACTCAAACTTTCTCATGAAAATGAGAGGACAAAGAAAGAAAGCAGGGCCATAGAAAATATTAAAACAAACCCTAAAGCCTTCTTTAAATTTGCAAAAGAAACTGCCTCGGTACACTGCAAAATTGGGCCACTCTTCCATACAGACGGTTCATTAACAGAGAATCCCCAAGAGATATGTGAAATACTGAACGAACAGTACAAAAGTGTGTTCACATGTCCACTGAGGCACATGCAAATAACAAAGCCAGAGGAGTACTTTGATGCCACAACACTACATGAAGAAATGGCGACCATCAGCCACATAGACATAACGGAGGAGATGTGGTATACGCCATAGATGAAATTAGAACAGACTCAGCTGCTGGACCTGATGGATTCCCAGCAGTCCTCTTAAAAACATGTAAGCGGGCCTTAGCAACTCCACTGAAGATGCTCTTCAGAAGCCCCTTGGCTAGTGGTATACTACCCAGGGAGCTGAAAGAAGGCACAATATGCCCTATCCATAAAGGAGGTAGCAGAGCGGAGGCCAAAATCTATAGGCCAGTCTGCCTGACGTCGCATATCAGTAAGGTGATGGAGCGAGTCGTCAGAAAGAAACTGATCACTTTCCTCGAGGAAAATGACCGCCTGACTAGCACGCAGCATGGCTTCCGCCCAGAAAGAAGCTGCCTTACACAGCTGTTACATCATTACGACTGGGTACCGAAACAACTGCTAGAGAGCTCACATGTGGATGTGATATATCTTGACTTTGCGAAGGCCTTTGACATGGTCGACCACGGAATGATATGTCGCAAACTACACGGACTCGGCATAACTGGAAAAGTAGGTTAGTGGCTGCATAACTTCTTAAAGGACAGAAGCCAGACAGTCGCAGCAAAAGGGGTCCTCTCTAAGGAAACATCAATAACAAGTGGGGTGCCCCAAAGGACAGTCCTGGGACCACTATTGTTTTTGGTGGCTCTCTCAGACATGCCCTCTGTAGTACATACAACAACATCCCTCACTAGCTATGCTGATGACACTAAGGTAGCACAGGCAATCAAAAATCCGGCGGACGCTGCCCTTTTACAACAAGATCTGGATGCCATATACAAATGGGCGGAAGAAAACAATATGCAGTTTAATGCTGGCAAATTCCAAGCCCTACAATACAAACCTCCAAACAAAACTGCAAACACAAATATAGTACAACACAATTACACAGGACCAGGAGGGACCGATATCCCTGTGTCAAAAACGATACGAGACCTGGGTAAAGACATGAGCGATGATGCATCTTTTTCCTCACACATCATGAAAGTGGCGACAATGTGCAGACGAATCGCTGGCTGGATCTTGAGGACTTTCCGGACAAGAGACCAAGACACCATGTTGACACTGTGGAAGACTATTGTCCTAAGCCGCCTGGACTATTGCTCCCAGTTGTGGTCACCCCATAGTGTCAAACTAACCACGGAGCTTGAGGCAATCCAGCGAAGCTACACGACGATTGCCACGATGAAGGAGATAAGCTACTGGGAGAGGCTAAAGGAACTGAACCTCTACTCCTTGGAGCGAAGACGGGAGAGATACGCAGTGATCTACATGTGGAAAATCCTGGAGGGACTAGCACCAAACTTTGGCATTGGGAGCTGGACCAACCGTCGAACAGGACGTCACTGTGTGGTGCCAAAGGTCACGTCTTCCACATCTAGAATAAGGAGCAGATATTGCAATAGCCTGGGATTCAAGGGTCCTCAACTCTTCAACAAGCTGCCGAGGGATCTGAGAGATATACATGGTGTGGAGGTGGATGTCTTCAAGAAACATCTCGACACCTTGCTATCCAGGATCCCGGATGAGCCCACAGCAAGGCACGAGGTAAACCTAAGGGCAGCAGCAACAAACTCCCTCTTACACCAGTGGCCAACCAATACAAGCTGGAGATAAAATGTGTAGCAACAAGGGCGGTGCCCCAGCATGGCCTCAGCCGGATGGCTGGAACAGGTAAAAGAGTAAAAGAGTATATATACACATATATATATATATATATATATATATATATACACACACACACACACACACACACACACACACACATATATATATATATATATATATATATATATATATATATATATATATATATATATATATATATCGTTTCTGAATTTGTTTAGCAAGATTCTTTATCTGAAAACGTGTGTTGAAACCGATATTGTTATACTTTGGGAGGGTCATGTTGCCAATAAGAAACACACTCACCAGTTGCTTTCACTTCAATTTATATAATAAATTTATAAATTTAGGAATTTATAAATTTCCGGTTGGTTGGTTGGTTCCACAGCCAGATGGTTGTTTATATATATATATATAAACAAGTTATTATATATTGTTAAACGGAATAGAAAATGCTGACAAATTGTTCACAGTGAAAAATAGTTTAATTAGGAATAAATGAGAATTAGTAATTGTATTGGTTAGTAATCAGTTTTGGTTTTAAGTTTTACCGGTTGCGCATTTCTAAATGCTTTTCAAAAATAATTTTGAGATAGTGCGTCCGTGATGTTTGCTCTGATCTGATTAGTTCTGGGAATTCTACCTGTTTTTATGTTAAAAAAGTGGCTCCAGTGCTATTAAAATTGGTTTTTTGCGCCAATTCGTGTTGCAAAAATTCTTGTGGTCAAAACAATTTTGATTGGTCGGTAGAGGTCATGTGAATGTAAAAAATTGATTTTGCGCCAAGACTGAGAAATGACTCTTTCACAATAAATATGTGTGTGTGTGTAGTAGTAGTAGTAGTAAAGTGTTCGTTGTTGTGATAATGGTTAGCAGGTATGTGTGTGCGAACAGCAGCCTGTTGACAGTTCAAATGCCTATTAAGACAAGTGTGTGTGTGTGTGTGTGTGTGTGTGTGTGTAGCAGAGTAATTCGTGGTAGAGGGATGGTCAGTAGGAATGTGTCTGTAAGTGAGTGAGGGATATTTTAACATGTTAAAAGATATTTTTCAGCTCATGTCTTATACGGAGAAATATGTGTGTGTGTGTGTGTGTGTGTGTGTAGCAGAGTAATTCGTGGTAGAGGGATGGTCAGTAGGAATGTGTCTGTAAGTGAGTGGGGCATATTTTAACATGTTAAAAGATATTTTTCAGCTCTTGTCTTATACTGAGAAGTGTGTGTGTGTGTGTATAAGTCTCTTTGTATGTTAATGTACGCGTGTGTATGTGTGTGTGTATATATGTGTGTGTGTGTGTGAGTGTGTGTGTGTGGGTGTGGGTGGACCAGTATTTTTTTCCCTGGTAAAATGGTGTACATTATTCGATATTTTCAGTAAAATCGATTATCTCAATAGAACATCAAAAACCTTAACAATAAAAGGTGTGAAATGATATTCACTATATATATATATACATACATATATTCACTATATATATATATATATATACATATATATTTTTGTGTTGCACCATAGAACATGTGTGTTTACGTATGTCATTGTGTTTATATGTGGGTATGTATGTTGACGTGTGTATGTTGTGGGTTCGTCTTAGGGAGAAGTGTTTAGACGGGGTCCGTATTTGTTAATAAAGTAAGATTCCTTGCTGATGCGCTGGGTGTGGGTGGCATTATCTTTAAATTTGTAGAGGGGAAAGATTCTGAAGTTGGGATGATTTGGGGCGGCACAGGTATCAATGTGTTCACTCAGTGGTATTTTCCTGTATTCCCGTATTTTAATTTGGGATCTATGGACAGTCATGCGTTGGCGGAGGCTGTTTTTGGTCTGGCCTATGTATTGTTCTCGACAACCTGAGCAAGTTAATACATATATTAGATTTTCCGATGCACATGTGAAATTGTGTTTTGCTATAAAACGTTGTCCTTCTTTGAAATAGAATTCCGAACCCTCTATTAGGTTGATGCAAATGCCACAGTTGGGTCTATCGCATTTTTTTACTGTGGGTTTCGTTGTTGTGGTTGAAACAGGTAGAATTCCCCAAACTAATCAGATCAGAGCAAACATCACGGACGCTCTATCTCAAAATTATTTTTGAAAAGCATTTAGAAATGCGCAACCGGTAAAACTTAAAACCAAAACTGATTACTAACCAATACAATTACTAATTCTCATTTATTCCTAATTAAACTATTTTTCACTGTGAACAATTTGTCAGCATTTTCTATTCCGTTTACCAATATATAATAACTTGTGTGTTACACCTCTATTCTTTTAACTATATATATATATATATATATATATATATATATATATATATATATATATATATATATATATATATATATATATATATATATATATATATAATTATGAATAAAATAACAGGAGGCTGGACTGGTGTAAATCCTTGGAAAGTTTATTATACTATGATCATTTCAATGACCGGGTTCCGTATGAATCCGGTGATATCATCAGGTATTCGAAATATAACAAAGGAATATATAAAAATCCATGGGTCCGAAAATCAGAGACAGAGAGGACGACTGACCAACTAGCTGTTTTCACCTCGGTCAGTCGCCCTCAAGTGATGGCTATTCGGTCTACTAATGACCATCTGGTGA
>OZ024760.1:32225616-32285616 GCA_964016885.1 Eledone cirrhosa
TCAGCCTATGGATTTTTCAGCACACTCTTCATATAACACGCTCTCTCTTTATTATATTTTACAGTCTATCTTGACGTTTATCTTGACGTCCAATATTTGTGGTTTTTCACTGTCCTCGAGTGCTCTAAGACAGTAACCCCCATAAATATTGGGGCACAACTGTGGTTACCCCCCCCCCCCCCCCGATTGAACACAGGATAAACTTATATATATATATATATCATCATCATTTTACGTCCACTTTTCCCTGCTTGCAAGGGTGGGATGGGAACTGATTCTGGTTGATTTCTACAGCTGGATGCCCTTCCTAACACCAACCTCATTTACAGTGAGTGCTGGGTGCTTTTTTGCCGTGGCACCTCCAGGACCACTTTACAGTGGAATGATAAGGACCCCAGTCCTATCATCTCATTTCTACAGCTGAGTAAACTGGAGCAATGTGAAATAAAGTGTCTTGCTCAATGAAACAACACATCACCCGGTCTGAGAATTGAACTCATTTCTCAGCCCGGGTGAGAATATATATATATATATATATATATATATATATATATATATATATATATACATACATATATATAAAACCAAAATTAAATGAAGGATGTCATGTCTGAGAAACATGTCCCATATTCTCTGTAGAATAAACTCAAAGATTCTAAGGGATAAATGCAAGCATTTATTAGCATTCATTGCGGATTAATAGTGAAATGTATTTCTTTAATGAAATATATACAAAGGAGATTAATTATTATTGTAAGGTATCTATATTTGAGGCTCTCATTAAATTTTAATATGTTACCTATGTAGATATGTGTGTTTACGCTCTTTACAAATTATTCCCTGGGATTGTTTGACGTGTTTATTATATATATATATATGTGTCAATCAATTTTTAATTGAATGCTATATATATATATATATATATATATATATATATATATATATATATATATATATATATATATATACGATATTAAACAAATGGAAACTATATTTATAAAACCATATTTATTTCATTATACATATTTCAGGGATACCATATTAAAAATATGGCATGCCTTCTTCAGATAAAATACAATATATAAGCAGTTTTATAAATAAATTTGACGTACCATAAAATATTGATCAACTTCCATTTAAAAAAATTTATTTATAAATTTATTTATAAATTTATTTATAAATTTATTTATAAATTATTTATAAATTTATTTATAAATTTATTATATGGCATATTTCAGGGATGCCATATTGGAAATGTGGCATGCCTTCTTCAGATAAAATACAATATATAAGCAGTTTTATAAATAAATTTATAAATAAATTTATAAATAATTTATAAATAAATTTATAAATAAATTTATAAATAAATTTATAAATAAATTTATAAATAAATTTATAAATAAATTTTTTTAAATGGAAGTTGATCAATATTTTATGGTACGTCAAATTTATTTATAAAACTGCTTATATATTGTATTTTATCTGAAGAAGGCATGCCATATTTTTAATATGGTATCCCTGAAATATGTATAATGAAATAAATATGGTTTTATAAATATAGTTTCCATTTGTTTAATATCGTATATCTACTCCAAAACTTGTTGAGTACTTTATATCAGTTATAAAATATTTATTCGTTGTAACCCATCAATTTTAAATAAAACTTTTGCATATATATATATATATATATATTTATATGTTTAGATTAGAAGGTGAACAACACAAAATATAACTACTCCATTACCATCTCTGTCTGATGAACGATCCAGACATATATTAATATTGTCTGGGACCAGAAACCTTTGGTAATGGAGTAGTTATATTTTGTGTTGTTCACCTATTTAAATAGCTCTGTTCTATACATAGAGGACTCTTTTTTCCTTTGCTTTTCCTTTGGAATTACCTAACATATATATATATAATAATAATAATGAAATTATTGTGTACAGTGCTCAGGTGCACTACAACTCATCAAAGGTGCATGTATAGTACATAGAATAATGTACAAATGTCAGGAAAATGAACAGTGTACGAGTCATGATACAATAACAATAACAATAATGAAATATAAAAGACCATCTGTAGACAAGTTCACATTCCTTTTACAGTCGGTCTTCAAGTCAAATTTTCTTTTTCAGTTTCCTTTTTTCCTCTTTTCAACCTAGTATTCTCTTTTCCCTATCTTCCATGATAAGTATGGGTTCTACATGATCCTGTTATGTAATTCTGTCAAAGTTACCTGATGAGACTGTCCTGTCTTGTATCATATTTGTATGATGGAGCTGGGCCATAGAAATATGTTTAGTGATTGCATGGAATTAAAATTTACGGCATATCATCCAGTAAAGCCTTCTGTCGTTGTTTTAAATATATATATACATATATATAAGCAAAGGGATATTTAATTTGTTGGTAATTCAACAAATATATATATTTATAACTGATTCCACTATCCAGGTAAAACTTGAACTGTTAAGATCTCCTTCCTGGCTATGTCAATATTTATAAAACAAACTTTGTATTTTATCTGATGAGAGCGTACCAAAGTTTTGGTACCCTTGAAATATACATAATAGAATAAATATGGTTTTATAAATATAGTTTCCATTTATGAATATCATTGATATATATATATATATATATATATATATATATGTGTGTGTGTGTGTGTGTGTGTGTGTGTGTGTGTGTGTGTGTGTGTGTGTGTGTGTGTATGTATGTATATCATATATAGGTAGATGTATATGTCAGTGTGTCTAATACTTCCACACTGACAGAGGTGAATCTCCAGCTAGGCAGATACAGTGTTAAGTTAGCAACAGCAGGTGTGAAGGTGTGGGTGTATGGTGGTGGGTGGGGTGGCACCAGTGTGTTGTAACTTGTCACCACTATAACACAGTGTCGTTGTCAAAGACAGATACATAACTCTCAAGTGGCTCAGTTTACTTGGCTGTAAATAGCTACCAAACCATATGAAACATTCTCGTGTAAACAGTGGCAGCATTCTAAAATAACAAGTGTTTTACTGGTGGTTGATGTTAGATTCAGCTCCTCTTTGGAGTATACCTTTGAAAGGTTGACACACAATCATGCACACACACACACACATATACATACACACACATACACACACACACACACACACACACACACACATACACACACACATACATACACACACACACACACACATACACACACACACACACACACACAAACACACACACACACATATATATATATATATTATCATCATCGTTTAATGTCCATTTTACAATTCTAGCATGGGTTAGATAGGTTGTCACATCATGAGACAAGTCAGGTCTGGAGACCATGTCTTGCTCATACAGATCTCTATTTTGGCTTGGTTACTACCACTGGATGTCCTTCCTAATACCAACCACTTTACAGGGTGGACTGGGTGCATTTTGTCACGTCACCAGCATGACCAGCTTTACATATATGTATATGTTATATATATATAACATTATATAGTGCAGTTTAACAAATGAAGAGGAGAGCTGCGTGCATGACAGATAATATTTCAGAATTGGAAACAGGTACACAAATCTGCGGTCATCAGCCATTGAAATGTCCATTTGACCGCGGATGCCCACAGAAATTTTATACCTGTTGCTAATTTAGAGATGGAGAGAGAGGAGGGGGGAGTGAGAGAGAGAGAGAGAAAGAAGAAGAGAGAGGGGTAGTAAGAGAGAGAGAAAGATAAAGATATTTTATCATTTGCAAGGGAGAGTTTATCATTTTGCATTGAGAGTTTAAAGTGTCAACTGTGGTTGACAGACTGTGAAAGTCTGCTACAACAATGTTTTCGAAGTTTCAATGTCAAACAATTTTCTTTCAAACTGAAACCTACACACAACTTACCTGTATTGAGTGCTCATTCAATAACTGAAGTTCCTTTTGAGGGTGTTGGATCATGAGAACCAAGCAAGGGAGAAAACTCCTATATTCTAAATGGATACATATTTTTTTTTGGGGGGGGGGGGGGGGAGACTTTTTTTTTCAGACAATGTGGTTGGAGTGGACCTTGTTTTTGACACCAACTGTGTAGAAATAACAGGCATGTTTCTATCCTGTTAGATCTTCTCAATGAAACATGCATTTAGAATGTTAACTTGACCAGAACAATCAAATCATCATCATCATCATTGTTCAACGTCCATCTTCCACACTAGCATGGGTTAGACGGTTTTGTCCATTTGATGCGGGAATGGTCGGGAGACTGTGTCTCGCTCGCACGGAAGCGTCTCTGGCAGGTTTTTTACAGCTGGATGCCCTTCACCATGTCTATAATAACGTACGGTATGTTTACGACTCAACATTTGAAAGTCTTAGCTATGAATTTTAAAATCGTAGCTAAATATTTTCAAATGTTTATTTGCGAACACATTGTATATTATTCAATATACAGATTTTACAACATGTATGTATACAGCTATATTGAAGCGAACACCTTCATTTTATATATACATATGTATGTATGGACCTGTAGCTGCTGAGGGCATCATATGGGTACCATATTGACATTCAGAATGTCTAGGGCATTTTAAAACCCAGCAGAGCCCATTTCCTCTCTAACGTGGAAGATGGACGTTAAATGATGATGATGTATATATTTATAATATGGGGTTAACCGAACAGGATGTGTGGACTACATATGGTCGGTTGTGAAGCAGATAAAAAGAAGTGTTTAACGTCCTGTATAAATGGTACAAGACAGAGTATATTAAAGATCTAAGGCCATATTCATGTTAGTTCAGGTTTATTTAAAATCCATTGAGGACTGCCAGTTACGATAGAGTTCTTCAGATGGTAAAACCTATAAAAACAGTGAACGTTCCTAGGTTTTTTTTTAGGAACTTTCACTGTTCTACCCCCAGTTCATGACTGGTACTTCACTATAGAAGAATGTTAATCTAAGTCATATTCCCCTACCATCATTAACAACAACAACAACATACAGGAAATAGCATTATTTTAAAACATAATAATAATAACAATAATAAAATGATGATGATGATGGTGTAGGTGATGGTGGTGGTGTTGGTGATGGTGGTGGTGTTGGTGATGATAGTGGTGTTGGTGGTGGTGATGGTGATGGTGGTGGTGTTGGTGTTGGTGATGATGGTGGTGTTGGTGATGGTGGTGGTGTTGATGATGGTGGTGTTGGTGATGATGTTGGTGTTGGTGATGGAGGTGGTGTTGATGGTAGTGATGATGTTGGTGTTGGTGGTAGTGGTGGTCATGTTGATGGCGTTGGTAGTCAGGTGGTGGTGGTGTTGGTGGTGGTGGTGTTGGTAGTTCAGGTGATGGTGATAGTGGTGGTGCCATAACTTCTGTTACTAATTAAACAGAGCTTCAGACATCATTCCAAGAATCAGGGGTGGAAGAAAATGTAAAAAAAAAAAATAGCACGACCCGCCTCCACTCTTCCATAATTATATATGTGTATAATATTATATAATATATATATAGTATATATATATAAATGTGTGTATTATATATATAATAAATGCGTGTGTGTGTATATACACATATATATATCCATGCAGTGAAAAGTAAGTTGTCCTGTCTGAAGCAGAGAAGTTACCAACATACAAAAGAAGAGAGAGAGAGGAAATAAAATAGATGAAAGACTTACCTGATAAGATGTAACCTTTCCTTTTACAGGTGAGAGAATAACTTTTACTTTACTTTCTCAACCTTACCTTCTTCCTCTTACTACTACCACCATCACTACTACCACCATCACTACTACCACCATCACTACTATCACCATCCACCTACCACCCATCACTACCACCATCACTACTACCACCATACTACCACCACACTACCACCCCAAAACTACCACCATCACTACTACCACCATCACTACTACACCACACACCACCATCACGACCCACCATCACTACTACCACCACACAACCATCACAACTATCACCATCACTCCACCACACTACTACCCATCACACCACACACTACTACCACCATCACTACCACCATCACTACACCACCATCACTACCACCATCACTACCACCACTATACTACCACCATCACTACCATCCCATCCTACCCCATCACTACCAACCCCCCATCACTACCCACCATCACCACACCCCTACTACCAACCACCATCACTACCACCACCACTACCACCATCACTACTACCACCAACACTACCACCATCACTACCACCATCACTACCCACCCACACTACTACCACCATCACTACTACCACCATCACAACCACCCCACCACTACCACCATCACACTACCACCAACCACTACCCCATCACTACCCACCACACTACTACCACCATCATACACCATCACTACCACCATCACTACCAC
This sequence comes from Eledone cirrhosa, assembly GCA_964016885.1. NCBI lineage: Eukaryota > Metazoa > Mollusca > Cephalopoda > Octopoda > Eledonidae > Eledone > Eledone cirrhosa. Next base: position 32,231,993 of record OZ024760.1, read on the forward strand.
CATCACTACTACCACCATCACTCTACCACCATCACTACCAACCACCCACTCCACCATCCCTACCCACACACCGACACATCACTACTACCACCATCACTACCATCAGCACTACTAACACCATCACTACCACCACACTACTACCACCATCACTACCACCATCACTACACCACCATCACTAACACACCATCACTACCACCATCACTACTACCACCATCACTACCACCATCACTACCACCATCACTACCACCATCACTACTACCACCATCACTACCATCATCACTACTATCACCATCACTACCACCATCACTACTACCACCATCACTACCATCACCATCACTACCACCATCACTACCATCACCATCACTACCACCATCACTACCACCATCACTACCACCATCACTACCACCATCACTACTACCACCATCACTACTACCACCATCACTACTACCATCACTACCACCATCACTACCACCATCACTACCACCATCACTACCACCACTATACTACCACCATCACTACCACCATCACTACTACCACCATCACTACTACCATCACTACCACCATCACTACCACCATCACTACCACCATCACTACCACCATCACTACCACCACTATACTACCACCATCACTACTACCACCATCACTACCACCATCACTACCACCATCACTACCACCATCACTACCACCATCACTACTGCCATCACTACTACCACCATCACTACTACCATCACTACTACCACCATCACTACCACCATCACTACCACCACTATACTACCACCATCACTACCACCACTATACTACCACCATCACTACTACCACCATCACTACTACCATCACTACTACCACTATACTACCACCATCACTACCACCATCACTACCACCACTATACTACCACCATCACTACCACCACTATACTACCACCATCACTACTACCGCCATCACTACTACCATCACTACTACCACTATACTACCACCATCACTACCACCATCACTACCACCACTATACTACCACCATCGCTACCACCACTATACTACCACCATCACTACTACCACCATCACTACCACCATCACTACCACCATCACTACCACCATCACTACCACCACTATACTACCACCATCACTACTACTACCATCACTACCACCATCACTACCACCATCACTACCACCATCACTACTACCACCATCTCTACCACCATCACTACCACCATCACTACCACCATCACTACTACCACCATCACTACCACCATCACTACCACCATCACTACCACCATCACTACCACCATCACTACTACCACCATCACTACTAACATCACTACCACCATCACTACTACCACCATCACTACCACCATCACTACTACCACCATCACTACCACCACTATACTACCACCATCACTACCACCATCACTACTACCACCATCACTACTGCCATCACTACTACCACCATCACTACCACCATCACTACTACCATCACTACTACCACCATCACTACCACCATCACTACCACCACTATACTACCACCATCACTACCACCATCACTACTACCACCATCACTACTGCCATCACTACTACCACCATCACTACCACCACCACTACCACCACTATACTACCACTACTAGCAGTAGTACTACTACTATTACTACTACTAAACCCATGCGTGGAAGATAGACGTTAAACGACGATGATGACTACTACTACTAATACTACTAGTAGTAGTAATACTACTACCACCACCACCTACTACCACTACTACCACCACCACCACCTAATACCACTACTACCAATACCACCTACAACCACTACTACCACCACCACCACCTAATACCACTACTACCAATACCACCTACTACCACTACTACCACCACCACCACCACCTACTACCACTACTATTACCACCACCACCTTTTACCACCACCACCTACTACTACTACTACTACTTCCTCTTCTCATTCACTTTTAATGCTTCTTTTTCTTCCTATTAACTCCCCCCCCTCCTGCTCTCTCTGCTCATCCTGTCTGTTTCACCCCCCCCCCCCCCCCCTGTCTCTCACTCTCCCTCTCTCTCACTCACTCTCACTCTCTCTCTCTCACACTCACTCACTCACTCACTCTCTCTCTCTCTCTCTCTCTCTCTCTCTCTCATTCTCTCTCTCTCTGAAAAATATTTTCACTCCTTCACTTCTTCATTATCTTCCCCTTCTCTCTCTATTTTCCTCCACCCCCCCCCTCTTCATATAATTCTTCAGTCTTTTCTTTTCTTTTGTTTCCTCATCTTTTTTCCTCTTGTTCTTCTTGTTGTTGTTAATGAGTGGAGGAAGAAAAATGGAAGGTCAGTACACACAACCTTAGTAGGGGGGAGGTGGGTAGGGTTTACTGGGTACCTAGCTAGGGCAGTGTAGGGTTTACTGGGTACCTAGGGTAGTGTAGGGTTTACTGGTACCTAGGTAGGGCAGTGTAGGGTTTACTGGGTACCTAGGTAGGGTAGTGTAGGGTTTACTGGGTACCTAGGTAGGGCAGTGTAGGGTTTACTGGGTACCTAGGGTAGTGTAGGGTTTACTGGTACCTAGGTAGGGTAGTGTAGGGTTTACTGGTACCTAGGTAGGGTAGTGTAGGGTTTACTGGTACCTAGGTAGAGTAGTGTAGGGTTTACTGGGTACCTAGGTAGAGCAGTGTAGGGTTTACTGGGTACCTAGGTAGGGCAGTGTAGGGTTTACTGGGTACCTAGGTAGGGTAGTGTAGGGTTTACTGGTACCTAGGTAGAGCAGTGTAGGGTTTACTGGGTACCTAGGTAGAGCAGTGTAGGGATTACTGGGTACCTAGGTAGGGTAGTGTAGGGTTTACTGGATACCTAGCGCAGTGTAGGGTTTACTGGGTACCTAGGTAGGGTAGTGTAGGGTTTACTGGTACCTAGGTAGAGCAGTGTAGGGTTTACTGGGTACCTAGGTAGAGCAGTGTAGGGATTACTGGGTACCTAGGTAGGGTAGTGTAGGGTTTACTGGATACCTAGCGCAGTGTGGGGTTTACTGGTTACCTAGGTAGGGTAGTGTAGGGTTTACTGGGTACCTAGCTAGGGCAGTGTAGGGATTACTGGGTACCTAGGTAGGGCAGTGTAGGGTTTACTGGATACCTAGCGCAGTGTAGGGTTTACTGGGTACCTAGGAAGGGCAGTGTAGGGATTACTGGATACCTAGCGCAGTGTAGGGTTTACTGGGTACCTAGGTAGGGTAGTGTAGGGTTTAGTGGGTACCTAGGTAGAGCAGTGTAGGGTTTACTGGGTACCTAGGTAGGGTAGTGTAGGGTTTACTGGTACCTAGGTAGGGCAGTGTAGGGTTTACTGGGTACCTAGGTAGAGTAGTGTAGGGTTTACTGGTACCTAGGTAGGGCAGTATAGGGATTACTGGATACCTAGCGCAGTGTAGGGTTTACTGGGTACCTAGGTAGGGCAGTGTAGGGTTTACTGGATACCTAGCGCAGTGTAGGGTTTACTGGGTACCTAGGTAGGGCAGTGTAGGGTTTACTGGGTACCTGGGTAGGGCAGTGTAGGGTTTACTGGTACTTAGGTAGAGCAGTGTAGGGTTTACTGGGTACCTAGGGTAGTGTAGGGTTTACTGGTACCTAGGTAGGGCAGTGTAGGGTTTACTGGGTACCTAGGTAGGGTAGTGTAGGGTTTACTGGGTACCTAGGTAGGGCAGTGTAGGGTTTACTGGGTACCTAGGGTAGTGTAGGGTTTACTGGTACCTAGGTAGGGTAGTGTAGGGTTTACTGGTACCTAGGTAGGGTAGTGTAGGGTTTACTGGTACCTAGGTAGGGTAGTGTAGGGTTTACTGGGTACCTAGGTAGAGCAGTGTAGGGTTTACTGGGTACCTAGGTAGGGCAGTGTAGGGTTTACTGGGTACCTAGGTAGGGTAGTGTAGGGTTTACTGGTACCTAGGTAGAGCAGTGTAGGGTTTACTGGGTACCTAGGTAGAGCAGTGTAGGGATTACTGGGTACCTAGGTAGGGTAGTGTAGGGTTTACTGGATACCTAGCGCAGTGTAGGGTTTACTGGGTACCTAGGTAGGGCAGTGTAGGGTTTACTGGTACCTAGGTAGAGCAGTGTAGGGATTACTGGGTACCTAGGTAGGGCAGTGTAGGGTTTACTGGGTACCTAGGTAGGGTAGTGTAGGGTTTACTGGTACCTAGGTAGAGCAGTGTAGGGTTTACTGGGTACCTAGGTAGAGCAGTGTAGGGATTACTGGGTACCTAGGTAGGGTAGTGTAGGGTTTACTGGATACCTAGCGCAGTGTGGGGTTTACTGGGTACCTAGGTAGGGTAGTGTAGGGTTTACTGGGTACCTAGGTAGGGCAGTGTAGGGATTACTGGGTACCTAGATAGGGCAGTGTAGGGTTTACTGGATACCTAGCGCAGTGTAGGGTTTACTGGGTACCTAGGAAGGGCAGTGTAGGGATTACTGGATACCTAGCGCAGTGTAGGGTTTACTGGGTACCTAGGTAGGGTAGTGTAGGGTTTACTGGGTACCTAGCGCAGTGTAGGGTTTACTGGGTACCTAGGTAGGGTAGTGTAGGGTTTACTGGTACCTAGGTAGGGCAGTGTAGGGTTTACTGGGTACCTAGGTAGAGTAGTGTAGGGTTTATGGGTACCTAGGTAGGGCAGTATAGGGATTACTGGATACCTAGCGCAGTGTAGGGTTTACTGGGTACCTAGGTAGGGCAGTGTAGGGTTTACTGGATACCTAGCGCAGTGTAGGGTTTACTGGGTACCTAGGTAGGGCAGTGTAGGGTTTACTGGGTACCTAGGTAGGGCAGTGTAGGGTTTACTGGGTACTTAGGTAGGGCAGTGTATGGTTTACTGGGTACCTAGCACAGTGTAGGGTTTACTGGGTACCTAGGTAGAGCAGTGTAGGGTTTACTGGTACATAGGTAGGGTAGTGTAGGGTTTACTGGGTACCTAGGTAGGGTAGTGTAGGGTTTACTGGGTACCTAGGTAGAGCAGTGTAGGGTTTACTGGGTACCTAGGTAGGGTAGTGTAGGGTTTACTGGGTACCTAGGTAGAGCAGTGTAGGGTTTACTGGGTACCTAGATAGAGCAGTGTAGGGTTTAGTGGGTACCTAGGTAGAGCAGTGTAGGGTTTACTGGTACCTAGGTAGGGCAGTGTAGGGTTTACTGGGTACCTAGGTAGAGCAGTGTAGGGTTTACTGGGTACCTAGGTAGAGCAGTGTAGGGTTTACTGGGTACCTAGGTAGGGCAGTGTAGGGTTTACTAGTTACCTAGGTAAGGTAGTGTAGGGTTTACTGGGTACCTAGGTAGGGCAGTGTAGGGTTTACTGGGTACCTAGGTAAGGTAGTGTAGGGTTTACTGGGTACCTAGGTAGAGCAGTGTAGGGTTTACTGGGTACCTAGGTAGGGCAGTGTAGGGTTTACTGGGTACCTAGGTAAGGTAGTGTAGGGTTTACTGGGTACCTAGGTAGAGCAGTGTAGGGTTTACTGGGTACCTAGGTAGGGTAGTGTAGGGTTTACTGGGTACCTAGGTAGGGTAGTGTAGGGTTTACTGGGTACCTAGGTAGGGCAGTGTAGGGATTACTGGGTACCTAGATAGGGCAGTGTAGGGTTTACTGGATACCTAGCGCAGTGTAGGGTTTACTGGGTACCTAGGAAGGGCAGTGTAGGGATTACTGGATACCTAGCGCAGTGTAGGGTTTACTGGGTACCTAGGTAGGGTAGTGTAGGGTTTACTGGGTACCTAGCGCAGTGTAGGGTTTACTGGGTACCTAGGTAGGGTAGTGTAGGGTTTACTGGTACCTAGGTAGGGCAGTGTAGGGTTTACTGGGTACCTAGGTAGAGTAGTGTAGGGTTTACTGGTACCTAGGTAGGGCAGTATAGGGATTACTGGATACCTAGCGCAGTGTAGGGTTTACTGGGTACCTAGGTAGGGCAGTGTAGGGTTTACTGGATACCTAGCGCAGTGTAGGGTTTACTGGGTACCTAGGTAGGGCAGTGTAGGGTTTACTGGGTACCTAGGTAGGGCAGTGTAGGGTTTACTGGGTACTTAGGTAGGGTAGTGTAGGGTTTACTGGGTACCTAGCACAGTGTAGGGTTTACTGGGTACCTAGGTAGAGCAGTGTAGGGTTTACTGGTACATAGGTAGGGTAGTGTAGGGTTTACTGGGTACCTAGGTAGGGTAGTGTAGGGTTTACTGGGTACCTAGGTAGAGCAGTGTAGGGTTTACTGGGTACCTAGGTAGGGTAGTGTAGGGTTTACTGGGTACCTAGGTAGAGCAGTGTAGGGTTTACTGGGTACCTAGATAGAGCAGTGTAGGGTTTAGTGGGTACCTAGGTAGAGCAGTGTAGGGTTTACTGGTACCTAGGTAGGGCAGTGTAGGGTTTACTGGGTACCTAGGTAGAGCAGTGTAGGGTTTACTGGGTACCTAGGTAGAGCAGTGTAGGGTTTACTGGGTACCTAGGTAGGGCAGTGTAGGGTTTACTAGTTACCTAGGTAAGGTAGTGTAGGGTTTACTGGGTACCTAGGTAGGGCAGTGTAGGGTTTACTGGGTACCTAGGTAAGGTAGTGTAGGGTTTACTGGGTACCTAGGTAGAGCAGTGTAGGGTTTACTGGGTACCTAGGTAGGGCAGTGTAGGGTTTACTAGGTACCTAGGTAAGGTAGTGTAGGGTTTACTGGGTACCTAGGTAGAGCAGTGTAGGGTTTACTGGGTACCTAGGTAGGGTAGTGTAGGGTTTACTGGGTACCTAGGTAGGGCAGTGTAGGGATTACTGGGTACCTAGATAGGGCAGTGTAGGGTTTACTGGATACCTAGCGCAGTGTAGGGTTTACTGGGTACCTAGGAAGGGCAGTGTAGGGATTACTGGATACCTAGCGCAGTGTAGGGTTTACTGGGTACCTAGGTAGGGTAGTGTAGGGTTTACTGGGTACCTAGCGCAGTGTAGGGTTTACTGGGTACCTAGGTAGGGTAGTGTAGGGTTTACTGGTACCTAGGTAGGGCAGTGTAGGGTTTACTGGGTACCTAGGTAGAGTAGTGTAGGGTTTACTGGTACCTAGGTAGGGCAGTATAGGGATTACTGGATACCTAGCGCAGTGTAGGGTTTACTGGGTACCTAGGTAGGGCAGTGTAGGGTTTACTGGATACCTAGCGCAGTGTAGGGTTTACTGGGTACCTAGGTAGGGCAGTGTAGGGTTTACTGGGTACCTAGGTAGGGCAGTGTAGGGTTTACTGGGTACTTAGGTAGGGCAGTGTAGGGTTTACTGGGTACCTAGCACAGTGTAGGGTTTACTGGGTACCTAGGTAGAGCAGTGTAGGGTTTACTGGTACATAGGTAGGGTAGTGTAGGGTTTACTGGGTACCTAGGTAGGGTAGTGTAGGGTTTACTGGGTACCTAGGTAGAGCAGTGTAGGGTTTACTGGGTACCTAGGTAGGGTAGTGTAGGGTTTACTGGGTACCTAGGTAGAGCAGTGTAGGGTTTACTGGGTACCTAGATAGAGCAGTGTAGGGTTTAGTGGGTACCTAGGTAGAGCAGTGTAGGGTTTACTGGTACCTAGGTAGGGCAGTGTAGGGTTTACTGGGTACCTAGGTAGAGCAGTGTAGGGTTTACTGGGTACCTAGGTAGAGCAGTGTAGGGTTTACTGGGTACCTAGGTAGGGCAGTGTAGGGTTTACTAGTTACCTAGGTAAGGTAGTGTAGGGTTTACTGGGTACCTAGGTAGGGCAGTGTAGGGTTTACTGGGTACCTAGGTAAGGTAGTGTAGGGTTTACTGGGTACCTAGGTAGAGCAGTGTAGGGTTTACTGGGTACCTAGGTAGGGCAGTGTAGGGTTTACTGGGTACCTAGGTAAGGTAGTGTAGGGTTTACTGGGTACCTAGGTAGAGCAGTGTAGGGTTTACTGGGTACCTAGGTAGGGTAGTGTAGGGTTTACTGGGTACCTAGGTAGGGTAGTGTAGGGTTTACTGGGTACCTAGGTAGGGCAGTGTAGGGATTACTGGGTACCTAGATAGGGCAGTGTAGGGTTTACTGGATACCTAGCACAGTGTAGGGTTTACTGGGTACCTAGGAAGGGCAGTGTAGGGATTACTGGATACCTAGCGCAGTGTAGGGTTTACTGGGTACCTAGGTAGGGTAGTGTAGGGTTTACTGGGTACCTAGCGCAGTGTAGGGTTTACTGGGTACCTAGGTAGGGTAGTGTAGGGTTTACTGGTACCTAGGTAGGGCAGTGTAGGGTTTACTGGGTACCTAGGTAGAGTAGTGTAGGGTTTACTGGTACCTAGGTAGGGCAGTATAGGGATTACTGGATACCTAGCGCAGTGTAGGGTTTACTGGGTACCTAGGTAGGGCAGTGTAGGGTTTACTGGATACCTAGCGCAGTGTAGGGTTTACTGGGTACCTAGGTAGGGCAGTGTAGGGTTTACTGGGTACCTAGGTAGGGCAGTGTAGGGTTTACTGGGTACTTAGGTAGGGTAGTGTAGGGTTTACTGGGTACCTAGCACAGTGTAGGGTTTACTGGGTACCTAGGTAGAGCAGTGTAGGGTTTACTGGTACATAGGTAGGGTAGTGTAGGGTTTACTGGGTACCTAGGTAGGGTAGTGTAGGGTTTACTGGGTACCTAGGTAGAGCAGTGTAGGGTTTACTGGGTACCTAGGTAGGGTAGTGTAGGGTTTACTGGGTACCTAGGTAGAGCAGTGTAGGGTTTACTGGGTACCTAGATAGAGCAGTGTAGGGTTTAGTGGGTACCTAGGTAGAGCAGTGTAGGGTTTACTGGTACCTAGGTAGGGCAGTGTAGGGTTTACTGGGTACCTAGGTAGAGCAGTGTAGGGTTTACTGGGTACCTAGGTAGAGCAGTGTAGGGTTTACTGGGTACCTAGGTAGGGCAGTGTAGGGTTTACTAGTTACCTAGGTAAGGTAGTGTAGGGTTTACTGGGTACCTAGGTAGGGCAGTGTAGGGTTTACTGGGTACCTAGGTAAGGTAGTGTAGGGTTTACTGGGTACCTAGGTAGAGCAGTGTAGGGTTTACTGGGTACCTAGGTAGGGCAGTGTAGGGTTTACTAGGTACCTAGGTAAGGTAGTGTAGGGTTTACTGGGTACCTAGGTAGAGCAGTGTAGGGTTTACTGGGTACCTAGGTAGGGTAGTGTAGGGTTTACTGGGTACCTAGGTAGGGTAGTGTAGGGTTTACTGGGTACCTAGGTAGGGCAGTGTAGGGTTTACTGGGTACCTAGGTATGGCAGTGTAGGGTTTACTGGGTACCTAGGTAGAGCAGTGTAGGGTTTACTGGGTACCTAGGTAGGGCAGTGTAGGGTTTACTGGGTACCTAGGTAGGGCAGTGTAGGGTTTACTGGGTACCTAGGTAGGGCAGTGTAGGGTTTACTGGGTACCTAGGTAGAGCAGTGTAGGGTTTACTGGGTACCTAGGTAGGGCAGTGTAGGGTTTACTGGGTACCTAGGTAGAGCAGTGTAGGGTTTACTGGGTACCTAGGTAGGGCAGTGTAGGGTTTACTGGGTACCTAGGTAGAGCAGTGTAGGGTTTACTGGGTACCTAGGTAGGGTAGTGTAGGGTTTACTGGGTACCTAGGTAGGGCAGTGTAGGGTTTACTGGGTACCTAGGTAGGGCAGTGTTGTGTTTACTGGGTACCTAGGTAGGGCAGTGTAGGGTTTACTGGGTACCTAGGTAGAGCAGTGTAGGGTTTACTGGGTACCTAGGTAGGGCAGTGTAGGGTTTACTGGGTACCTAGGTAGGGCAGTGTAGGGTTTACTGGGTACCTAGGTAGAGCAGTGTAGGGTTTACTGGTTACCTAGGTAGGGCAGTGTAGGGTTTACTGGGTACCTAGGTAGGGCAGTGTAGGGTTTACTGGGTACCTATAGGGCAGTGTAGGGTTTACTGGGTACCTAGGTAGAGCAGTGTAGGGTTTACTGGGTACCTAGCGCAGTGTAGGGTTTACTGGGTACCTAGGTAGAGCAGTGTAGGGTTTACTGGGTACCTAGCGCAGTGTAGGGTTTACTGGGTACCTAGCACAGTGTAGGGTTTACTGGGTACCTAGGTAGGGCAGTGTAGGGTTTACTGGGTATCTAGGTAGGGCAGTGTAGGTTTACTGGGTACCTAGAGCAGTGTAGGTTTACTGGGTATCTAGCGCAGTGTAAGGTTTACTGGGTATCTAGGTAGGGCAGTGTAGGGTTTACTGGGTACCTAGGTAGGGCAGTGTAGGCTTTACTGGGTACCTAGGTAGGGCAGTGTAGAGTTTACTGGGTACCTAGCGCAGTGTAGGGTTTACTGCGTACCAACACACACACAACATTTGTAGGGTGTTGTGGAGAGAAGAGAGGTAGGTAGGTCAATCTAGGGTTTACTGGGATTAGAAGCAGGGTATCAAGTCATCCCTAGTTGTCTTGGGGCCCTCTTTCAGTCATCCCTGATCATGGGTTTACCCTTGGAAAGTTCCTCTCGAAGGCCCCAACCACTGCAAAGTCACCCATCAATACCAGTCTCCCTCTCCATACCACTCATCTTGTCCAACGGAAAGGCTGATAGAGCTTGGCACCTGTCAAATATATACACTATATATACTATATATACACTATATATACTATATGTACACTATATATACTTATATACACTATATATACTATATATACACTATATATACTATATATACACTATATATACTATATATACACTATATATGCTATATATACACTATATACTATATGTACACTATATATATTATGCGAGGACCAAAAACGTGAGGTGTTCAGGATTGCTAGTCAATGTGTCAAGGAAAACCGTGATATTGTCGGGGAGAAGTGTGTACTTAATGATGACGGCGTACTTGCCATCACCGACGCTGATAAGAAGGTAGCTTGGAAGTGTCACTATGAAAGGCTACTAAATGAGGAGAATAAATGGGAGAAAGACAGTCTCCCCCACATCGACCCAATAGAGGGACCAGCAGTGTTGGTCGAGGGTAGTATAATAAGTAAGGCAATCAAGGATATGAAGAAGGGTAAGGCGGCTGGTCCTTCGGAAATAGTTGCTGAGATGCTGAAGGCATCTGGTACGGTGGGACACACCATGGTCACCCGGATAGTTAACCAAGTCGTACAGAATGGGGTTGTTCCAAAGGACTGGCATAGCAGCATCATCGTTAACTGTTATAAGGGTAAAGGAGATGCCCTAGATAGGAGTAACTATAGAGGCATTAAATTAATCGACCAGGTCATGAAGGTCACGGAAAAAGTAATAGCGCAACTAATCAGAGAGAGAATTGACCTAGATGAAATGCAGTTCGGGTTTGTGTCAGGCAAAAGTACCACAGACGCTCTTTTCATTGTACGACAACTACAGGAGAAGTACCTAGCTAAAAGTAAACCCCTCTACTTAGCTTTTGTCGACTTGGAGAAAGCCTTTGACAGAGTCCCCCGTTCCATTATCTGGTGGGCCCTTAGAAAACTAGGTGTCGACGAATGGCTTGTGAGAGCTATACAAGCCATGTATAAAGAAACAGTCAGCAAGGTTAGAATTAACAACGAATATAGTGAAGAGTTTAGCGTAAAAGTTGGCGTCCATCAGGGCTCTGTTCTCAGCCCCCTACTATTTATTATTGCCCTTCAGGCTATAACAGAGGAGTTCAAGACCGGCTGCCCATGGGAACTCCTATATGCAGACGACCTAACACTCATAGCTGAATCAATGGCCGAGCTAGAGAAGAAATTCCAAACATGGAAGCACGGCCTAGAATCAAAAGGCCTTAAAATTAATCTGGCTAAGACCAAAGTTCTAGTTTGTAGGAAAGAAAATAAGGCGGCGGTCCCTTCCGGGAAGTGGCCATGCTTAGTGTGTAGGAAAGGCGTAGGTAGAAACTCCATTTTGTGTCAGAAATGCAAAGTATGGGTGCATAAAAGATGTAGTGGGATCACAGGTAAGCTAACTAAGAACATAGATTCCACATGTGGCTGGTGCTCTGGTGCAATAAGTAGCAGCAAGTGCCCACGAAATACTAGCTCTTTCAACTGCGCAGAGGGCTCTATAGAAATAGTGGACAGCTTCCGTTACCTGGGTGACGAAATCAGCAGTGGGGGAGGGTGCTCTGAAAGTACAGTAGCTAGAGTCAGAACTGGATGAGTCCAAACCCATGCAAGCGTGGAACACGGACGTTAAACGTTGATGATGATGATGATGATGATACACTATATATACTATATATACACTATATATACTATATGTACACTATATATACTATATATACACTATATATACTATATGTACACTATATATACTATATATACACTATATATACTATATGTACACTATATATACTATATATACACTATATATACTATATGTACACTGTCGGACAATATAGAGGGACAGTGGGAATTTCTGAAAGCAAACCTGCTGATGGCGACAGACGAAGTCTGTGGCTGGAGCAGGCCTGTAGGCAGGAGGAGAGTAACATGGTGGTGCAACAGTAAGGTGGAGGGGTCAATTAAGGCCAAAAAGCAGGCTTGTAAAGTATGGCGGGATGGGGGAAGTAGAGAAGACTATCAAGTGGCCAGGAGGGAAGCTAGGAGACAAGTGTACTTCGCAAGAAGGGAAGCAGAGGAAAGAAAGTTCAAGCATGTTCTACAACGCGAGGACCAAAAATGTGAGGTGTTCAGGATTGCTAGGCAATGCGTCAAGGAAAACCGTGATATTGTCGGGGAGAAGTGTGTACTTAATGATGACGGCGTACTTGCCATCACCGATGCTGATAAGAAGGTAGCTTGGAAGTGTCACTATGAAAGGCTACTAAATGAGGAGAATAAATGGGAGAAAGACAGTCTCCCCCACATCGACCCAATAGATGGACCAGCAGTGTTAGTCGAGGGTAGTATAATAAGTAAGGCAATCAAGGATATGAAGACGGGTAAGGTAGCTGGGCCTTCGGAAATAGTTGCTGAGATGCTGAAGGCATCTGGCACGGTGGGACACACCATGGTCACCCACATAGTTAACCAAGTCGTACAGAATGGGGTTGTTCCGAAGGACTGGCATAGCAGCATCATCGTTAACTGTTATAAGGGTAAAGGAGATGCCCTAGATAGGAGTAACTATAGAGGCATTAAATTAATCGACCAGGTCATGAAGGTCACGGAAAAAGTAATAGCGCAACTAATCAGAGAGAGAATTGACCTAGATGAAATGCAGTTCGGGTTTGTGTCAGGCAAAAGTACCACAGACGCTCTTTTCATTGTACGACAACTACAGGAGAAGTACCTAGCTAAAGGTAAACCCCTCTACTTAGCTTTTGTCGACTTGGAGAAAGCCTTCGACAGAGTCCCCCGCTCCATTATCTGGTGGGCTCTTAGAAAACTAGGGGTTGATGAATGGCTTGTGAGAGCTATACAAGCCATGTATAAAGAAACAGTCAGCAAGGTTAGAATTAACAACGAATATAGTGAAGAGTTTAGCGTAAAAGTTGGCATCCATCAGGGCTCTGTTCTCGGCCCCCTACTATTTATTATTGCCCTTCAGGCTATAACAGAGGAGTTCAAGACCGGCTGCCCATGGGAACTCCTATACGCAGACGACCTAACACTCATAGCTGAATCAATGGCCGAGCTAGAGAAGAAATTCCAAACATGGAAGCACGGCCTAGAATCAAAAGGACTTAAAATTAACCTGGCTAAGACTAAAGTTCTAGTTTGTAGGAAAGAAAATAAGGCGGCGGTCCCTTCTGGGAAATGGCCATGCTCAGTGTGTAGGAAAGGCGGAGGTAGAAACTCCATTTTATGTCCCAAATGCAAAGTATGGGTGCATAAAAGATGTAGTGGGATCACAGGTAAGCTAACTAAGAACATAGATTTTACATGTGGCCGGTGCTCTGGTGCAATAAGTAGCAGCAAGTGCCCACTAAATACTAGCTCTTTCAATTGCGCAGAGGGTTCTATAGAAATAGTGGACAGCTTCCGTTACCTGAGCGATAAAATCAGCAGTGGGGGAGGGTGCTCTGAAAGTACAGTAGCTAGAGTCAGAACTGGTTGGAAAAAGTTCAGAGAGCTTATACCACTATTAGCTGCTAAAGGGTTCTCCCTAAAAATGAAAAGCAGGTTGTATGATGCCTGCATACGAACAGCAATGTTGCATGGCAGTGAGACCTGGGCATTGTGTGCAGAGGATATATGCAGACTAGAGAGGAACGAAGCTTGCATGCTCCGCTGGATGTGTAACAGTAATATACGTGAACGGCAAAGCATAAACGAACTAAGGAAAAAATTAGAAATAAGAGGGATCAGATGTTGTTTACTCGAGAGAAGGCTACGTTGGTATGGACACATGATGCGCATGAAAGTCGATAGCTGTATAACAAAGTGCAGGGCAATAAAGATAGACGGTAGCCACGGAATAGGCAGACCTAGAAAAACCTGGGACGAGCTGATAAACTCCGACCTCACACAGTTACACCTCTCCAAGACAATGTCACTGGACCGAGACCTTTGGCGGTACTCAGTAACAGAGAAGACCCGCCTTACCTAAATACATAGTAAAACCTACTACAGCCAGTAGGCATCTCTAACAAATACACCCCCGTCCCACCACCCCCACCCCATCCACACCACCTCGTTCTATGTAAAGTTATGTTGGTGCCGCGCCATCCAGGCCGAAACAAATGAGATTGTGTAGGTGTCACGACAAAAAAACACACAGTCCACGCTGTAATGTGGCCGTGTAGGCAACACGGTAAAAACCTCCCAGACCCACACTGTAAATGTGGTTGGTGTTAGGAAGGGCATCTAACTGTAGAAAACCTGCCAGACTGTCCTATGCGAGCAAGACAGTCACTCTTGCCTCAAGTGGGAATACCCCCGTCCAAACCCATGCAAGCGTGGAACACGGACGTTAAACGTTGATGATGATGATGATGATGATACACTATATATACTATATATACACTATATATACTATATATACACTATATATACTATATATACACTATATATGCTATATATACACTATATATACTATATGTACACTATATATATTATATATACACTATATATACTATATATACACTATATATACTATATATACACTATATATGCTATATGTACACTATATATACTATATATACACTACATATACTATATGTACACTATATATACTATATATACACTATATATACTATATATACACTATATATGCTATATATACATTATATATACTATATATACACTATATATACACTATATATACTATATATACACTATATATACTATATATACACTACATATACTATATGTACACTATATATACTATATATACACTATATATACTATATATACACTATATATGCTATATATACATTATATATACTATATATACACTATATATACACTATATATACTATATATACACTATATATACACTATATATAGTGTATATATACCCTATATATACTATATATAGTGTATATATACACTATATATAGTATATATACACTATATATACTATATATACACTATATATACTATATATACACTATATATACACTATATATACACTATATATATACTATATATACACTATATATACACTATATATACACTATATATACACTATGTATACTATATACACTATATATATACACTATATATACACTATATACACACTATATATACACTATATACACACTATATACACACTATATATACACTCCCACAGGAGCACTGAGTGCAATGTCAACTCTGGATGTCGGTGAGCATGTCCAGCTAACCTCAGTCTCCTCTGTGTCACTTTTGAGCTGACTTTTGGGAGGCTCCCATACAGCTCTGAGTTTTTCATCCTCAGTGTATAGTTATTAATGTTCAGAGCCATCCTCAGCATTCTCGTGTAGCACCCATCCACAATCTGAGTGAGTTTCTTGGTCAGTGTCCAAGTCTCAGACCCGTACAGCAGCACAGACTCCACTGTAGCAACAAAGAAGATGCAGGACATGGCAGCAATGATGAGGGACAGAGATCGCTGGAGAGAACTCATCCATGGATCTTGGGATCTTTACCTGCCCTAGATATATAGATAGATATATACACTATATATATATATGGTTTCTATGGCTGGATACCCTTCCTATCATCAACCACATTTACAGTGAGTTCTGAATGCTGTCATGACACCTACACAACCACTTTACAGAGTGGACAGGGTGCTTTTTGCTTGTAACACTAAAACTTACTCCGTACTTCTTTGTACTGTTGTTTATATATATATATATATATATATATATATATATATATATATATATATATATATATATATAATTATATATTCATGAAGGATAAATATATATCAAATATATAAAAACCCTAGAGCAAACCTCGAGCAACGCCGGGCCATTCTGCTTGTATATACGATGATATACTATGTATATCATCATCACCGTTTTACGTCCGTTCTTCCAAGTTAGCATGGGTTAGACGGGTTGTCCTGTTGTGGGCAGGGTCCAGTCGGCTGACCGTGCTTTCCTCATACAGGAACTGATTCTGGCTTGATTTCTACAGCTGGATGCCCTTCTTAACACCAACCTCATTTACAGTGAGTGCTGGGTGCTTTTTTTCTGTGGCGCCTACACGTCCACTTTACAGTGTGGGTTGGGTGATTTTTTGCCATTGCACCTCCATGACCACTTTACAGTCCCTATCATCTCATTTCTACAGCTGAGTAAACTGGAGCAATGTGAAATAAAGTGTCTGGCTCAAGGAAACAACACATCATCCGGTCTGAGAATTGAACTCACAACTTTTCGTGACTAACCACTAAGCCATGCGCCTTCACTATATATACTATATATATATACTATATATACTATATACTATATATACTATATACTATATATACTATATATACTCTATATACTATGTATACTATATATATATACTATATATACTATATATACTATATATATACTATGTATATTATATATATACTCTGTATACTATATATATATACTATATATACTATCTATATATACTATCTATGCTATATATATATACTATATATATACTATTTATACTATATATATACTATATATACTATATATACTATATATACTATGTATAATATATATATACTATATATACTATATACATACTATGTATACTATACATATATATATACTATATATATATACTATATATATACTATATATATACTATATATACTATATATATACTATGTATACTATATATATGCTATATATATAGTATATATAGTATGTATACTATATATATATACTATGTATATATATATATATACTATGTATACTATATATATACTATGTATACTATATATATATAGTATGTATACGATATATATACTATATATACTATATATATACTATGTATACTATATATATACTGTGTATACTATATATATACTATATATATATACTATATATACTATATATATACTATATATAAACTATGTATGCTATATATATATACATACTATATATAATGTTGTCCTAGGTAGACATAGACCAAGACAGTGTGGCCCCATTATCGCAACTCTCCTCTTTATTTCCTTTTCATCTTCTCTAATTCACTTCTTTTTATCTTCTTTTTCCTCTTCTTCTTCCACTTCCTTATTATTTCCTTCCTTTCCTTTTCCCAACACCCCCAACCTTCTTATAACTCCTTCTCTCTCTCTCTCTCTCTCTCTCTCTCTCTCTCTCTCTCTCTCTCTCTCTCTAAATATACATATATATATATACTAGCAGTAAAGCCCGGCGTTGCTCGGGGTCGCTCAGTAGCTGTGTTAAAGTTACAATGTTAAGTTTCTTTTTTGGCTTAAAAACTGTAGTGTCTACTGTGCAGACTTGCATGTGGTGTTTTTGATTAATATTCCCTCAACCAACAATATGCCTTATGAAGTTAAGAAAACATAACGATAACCCGAATGTTATAACAAAAGAGGATGCTGGGGATAAAAACTGCACTGGTTATTTATTAACAAAGATCGAAAATGTAAACACTGCAATGCAGAGAAAACATTAGCGTAACCAAATTATCAGTTATGTCTGTCTGCACGCCTATATCACCTCTCTGCACGACTGTCTGTCTGCACGCCTATATCACCTCTCTGCACGACTGCCTGTCTGCACGCCTATATCACCTCTCTGCACGACTGTCTGTCTGCACGCCTATATCACCTCTCTGCACGACTATCTGTCTGCACGCGTATATCACCTCTCTGCACGACTATCTGTCTGCACGCGTATATCACCTCTCTGCACGACTGTCTGTCTGCACGCCTAACGACGAAATATTTGCTTGTTTTACGTAGTCTTTAAATAGACTTGTTTTCAAGTAAAAATATTGTTTTAAAATGCTTTTAAATGGAAATGAAGCAAAACGGAAGCTTAGTGTTCGAACTGATGAATTTTGCAGGTCAATATTTTGCTGGCTCGACAACTGTTAATGTCATTTTAAACGCTGAGAAAGCCAGCGTAATTTTTTACGTAAGACGCTCAATGTAAACAGAACAAAGGGAAATAACTGATAACTTACGCTCAAAAATCGATACATTATATTCGATTTCGTCACATAGGGTGGGTCAATTTGAAATTTTTTTTTTCCGATGTCTTCGCTAGGGCTCAATGTACAAGTATAGCAATTTCGGTGCAATTCCGTGAGAGATTCTAAGAGGAGATGTGTGCCAAAAATCGATAGACAGACAGACAACCACAGTTTTATATATATAGATATATATATATATATATTAATAAATATACACGATATGATTGTGTATAGAAGATTATATTAATAAAAGGAATTCTAACTTTTTCTGATTAACTCGTTTTATTTGCAATCCTTTAAAATTATAATGATACTAGTAGTGGTACCCGGCGTTGCACGGGATAAGGTATTTTGGAACGCGGGCCGCCAACAGACCTAATCGTAGAAAAACTGCATGCCAAGACAATATGAAAATAAAATAAACCGAATACTCTGATGGCTGGATAATCTTTAAGATTTTCCTTGATGAAGCAGGAAAAATGCAGGTTTTCACCTAATGCGGGCCCTAGGGGATCAAGAAAATGAACTTTTTTTTATGTGCATAATATGCCTTTAAATTTCGGGAAAATCAGCTAAACGTAACGACCCCAAAAAGCCCTAAGAAGCTGAAAAAAATGAAGTTTTTCACCTAATGCGGGCCCTAGGCCATAAAAAAAAGTTGGATTTTCTTTGCTCACGGTATGAAGAAGAGATTGACTAATACATAATTATAATTTCAAGGAAATCGTTCTGACGTAACGCCTAAAAAAACGCAGTTTTTCACCTAATCCGGGCCCTAAGAGATCAAAAAGTTGAATGTTTTTATGTGCAATACACTCCCTGAAACATAAGTAATACACATGTAAAGTTTGAAAAAAATCGGTTGGGTACTTCTCGAGTTTTAGGGATTCAAACTCACAGACGCACATACACACACACACACACACACACACAGATATCCTCAGGGAAGTGACGTAATGCAGACAGCCAGACATACAGACAGATATTATAAGGGCGCAACGATATATGTATGAATTAAAAAGAGAAAGACTAAGAATTATAGAGAGAGATCGCTAAATCGCCTAATGCGGTCCCTAGGGCATTGAAAATTCGAATTTCTTTTTGCTCAGAACACTCCCTGAAACATAAGTATTACATGTGTAAAGTTTGAAAACAGTCGGTTGGGTATTTCTCGAGTTTTAGGGATTCAAACTCACACATACACAGACATCCTCAGTTTTATATATATATATATAGATTACTAGCAGTGGTACCCGGCGTTGCACGGGATAAGGTATTGTGAAATGTATAACCACCTTAGCTAAGCTTAGTATTGCCACAACCACGGCTGGCAAAGAAGTAAGGGTCTGGTGGTACGTAAGTAAGCAACACTGTGGCTGAAAACGTGAGGAAGAAGTTGTGTGCACTTACCAACTGTTTGGGGAATGAGTGTGAGATTTGTCTTGAGCAAGGGTGGCATAATAACCGGAGGCAGCAGACAGACAGATATTATAAGGGCGCGTTCTGGACGCAGAGCGAATTGTAGGAAGTGACGTAATGCAGACAGCCAGACATACAAACAGACAGATATTATAAGGGCGCGACGTTATATGTATCTAAAAAGAGAAAGACTAAGAATTATACAGCGTTCATTTCGGCGGCATAGAAATGATGAGGCAACTTCCGTAGCTCGAGCTGCATCAACCGAAACACAGCGTCAACTGCGGCAGCAAAGAACTGTGAGTCAACGACTGCTGTTTGAGCTGTATCAACCGAAACACAGCGTCAACTGCGGCAGCAAAGACGTGAATCAACGTCTGCTGCACACGCTGGCGAATCCATGGAAAACTGGCTCAACCAACCAAAGGGGAACGTGCATTTCAATACCGTGCAGCTCAAAGTGGTCACAACGTTTACAGTCGAAAAGTATGGTGTTATGAATTTCAAAAAGGCAGTATGTCTACAATTTGGTAATTATTGAAAGCTGCGAGGTATTTGATTGTTAGAAGGCGGTTTGTGTCGCAGTGTTGATTACAGAACTTCTTGGTGCACAATGTTTGTGGTTTTACCGTTTGGAGCAAATGCATAAAGGTTTCTTTTGCTTCCCACTCTGGAACATCCAACATATAGCTGACCATGCGAAATGCATAGCTCTTCTAGGTTTATTCCTGCGGTGGACAATGTTTGCCCCTGAGACTTATTTATCGTCATAGCGAAACTACAGCGAACTGGAAACTAGAGCCTCCTAAATGAAAAGGGGATCTCTGATGTTGACGGACAAAAGGGAATCCTTGGGATAAAAACATTTTCCCCCCTTTCCACACCCCGAGAGAATCGTCGCCTCGATCAAGTTTTGCGTTAGTTTATTTACTGTAAGGCGGGTGCCGTTGCAGAGCTTTGGTTGGTGTAGATTCCTCAAAAGCATAATTGGGCATCCTTGCTTAAGTTCCAATCGATGAGATGGCAACCCGGAGGGGTTCAATGAGTTAAGAAACTCAATTGGGTAGTTAATGGGGTCTGTGACTGTATCGATGGACTTGTATGTACACGAAGCTGTAGGAAAGCAGCTGTCCGTTGATTTCGTTGATTTTGTCGACAGTCTCATTTTTCGGAGCCAGTATTGCCCTTTCGCACAGCCAGTTTGGATTTTGGTAGTTAGTGCTCAACTCAGGGAATACTGCATCTGTCAAGTCGTCAGCACTGTCGACTAAAGTGCAGACTGGTTCGAGGGAGATTTTTTCATCTTCTTCAAGTGGCACTTTGCCGTTCCCAAGTGTCAATAGGTTGGTAGTAAAATCTGATGACACTTGGTCACCAAGCATCCAAGATCTCATGTTCGTAGAGAGCGTTAATGCTGTGACATAACGCCAAAGCGGAGATGACTTTAAGCATGCTCGAATAGCATCAGCCCTTGTTCCTTTGGGAATAACAGGGAGGATTTGTCTAAAATCTCCGGATAAAAGGACAGTCACGCCTCCCATGGGATCCTGGGAGTCTCTTATGTCTCTTAAAGTCCGGTCCAGTGCCTCCAAAGCTCCTTTATGAGCCATGGTACATTCGTCCCAAACTATAAGTTCACACCTTTTAAGCAGTTCTGCCTTTTCTGATCCTTTGGTAATATTACAGCAGGGTGTGTCATTTACTGTCATATTGAGGGGGAGTTTGAAGGCTGAATGTGCTGTCCTGCCTCCAGGAAGCAAGGTTGCTACAATACCAGAAGACGCAACAGCAAGTGCTATGTGTCTGTGTTGTCGAACCTTGGCAAGGAGAAGCCGTATGACAAAAGTTTTCACTGTGCCTCCAGGGGCGTTCAAGAAAAAGATTCCTCCGTACGACGGTGGACACAGTCAGCAATAGTGTTATATGCTCGTTCCTGTTCCTACAGCAGCATTGGTTCATGTTCAGTGACATATGTAGCCAAGCTGTCAGTGTCGTAGGATAGTTCCTGAAGTATTTCTGCGGAAATGACGTTGGAGCATATTCTGTTGGTATGCGGCAGGCCATATGTCTGCAGTGCATTGCCACCCATTGCAACAATCATATTTTCAATTTCAATAAGTGCTTTGTTGTAGATTTCATCTGTGAAGCCTACTTCCATGTCAGGAAGTTGTAATTGTGCTTGATGTCTGAAGTCCTCAGAGAGGTCATCTCTGTACTTGATCCACAAGAAGGAAGGATCGGGCAATTCGCAAATGTACAGTAAGACAGCAAAAGGCTTCCTAACGCTGTGTGCATTTGTGAAACAACCGCTTCTGCCAAAGTGGCATCCCACTGAGCACCATCTTCCAGTAGTCCACGCCTGAGGCAGGCCTCTCTGTACGTGTCGTCGCAAATTTGGCCATCAACAGTTCTTAGGTGGTGAAAACTGGTTGGTCCTCTTAGAAGCATACGCAGGTAGTAACATTCTTGGTAGATGGGGGGCACTGTGTAAACTCGCGCCAGGCAGCTGTCAAATCTGGATGACCATCAACGCTTTCACATTTGATTCTTGGCTTCCATGAACACTTTTCCCATTTGTAGAAAGAGGGAACTTGGGGATACAGGAAAGTGCGAGCGAATGCGTCGCTTTGAAATAGTTGAAAGAATGCAGTAAGAGTTGTGTTCCTTGGTTGCAGGGCCCTCAGAAAAGCTGTTTGTTTTGTATAGTACACTCTTTGGTCGTTTTCCAGGTGCACAGAAAGGTGTTGAACGGCAGGGTATCTTCTGCGCATTGAGAAACGGTAAATTCGCCAAAAGGCCTCGCTGATACTTATATATCGTGCTGATTGGTACTGTGCAACTTCATCCCGTTTGTTTTCTTCTCTAAGCCCGAACATGGCGGCATCCGGGCCCTTATTTATATACTTGCAGACATATTTGATTGATTTAATAGAGTTGCACCATTCAATATTTATGTGGGAGTTGAACGCCTTGAGTAGTAATGGGCAGTACGGTACAATCCATCAGTTGTCAATTTCATGTTTTCCAACCAGTGCTGTTAATCCTCCGTCCTCAGGGCTCCTTCGTCTGTATGATGGGTATCCGTCATCAGCAGTTTGAGTTTCGCGAAGGAAGGCTTTTGGGTATTTTTTTGAGCAAATACCGTTGTTAAAACACGGGGAGTTAGATTTGAAGCCACGTCCACAAGGACCGTGAACCATGTGCGCCGTAACCCTGTCAAATAGGGTTTTGTCAGTTTGCGGGTTTGGAAGCTCTGCGAATATAATCTTGTCGATGTCGTCTGCTCTGATTTTTGTCGACAACCAAATGAGAATGTGAGCATGAGGGAGTCCTCGCTTCTGCCATTCAATTGTGTACATGTAACATTGCACAAGTCCAAATACCTGGCCCTTTGTGATAAGGTCCATTAGTTTGTATACTTTTAGCTCGAAGACTCTGGATGAGAGGTCATGGTGACCGCTGGGCTGTTGTCCTGGAAGGAGTTCATGTGAAATTTCTTGCCACGAAGGAATGCATGTAAAAGTAATAAATAGGTCTGGTTTGCCGTACTCGCGCACATACGTCATCGCGTCCTGGGTTCTCAAATGCACACAACGGGGACTTCCTTCGAAGGTTGAAGGTAAAATGCAAACTTTTCCAATTTTATCTGGGTTTTCATTATTGTTCATTCCATCAAGTAGGTGAATGTAATCGTCGCAGTGTAGTTTTGTCTGGTTTAATCTTATGAAGCACAGTCGTTCAGTCTCCATTTTCGCGGCCATGTCTACAGCAAATTGGTTAAATAGTTGTTGTGAACGATGAAGGTGGTTAAAGCAGTTGTCGCAGGTCATGAAGTGGTAGGCATAGAATTGCATGCAAGACACTGTTTTATTGGTAGGTTGGTCAGGTGCCAGTGGGTTGAACTGCGGAATTGTGGTGTGGTATCCGTTTTCACCACGCGGAAAGGGAAGTGGATACATCAGTGCATCGTAGAATCTGTGTATCTCACTGATCCGTTGAAGGGTGTTGTCACGACGTTTAAGAACAACGTCTCTTCTGTTGTGTTGATCACCATGGAGGACTATAGCAACTTCATTGCATGCAGGTGGATTGTAGCGACCGGCATGCTCTCAGGGTAGTCTTTCTTCAGCATTGAGAACCAAGTTGAAGTTGTTTAAAGGTGCATTTTCCAGGGCGTATTTGAAGCTAAGCACATAACTGTTGTTTGTATGTAGCATATCTTGAAGTTAAATTAGCAGCTCTGGGTTGGTTTTGGGTGAAACGGCTTTCCGTCTCTTTGCCTGTTCTCGGTAGTCAGCAATGAAGTAAATTTGAAGGAAGTTATGCTCTACATTTGCCACAGGTAAGAGTAATCCGATCCTGTGGTAAACCTGCCCCTGCACTTTGAAAGTAGGCATAAATCCACCTTCATTGACAATGTTTGATCCGAAGGAGGTCATTTGGAAGGCGCAGTTGTACTGACGAATTTCACGAAGAAATTTTCTTGACTCCGACGTCGCGCCTGTCAGTAGGAACTTCAACGGCTGAGGGGGGTCCTGAAGAAGGGGCAGTTTGACTTTACCATTGGCGCAGTACATTCCTTTAGCTTCCCCTGGCCATTTTTTAGCATTGCAAATCGGGCAAATTGTAGACATAGTGCCAATTTGGATATCTGGATGCGCCTCATAACTATCGTTTGGATCATAGTTAAATGCCTTAAGCGACCACCGTGTTCTGCAAGGCTTTGAAAGACCCTGTGCAGAAGCTCTGCGACGTGCGTTCTCGCCCAGCCGTTGTTGTCGGTGTTCAACGGTTTCTCTAGCGCGTGTAGCGGAAGTTGATGTAGCATCTCTTTGATGTCGCAGCAAACGTTGTGTTTCAGTTTCTGCAGCGCGTGTAGCGGAAGTTGATGTAGCATCTCTTTGCTGTCGCAGCAAACGTTGTGTTTCAGTTTCCGCAGCTCGTGTAATAGCAGTGGCCTCTGCATTTCTTTTCTGTCGCAGTGAGCGTTGAGCATCGTTTTCTGCATTTCGAGCAGCAGAAGTTGATGCAGCATT
Organism: Eledone cirrhosa; assembly: GCA_964016885.1. Classification (NCBI taxonomy): domain Eukaryota; kingdom Metazoa; phylum Mollusca; class Cephalopoda; order Octopoda; family Eledonidae; genus Eledone; species Eledone cirrhosa. The sequence continues at coordinate 32,256,989 of OZ024760.1, forward strand.
TCGTTGCTGTCGCAGCGAACGTTGTGTTTCGTTTTCTGCAGCTCGTGCAATAGCAGTTGCTTCAGCATTTTTCTTTTGGCGGAATAATCGCTTTCCCTTATTCTCTGAAGCTCTTGCAATCGAAGTTGAGGCAGCATTTCTGTCAAGTCGTTTTGAACGTTCTTCATTTTCAGTCGCAGCTCTTGCAAGAGCTCTAAGGGAAGCTTCGGGAGATCTTCTGGATTGAGTCATTCTTCCAACCGTCTTCTTTTCATTTTTAAAGCTGAAGCTGAAGATCTACCAAGTAGGCGTCTTTTTCGCCGTGGCATTGTATAATATGCGGAAGTAACCTTTTGCTGCAATAGAATTTAAGTATGGTGAGAAGAGGTGACTTTGCCTATCGCTGAAGAAGTAGTCGTTTGAGGAAGATGTAGCAGTTGCCTCCCTTGTTGTGACTCACAACCCCAATAGATTAACAACATCTAGACGGGAAGTAGAACCCTTTCTGTAACTTCCGGTCAGGTCAGAACCCTATAAAACTAATAACTTTAAGTTCTCACTCTCTCATTTGCCCTTCCGGCGCCTGGCCTTCGCCAGGCGTCTTCTGCCAGCCTGCGTTTGCCTGGCAATCAAAACGGTAACTACTAACTTTGCTTCATTCTTTCGTTTATTCATTGACATGTCAACTATACTGTTAAATTGTTGATTAAATAGTATACACACAAACCATGTCTCCTTGTTACATTCATACTACACACGAGTTCTCCGCTATATTGGTAACCCCGACGTGATACGAACACGCAGCCGTTCATTGTTATAAGTGGTCACCCCGAAAAAAGAAAAAAAATAGCAGAATCTGGTGTTGTGTGAGTAACATTACGAATACACAGCAAATTTATTGACAAACTATGAAAATACTCAGTCAAAGAAACGAACACACCACGCACATGTGAAATTCGCGTTCAGACAGACTTTTTCTCTCACGCATCAACTAACTGTCGCATTTCACGGTATATATATATGTTTCTCGTTTCCTACAACGAACACTTTCAAAGAAAAAGAAATTTGATATATTTTTTTTTTTAAACATTTCAACAGGAACATTTATTTTCGATGCGCCATTGCCTTTTTTTTTTTTCCATCGTTTCCTTCATCGTTCAAGTTTTTTTTCAAAGTTCACACCAATAATTATGCTGAGTGAAGCCTTTCTTTTTCATCATTGTCACTTTCACACTTGCACTATCATTTTCTCGCGCGTTAGAAATATTATTTTTTCAACCTAACTTAACCTTGTATTGGCACGTGTAGGCAGCACAAATTCTCAACTCACGGAGATATCTCGACTCACAGAGATAGCCGCACGCCAGAGATAACGTTTCTCGCCAAGGATTCTTCAGCCTTAAGCTATATTCTCCTATTTGCCGGTTTAAAAATTTACCACGTAAATTTGCCGTTGAAAACTGCGCATTTATTCAGAATGCTTATTTCTTTGGTCGCTGGCCTCTTGACCCTTCCAGGTCAACGCATTCTCAACATCGACCATCAACTTCAGCTGTTATTTCTAGCTTTGCGCAACTCATTTTTTCTGAAATTTTTTTTTTTTACTGTGAATTTAAACACCGAATACGCTCACTCCTCGAGACAACAACATCAACAGCAACACAGCTTCACCAACAACCAAAACCAGCAGAACAAGCCAGAGAATTTATTTTTGCAGCACTCTTCCTGTGAGAAAATCCATTCGGAGGTTGAAAATTTCACGATATACCACAGAACAGAAACCACCTGCATTCATTCTCTGGAACACACTTTCTTTCCTGCTGTCATGTGATTGCACACCTGTGAACTATATTTTGTACATTTGAACTTTGAGCTCTTCTCTTACTTTATTACATTGTATCTTTGGGTGATGGATAGATAGATGTCCAGTCGTTCTCTGGCCAAGAGCGGTTGGCTACCTTGACATCTATCATTGATTTTTGCAAACATTCTTTTGTCGTAATTTTCATGCCTGTTACAACATTCTCGCCAACTTGCTACATATTTCATTCGATTTTTATATTCTAAAATTCTGGCGGGAGGTTATGTAGCAGTTGCCTCCCTTGTTGTGACTCACAACCCCAATAGATTAACAACATCTAGACGGGAAGTAGAACCCTTTCTGTAACTTCCGGTCAGGTCAGAACCCTATAAAACTAACAACTTTAAGTTCTCACTCTCTCATTTGCCCTTCCGGCGCCTGGCCTTCACCAGGCGTCTTCTGCTAGCCTGCGTTTGCCTGGCAATCAAAACGGTAACTACTAACTTTGCTTCATTCTTTCGTTTATTCATTGACATGTCAACTATACTGTTAAATTGTTGATTAAATATTATACACACAAACCATGTCTCCTTGTTACATTCATACTACACACGAGTTCTCCGCTATAAAGGATTATTTATTCTAGTTCGTAAGAAAATAAGTAGTATGCCGTTTATAAATCTACAACTACTGTCACTGAAAAAAAAGGCGTAAGTGAAACGACACACACACATACACTCACGCATACAAACGCTCAAACGCACGCACGTACTCACACATGTTAATAGATTTAACTCTTACTGGAACGCTGCACGAACACACACACGCGCACGCATACACACACACGCACACACACACATGTTAATTAGTTTTAGCTTTCCTTCACCTCTTCCACTGTCATGTATCAAAGACAGCGTCTGTCTCTCTCTCTCTCTCGCTATCCCCCTCTTTTAGTCTGTCTGTTTCTTTCACTCTCACTCTTTCTTTTTCATTTGTGGTTCATTACAAAAGCAATTTTGAAAATCGGCCTTGCGGATCAAAAGTTGATGCGGAACAGACACACACACAGACAGACATTTTCATTTTTATAGATATAGATAATGAAATAGTATAGTAGAATATTAAGTGTTAAATGTTAATTGAACAAGTACTTTCATGTTTTCGCAATCTTCAGGTTTATATTCTGTGGTGACAGTCAAGTTTGCAATTTTCAACTGTAATGAGATGGGTAAAAAATTGTGCCTTATATACAGTAAAAAAGGGACTACAGAATGTTAAGTTTTGCAGACTGTATTTCGACCAATCGGTGTGTAGTTTCACTGGATTACTAAAGCTGATTGGTTTAGGCGTCACGGTTGGTTGAGCATGTCTAACGACTTCTATTTGACCCTATCCAAAGCATCAATTGTTTTGCTATTTTTAGAAATGAGGAAAATAGCATTTTATAAAAAATCTTCATCAACATCACTTTTATTATTATTATTGGCAGTATCGGTAGAGGGTCGGACGCCTTGCTTTGACGCATAGAGTTACGGCCCTTGCCATTCTGAGTTCAAATCCCGCCGAGGTTAACTTTGCCTTTCATCCTTACGGGGTCTATAAAATAAAGTACCAGTAAGGTACTGGTATTCGCTGGCCTTGTGTGTATATGTATGTGTGTATATGTATGTGTATGTATATATATATGTATATGTTTGTGTGAATGTGTATATATATGTGTATATATACAATATGTGTGTATGCGTATATGTATGTATATATATATATGTGTATGTGTATATATAGGTATGTATATGTATGTGTGTATGTGTATATATGTATATATATATGTGTGTGTATGTGTATATGTATGTATATATATGTATGTGTGTATGTGTAGTTGAAGTAATTTCAGGCTGCAATGGCGTCAGTGACAGCCACAGATGGCGCCAGTGATATGGAAAGAGACAGAATTAGAATGAGATTGCAGCGCTACATGTTTTGGCAGCTGCAGCATTCCTGTTGCAACAGCAACAGGTTCCCATCTCGCACCACATGGACCTACAACAGCTGCAGCACAGCACACACGAGCTCTTCCTGCACAGCACACACACACACACCAGCTCATCTTGCACCGCACACACACCAGCTCTTCCTACACAGTACACACACACACACACACACACACCAGCTCATCTTGCACCGCACACACACCAGCTCTTCCTACACAGTACACACACACACACACACCAGCTCATCTTGCACCGCACACACACCAGCTCTTCCTACACAGTACACACACACACACACACCAGCTCATCTTGCACAGCACACACACCAGCTCTTCCTACACAGCACACACACACACACCAGCTCATCTTGCACAGCACACACACCAGTTCTTCCTGCACAGCACACACGCACACAGCAGATCATCTTGCACAGCACACACACACACCAGCTCATCTTGCACAGCACACACACACACCAGCTCATCTTGCACAGCACACACACACACCAGCTCATCTTGCACAGCACAGACACACACACACCAGCAATTCCTGCACAGCACACACACAAACACACCAGCTCTTCCTGCACAGCACACACACACACACACATACACACCAGCTCTTCCTGCACACCACACACACACACACCACTACACTATACACCACACCACCACCACACCATACTGCACACCACCACACTACACAACAAAACACACTACACATCACTACATACACAACACTATACCACACTATACACCACCACACTACACACCATCACACTAAACACCACTATACCACACTAAACACCACCACACTACATTACACACCACCACACTACACAACAAAACACACTACACACCACCAAACTACACACCACCATACCACACTATACACCACCACACTACACACCACCACACTACACACCACCACACTACACACCACCACACCACACACCACCACACTACACACCACCTAACTACACACCACCATACCACACTATACACCACCACACTACACATCACAACACTACACACCACCACACTACACTACACACTACAATACACACCCCAACACCACACTACACACCGCCACACTACACATAACAACACCACACTACACCTCACTACACACCACCACACCACACTACACACTACACTACACACCACACTACACACCACACCAACACACTACACAGCACCACACTACACACCACCACACCACACTACACACCACCACACTACACACCACCACACTACACACCACACCACCGCCACACCACACTACACAACACCACACCACAAAACTACACACAACCACTCTACACAACACCACACCACACTACACACCACCACACTACACATCACCACACCACACTACACACCACCGCACCACACTACACACCAGCTCACTACTCACCACCACACTACACACCACCACATCACACTACACACCACCACACTACACTACACACTCCACCACCACCACACAACACTACACACCACCACACTACACAACACCACACTACACACCACATCACACTACATACCACACCACACTACACACCACCACATCACACTACATACCACACCACACTACACACCACCACACTAGACACCACCACATTACACACCACACTACACACCACACCACACTACACACCACCACCTCACCACACTACACACCACCACACTACACACCAACACACTACACACCAGCACACCACACACCACCACACTACACACCACCACACTACACACCAACACACTACACACCACCACACTACACTACACACCACCACACCACACTACACACAACCGCGCTACACACCACCACACCACACTACACACCACAACACCACACTACACACACTACACTACACACCACACTACAAACCAGCACACCACACTACACACCCCTACACTACACACCACCACACTACACACCACCATACTATACTACACAACACCACACCACACTACACACCACCACACTATACACCACACCACCACCACACTACACACCACTACACTATACATCACACCACCACCACACCATACTATACACCACCATACTACACAACAAAACACGCTACACATCACCACACAACACTATACCACACTACACACCACTATACCACACTATACACCACCACACTAAACACCACCACACTACACAACAAAACACACTACACACCACCACACTACACAACAAAACACACTACACACCACCATACCACACTATACACCACCGCACTACACGCCACCACACTACACACCACACACCACAAAACTACACCACACCACTCTACACAACACCACACCACACTACACACCACCACACTACACAACACCACATTGCACACCACCACACCACACTACACTACACACTCCATCACCAACACACCACACAACACACCACCACACTACCACACTACACTACACACTCCATCACCAACACACCACACAACACACCACCACACCACCACACATCACACTACACTACACACCACCACACCACCCCACTACACACCACAACACTACACATCACCACACTACACACTACACACCACATACCACCACACTACACTCCACCACACTACACACCACCAAACTACACAGCACCACACTACACACCACACCACACTACACACCACCAAACTACACACGACCACACCAAACTACACACCACCAGACCACACTACACACCACCTGACCACACTACACTACACACTCCACCATCACCAGACAAACTACACACCAGAAAACTACACCACACCACACTACACAACAAAACACACTACACACCATCAGACTGCACACCACTATACCACACTATACACACCACCATACCACACTATACACCACCACACTACACAACAAAACACACTACTCACCACCCCACAACACTACACACCACCACACCACCACTCTACACAACACCACACCACACTACACACCACACCACCACACTACACACCAGCATACTACACCACCAGACCACACTACACATCACCTGACCACACTACTCACCACCACACCACCACACAACACTACACACCACACCAACACACCTCACTTCACACGACTACACACCATCACACCACACTACACTACACCCCACCGCACTACACACACCACACTACACTACACACCAGCTAATCACACTACACAGAACACTACAGACCATACTACACACCACAAGACCACACTACACTACACACCACCATATTACAAACCACCACACTACACCACACTACACTACACACCACCACACCACACTACACATCACCACAGGTTCCATCATGCATCAGACAGAATCAGCTGTCAATAAAAATCCTGACCAGCCCGTCAATCCCAATATGACCCTCACCACTTGTAACCTCTCACGTAGGAGTGTCCCTGAATTATCTATACACAGGTGGTCAGTTCAATGCAGGCATGGGGTGTTGCTGTCAATATTTGACCAGTGTGGTGTATATATATACTAAGGGAGTTCCCAGATCTCTACCTTACCTGAGAGTATGGACCTTACACACCGCTAACCCTGCCACTACCACAGTGGTGAGCTGGTTACAACACCTGGGGCTGGGGTGAGGGACACATCACATAATTACATGTCTCATACGCAAGGGGGACTGCAACAGTTTTGCTATCACAAGAATCTATTTTTTTAAGAAAAGAGAAAAAAAACTTTTTTTTAAAAAATGTTTCTACTTTTGGCACAAGGCGAGCAATTACCCATACTTTATCTTCTCAACCCCGTAAGGATAAAAGGCAAAATTAACTCAGAATGCAAACGGCCGTAACTCTATGCTGCAAAGCATGGTGTCCGACCCTCTACCGATACTGCCAATCCAATGCTCCAGCATGACCAGAGCCTAGTGTGATAAAAATAAATAAAAACTAAAAAAACATTGTGTTTATAAAACATAATAAATATTCTTTATTTAAAATATTTAAATATTTATTTACATGATGATGATGGCACAACAATAACGAAAACATAACAATCTTTTTTTTTCTTTTTAGTTGTTTTTGTTTCCTGTGGAGCTTCGGGTGACTTTTCTTGTTTCTGTAAGGATGCTAGCCTCAAAATCTCCTTCCCTTCTTAAATTAAATAAGAATTTGGATGGATTTAGTAAATGTAGCTAACTTTCTCGTTATTCATCTGGTGCTTGGAACGTAGCTTAACCCTGTAGCATTTACATTACTTTATACACACTATTATATTTTCACAGTAAAGGCTTTACCTCACATAACATTTACATTACTCTATATATACTATTGTATTTTCACAGTAAAGGCTTTACCTCACATTTACATTACTCTATATATACTATTGTATTTTCACAGTAAAGGCTTTACCTCACATAACATTTACATTACTCTATATATACTATTGTATTTTCACAGTAAAGGCTTTACCTCACATAACATTTACATTACTCTATATATACTATTGTATTTTCACAGTAAAGGCTTTACCTCACATAACATTTACATTACTCTATATATACTATTGTATTTTCACAGTAAAGGCTTTACCTCACATAACATTTACATTACTCTATATATACTATTGTATTTTCACAGTAAAGGCTTTACCTCACATAACATTTACATTACTCTATATATACTATTGTATTTTCACAGTAAAGGCTTTACCTCACATAACATTTACATTACTCTATATATACTATTGTATTTTCACAGTAAAGGCTTTACCTCACATAACATTTACATTACTCTATATATACTATTGTATTTTCACAGTAAAGGCTTTACCTCACATAACATTTACATTACTCTATATATACTATTGTATTTTCACAGTAAAGGCTTTACCTCACATAACATTTACATTACTCTATATATACTATTGTATTTTCACAGTAAAGGCTTTACCTCACATAACATTTACATTACTCTATATATACTATTGTATTTTCACAGTAAAGGCTTTACCTCACATTTACATTACTCTATATATACTATTGTATTTTCACAGTAAAGGCCTCACATAATATCGAATCTACGAGATTTTGATATTTATTTTGAGAACAAAACCTTAACATCAGTATCAGTAGCCGGTTACAGCTAGTTTGAATAGAAAGAAGTGAGAGAATTTTAGTTGGATATGACCGGTTTAAATGCTAAAGGTTTAACATAGTTATGATGGATGGAAAAGTTTTTAAATAAATATAAATATGTTAAAATACACAGCTTAGACCCAGGGAGAGTTTGGTATAAGAAAAAAAAAAAGGGATAAAAATCAAAAACTGTAGGACAGATATCGAAACATTCAGTTATGTAAGTTCAAGGCTGAAACACTAGGTTGAGGTGGGGTTTCTTCTCTGAAGACCTTCTACTATCCTCAGAGTTTCTTACCACTTCCTCTAACAAGCTACAGTTACAATATTTCCAAAGGATCGCAGCCGTGATTGTTCAAACATTTATGACTTCTTACAAACTTCAAATGTTTGTATCTTCTCAGGACAAAACATCTACAGCTTTTGTTTTTCACTCAAAAACAGATCTACGAGTGTGTGCGGTGTGTCTAGGAATGCATAGTTAAGTAGAAGGAAAGGGAGAGCAGAAATCTTTCTAAGAATCCATTGATATATTCATTGTGACAGCATCAAACAGTTTCTGAAGACATTGGCAAATATTCTGGGCCTGATTCTGTAGACAGAGAAAAATAAACAATTAAATATTTGAATAATGGTTTGTAATTTAGGAACAAGGCCAACAATTTGTGGGGCAGGGGAAAAGTAGATTAGATTAGACCCAGTATATTACTGGTACTTTATTTTATCAACTTTGGAAGGACGAAAAGCAAAGGGATGCTGGATTTTGGCCACTATGACCAGCCTAACAGTAATTCTAGAGAGAGAGAGAGAGAGAGAGAGAGTGACCAGTGTAACTTACCTCAGACACACACTGGAAGACAAAACAATGGAATACGGTCTTACTGAACTGACCAATCTTGACAGCAACATTGTGGTGTTGGAAGTCATCGTCATACTGAATAATCTGGGCTATGGTGTGGAGGGGGTGCCTCTGTAGAACTTCCTGTAAGAGGAGGAGGTATAAGAAGTGACACATGCAAACACAATGACACACTGACCTACACATGCCTCTATTTAACTCTTAACACACACACACATATATATATATATATATACAAAATTATGAAGACAGGCAAGGCAGCTGAGCCATCGGAGATAGTTGCTGAGATGTTGAAGGCATCTGGTATGGTGGGACACACTATGGTCACCCGTATAGTTAACCAAGTAATACAGAATGGAGTCATACCGAAAGACTGGCATAACAGCATCATCATTAACTGCTACACGGGTAAAGGGGATGCTCGAGATAGGGGAAACTATAGAGGCATTAAGTTAGTTGACCAGGTCATGAAGGTCACAGAAAGAGTTATAGCGCAACTAATCAGAGAGCGAATTGATCTAGATGAAATGCAGTTTGGGTTTGTGTCAGGTAAAAGTACCACAGACGCTCTTTTCCTTGTACGACAACTACAGGAGAAATACCTAGCTAAAAGTAAACCCCTCTACTTAGCTTTTGTAGACCTGGAGAAAGCTTTTGACAGAGTACCCCACTCCATTATCTGGTGGGCTCTTAGAAAACTAGGTGTAGATGAATGGCTTGTGAGAGCTATACAAGCTATGTATAATGAAACAGTCAGTAAGGTTAGAATTAACAATGAATATTGTGAAGAATTTAGTGTAAAAGTTGGCATTCATCAAAGCTCTGCTCTTAGCCCCCCTCTTATTTATTATTGCCCTTCAGGCTATAAGAGAGTTCAAGACCGGCTGCCCATGGGAACTCCTATACGCAGATGATCTAACGCTCATAGCTGAATCAATGGCTGAACTAGAGAAGAAATTCGAAACATGGAAGCATGGCCTAGAATCAAAAGGCCTTAAAGTTAACTCGTCTAAGACTAAAGTTCTAGTTTGTAGAAAGGAAAATAGGGCACAGGTGCCCTCAGGGAAATGGCCATGCTCAGTGTGTAGGAAAGGAGTAGGCAGAAATTCCATTTTATGTCCCAAATGCAAAGTATGGGTACATAAAAGATGTAGTGGGATCACAGGTAAGCTAACTAAGAACGTAGACTTTATATGTGGCCATTGCTTAGGTGCAATAAGTAGCAAGTGTCCAAAGGATACTAGCTCCTTCCATTGCCCAGATGGTTCTATAGAAATAGTAGACACTTTCCGTTACCTGGGTGACGAAATCAGCAGTGGTGGAGGGTGTTCTGAAAGTACAGTAGTCAGAGTCAGAACGGGATGGAAAAAGTTCAGAGAGCTTATACCACTATTGGCCACAAAAGGTTTCTCTCTAAAAATGAAAGGCAGATTGTATGATGCCTGTATACGAACAGCAATGCTACATGGCAGTGAGACATGGGCATTACGTGCAGAGGACCTGCATAGTCTGGAAAGGAATGAAGCATGCATGCTCCGTTGGATGTATAATAGTAATATACGTGAACGGCAAAGCATAAATGAACTAAGTGAGAAATTAGGAATAAGAGGGATCAGATGCTGTTTACTTGAGAGAAGACTACATTGGTACGGTCGCGTGATGCGCATGAAAGACGACAGCTGCATAAAAAAGTGCAGGACGATCTAAATTGATGGTAGTTACGGAGTAGGTAGACCCAGAAAAACCTGGGATGATCTGATAAATTCCGACCTCACACACTTACATCTCTCTAAGACAATGTCTCTGGACTGAGATCTTTGGCGCTACGCAGTAATACAGAAGACCCGCCTTTCCTATGTACAAAGCGAAACCTAGTCAGTAAGCACCTCTTAACCAAATATACACCCCAATCTACTACCCCTACCCTATTCTCCCACTCCCACCAACAGCATGAGAAAAGGAGATCGAGTTTGTGTAGGTGTCACTACAAAAAAAACACACAGTCCACGCTGTAATGTGGCCGTGTAGGTAACATGGTAAAAAGTTCCCAGTTCCACACTGTAAATGTGGTCGGTTAGGAAGGGCATCCAGCCGTAGAAAACCTGCCAGATAGTCCTATATGAGCGAGACACGGTCACTCGACTAGCCTTGCCTCAAATGGAACAACTCCCGTCTAACCCATGCTAGCGTGGAAAATGGACGTTAAACAAAGATGATGATGATGATGATGATGATATACACACCCAAGCATAGAAAACTACTTGGTAGACTAACATATAATCCTTACCTGCCCCTTTTTGTCAAGGACCTTAATTCCGTGCCTTGATACATTTAGTTTAACAGTGTCTTCTTCTCGAGCAGTGACAGGCAGTTTACCATCAATCTGAAACACAGACAGAAGGACACCTTAGCCCCTGCAGATTGGACCCTATTTCAAACATAGTGAACCCCCAACTTTTAATGTCCTGTACTGCATAAGACAGCATTAGTGAGACATCCTTTATAAATATAAAACAGTCCTGTGACTTTACTTTAGTTTACTGCAAATTTTCACAAAGATCTGTCAACTAGTAAAGACATTTGAATTAACATTCCTTTTTTTTAGATGTTTTTCTGTTAAATCTTTACAGGATGTTAGTAGTTAAGGGCTAATGTTAAAGTTAGTTAAAGTTAATTGAAATTAAACTAAGGGGACATTTGTTTTTTGTTTTTAATGTAGAAAAAAAAAAAGAATGAAGTCGATCAACAAGATCCCAGATCTCATTTGTTTAATGAGCGGGTGGACCTTGTCAGACTGGACCAAGGAAACAACCCCTGGTAGAAGGAGCAACGTGAAATAGAGTGTCTTGCTCAAGGACAAAACACATCGTCTGGTCCAGGAATCGAACTCACAACCTCACGATTGTGAATCCAATTCTCTAACCACTCAGCCACATCTTTAATACAACTTACACTTCTTATAATATGAAATTATTAAATTGGGAAGGAATTTGTGACTGAACAGATATGAAGGGAACATGTCCTGTTGGAGTTGGGAGAGAAAAAAATACTATGTATAAGAGGAATTGAATGTTATGCGCAGGAGAGAAGACTGCACTGGTATGGAAGGTGACAGTAAGGTAAAGATATGACAGGAGCTCAAAATAAAAGAAAACCAAGGGCAGAAAATGGTAGGAATAAGTGGGCAAAGAAGAAGTTAAACATATAACAAAAAAGAGAGAAAAAAATGCAATGGGTGGTTGATGAAAGTGATGATTAGATGAAAGGAAATAAGGTGTCCTTATGCCATACCTGAGCTTCTTCCAGCTGGTCTATTAACTGGGCTTCTGTATCCCTCTTCCTAGCATCCCCCATATTCATTTCTTGTACCATCCCCAAGAAGGACACGTTGAAAAAGACCCGTTGGTGAAGAATCTTCTCCACAGAATCTTTGGTGTCCTTTTGTGCCGTTAAGTTTTCGTTACTGGAAGCCAGCTGAAAAATTGATAAATTTCAAATATACAAATAACGGGTAGATCAAGTGAGATCAGGAACATTTCTTGCCAGGGTTTGGTAACAGGTGGGCCACTGAAGTGGTTTCTGTGGGTCTTGGATCTATTCAAATATTGTAAGATGGTATGGTATGATCCCATAACTTCTGATGGAGTTGTAGGAGTGCCATACAGTGTTTCTGGGGAATTTTAAGCCTAGCAGAGCCCATCTCCTCTTCAGGTCTGAATACAGCAGAGTTCTTCCAGAGAAGGAGAGGGTGAGAGAATGGAAGTGAGAAAGAGATATAGAAGAAGAATCAACCTCAGTACTTGACTGGTACTTTTTTTTATCAACCTTAAAGGCAAAGTTGACCTCAGAGCGCAGTCAGAATAAATACTACAAAGCATTCTATCTGACATTTTAACAACTCTGCCAAATTCACTCCCTTCTATGTAATATATATAATTAATATAATATATATAATTAATATAGATGTGGATGGTACCTGTCCTACTAGAAATAGCAGCCAAATCTTACCCTATCACTGTTATATATATAGTTTAGATGTGGATTACACATGTAAACTCACCTATCTGAGATGTGGAAGCAGAGTCGGGCTTCGATCTCCTTCATTACACCTAAGTTGATCGATATTGAAACAATTGTAATATGCAAATAAAGTTTCTACACGGGATGAAAATCTGACTTCAATTATTGTCACTATAAATATATATATATATATTAGGCTAAATAGTGAGTCTTGTTACTCTGCAGTTTCGTCTGTTTATCACAGGGTCATCAATCAAGAACCCAGTATTGAGTACTTTCTCTCAGCCGTCAACCACATATGGATATATATATAAACAAGACTGGGACATATATTTTATATAAACTTTCCTCCGATCACAATATCTTATATGTAAACAACTGAAATAGTTTCCAACACACCGGGTAACTAATTAAATGATATTCTAAGTTAATTATATATTATATATAATAGACAATAATATATTATATATACTAAACAATAATATATATATACTAGATATATAAACTAAGCAGCAAAAACTATTAAAGGCAACTTTTATAATTGTAGAAAACTTTTCTCTTACAACACTTTCTTTGCTTCCATTCTGTGGAGTTGACTTCGCTTTTCTTTTAAACATATTTACTGTCTTTAATTATTGGCAGCAGTGGTGGAGGCCTGATTATCATTAATTATTATTTTAAAGTAATTTTCATCATCAAAATCTCCCAAAATATTTCAAAATAAACAAAAAATCAAAAAGTTTTACTTCTTCTTTTCAAAAACAAAAAGAACAACACCGGAAGTTGACATCTAATCTCGAATGCAGAATGCGGTCAAAAAATAATTTTAAATTTATTATTAATTAAAAAAAATATCACTTTTCTGTTTATTAAAAAAAGATTAAATATTGAATATAATATATAAATATATATTAAATTAAAAATAAAATTAAATATATATATATTATTGTTGTGACTTCATGTATAAAATGGGTCTTTACAGTTTCTGTTAATTCATGGCCCCTTAAAAACATCCCTAAAAGGTGTGCAGGATCATCAGAAATGTTAGACAGCCTGTCTAAATGCCATTTGTGGTGTTTATGTGTCTGAGTTCAAATCCCACAACAGACTCCTCCATATTACTTTCCCTCTGGATTTAATAAAATAATTTACCTCTCATATATTCTCTACCTCCATTCTTTTTATATAAACACTATGTTAGAAATATTTATATTAAACATGCAATAATCGAGAAATTATTTAATTTACTAAACTACAAAAATAAAAAATAAAAAAAAATCATATTTATATATGTGTGTGTATGTAAAAATTATATATATGTATGTATGTGTATATATCTATGTCAATGTATGTGTGTGTATGTATGTGTGCATGTGCATCTAAGTATATACGTGTGTGTGTGTGCAATTTAAAAAAAAAATTATTTTACAATTTTTTTACAACTATGTTTGTATGATTGAACGAATTTATATATCTGAACATTGCAAATAGAAAAAAATATATATTCATATATAAATAGACTTAAAGTTAAAGGGGGGGGGGGATAACTTAAGAGAAATATGTATGTATATATATATATACACAAATACAATTATATATAATATATTTGCATATATACACGTGTCTAAATATATATAAACGTGTTTTTCACTGTGTGTGTGTATATATATATATATATATATGTGTGTGTGTGTGTGTGTGTATGTGTCTCTGATTATATATTTATACACATACATATATATATAAAGAGAGAGAGACAAGATGAGGGGGAAGGTAATCAGTTGCCGCGCGCCATTTTCCCATCATGCAACAGTCTTTCTGTGTCCGCCAAAACAACAAACAAACAACCAAACAGGCAAAAAAGGAAAGAAAGAAGCAAGCAAGGAGAGAGTGTGAAGAAGAAGGAGATGAAGAGTGTTTCTTGTGTTAAATTATTATTACTACAACAATTGCTGGGACTGGTTGGTGTTATCGGTGGTGGTGTCGTATTTAGGGGGTTTATATTGAACTAATATAGATATATTGGTCTATATATATTGATATATACATAGATCTAGATATATTGTATTTAATATATATATATTATACTGTGTATATATATAATTGTTTCTACTTTAGTATATATAATATATATATATATCTGTGTTGTTGTCACAGGGGGGTCTATATTGAACTGACATCAATACTGATATATATCATTATATATAGTGTATACAGTATATATATAGTATATAATATATATTTACATCTGTGTATATATAGTATATAATAGATATACATATACATCTGTATATATATATATATATACTATATATTATATATGTGTGTGTTGTTTTTTTAAAGGGGTCTATATTGAAGTGACATCAGTACTGGTGTATATATATATATATATACACAATATATTTACAGTATATATATATATATATCTCAGTGTGTTGTTGCTGGGGTGTAAAAGAAATATAAGTATATATCTGTATATATATTATACCATATATAGTATATATATATATCTGTGTGTGGAGTTTGTCTACTGAAGAACTCAAGATGGGGTGTGAAGACGAAGTGTTGAAGATCGGTAAAAAACTGGAGAAGATGATTTCTAGTGGAACATCGGTAAGTAGAACAACAATATATATATATATACACATGTTTTATATAGACATACATACAATATATACACACATACATACAATATATACACTGTATACACATACAATATAGACACATGTTTTATATAGACACACATACAATATATATACACTGTATTCATACAATATATACACTGTATACATAAATGCTTTATATATACACTATACACCACATACACACTTTATATATACACCATATACACACAATATATACACCACATACACATGCTTTATATATACACCACTTACACATACTTTATATATACACATGCAGATAATATACATTATATATACACTGGGATAATTGCTGGCCTTGTGCCAAAAGTAGAAACAAATATATATACACTTGCTTTATATATACAGTATATACAATATACACACGTTGATCGTTTCTTATATATATGCATACCTCTCTCTCTCTCTGTATATATATATATATATATATATATACACGTTGATCGTTTCTTATATTCTTAAAACTCACACATATACTTTAAATAAATATATATACATATGTGTGTGTGTGTGTATATATGTGTGCAAAATATGCATGCCTAGATATATACACATGTATATAATGCATCCTTATAAATGTATATATAGGCGTGTATTATATATAATACACACCTAACCCTACCCCAGAGTTAACTATATATATATATATACGATATTTATTATTTGTTGAGTGCTTTATATCAGTTATAAAAATATTTGCTTGTTGTATCCCAACAATTTAAATAGAACTTTTACATTATATATATATAGTTAACACCTATATATATATATATATATATATGGTTATTATATACACAGTTAATACCTGTTTACCACACATATACACCTATAGTTAACATATATATATATATACACCTATAGTTAATATATATATATACACACCTATAGTTAACATATATATATATACACACCTATATATATATATACACATACAAAATTAACTAAAATACAATTAAACAATCTTAAAATATATTTCTATTACAATTACTTACAAATATAAATATATTTATCTAATTAAAGTCTATTTAAGATAGTTTATAGGGGGGGGGGGGGCAATTTGTGATCGATATTTAAACTGTCCATCATTCTATAAGTCTATATACGTGTGTGTATATATATATATATATATATGTTTATTTAGTGTGTGTACACAGTATATATATGTATGTTTATTTAAAGTGTGTGTATATATAACTATATTCCTTTCTCATTGGATCACAAAACAATAAAATACTAGATGTTATTTAACCCTGGCCCAGGTATGGGGCACCTCACCCTCCTATATGATCAATACTAGAGGTTGTTTAACCCTAGGACAAGTATATCTCAACATACCCTCCTATATGATCAATGTTTAACAATAAACACAGCCCTGTGTTCACCATTAACAATAAACACAGCACTGTGTTTACCACACTAACAGTAAACACAGTCCTGTGTTCACCGCTAACAATAAACACAGCCCTGTGTTCACCACTAACAATAAACACAGCTCTGTGTTCGCTAACAATAAACAGCCCTGTGTGTACCATAACAATAAACATCCGTGTTCACCACTAACAATAAACGCAGCCCTGTGTTCACCACTAACAATAAAGGCAGCCCTGTGTTCACCACTAACAATAAACGCAGCCCTGTGTTCACCATAACAATAAACGCAGCACTGTTTACCACACTAACGGCAAACACAGCCATGTGTTCACCACTAACAGTAAGCACAGTCTGTGTTCACCGTAACGATAAACACAACCATGTGTTCACCACACTAGCAAGGAACACAGCCCTGTGTTTACTATAACAAGAAACACAGCCCTGTGTTCACCACTAACAATAAAGACAGCCATGTGTTCATCAATAACAGTAAGCACAGAATGTGTTCACCATAACAAATGCAGCCCTGTGTTCACCATAACAACAAACACAGCCCTGTGTTCACCATACTAACAATGAACACAGCCCTGTGTTTCCCATGACAACAAACACAGTCCTGTGCTCACCATAACAACAAACACAGTCCTGTGTTCACCATAACAATAAACACAGTCCTGTGTTCACCATAACAATAAACACAGTCCTGTGTTCACCATAACAAACACAACCCTGTGTTCACCATAACAATCAGCCATGTGTTCACCATAACAACAAACACAGCCCTGCGTTCACCATAACAACAAACACAGCCCTGCGTTCACCATAACAAACACAGCCCTGTGTTCACCATAACAACAAACACAGCCCTGTGTTCACCATAACAACAAACACAGCCCTGCGTTCACCATAACAAACACAGCCCTGTGTTCACCATAACAACAAACACAGCCCTGTGTTCACCATAACAACAAACACAGTCCTGTGTTCACCATAACAATAAACACAGCCCTGTGTTCACCATAACAACAAACACAGCCCTGTGTTCACCATAACAGCAAACACAGCCCTGTGTTCACCATAACAGCAAACACAGCCCTGTGTTCACCATAACAACAAACACAGCCCTGTGTTCACCATAACAACAAACACAGCCCTGTGTTCACCATAACAACAAACACAGCCCTGTGTTCACCATAACAACAAACACAGCCCTGTGTTCACCATAACATCAAACACAGCCCTGTGTTCACCATAACAATAAACACAGCCCTGTGTTCACCACTAACAACAAACAGCCCTGTGTTCACCATAACAACAAGCACAGCCCTGTGTTCACCATAACAACAAACACAGTCCTGTGTTCACCATAACAGCAAACACAGCCCTGTGTTCACCATAACAACAAACACAGTCCTGTGTTCACCATAACAGCAAACACAGCCCTGTGTTCACCATAACAACAAACACAACCCTGTGTTCACCATAACAACAAACACAGTCCTGTGTTCACCATAACAGCAAACACAGCCCTGTGTTCACCATAACAGCAAACACAGCCCTGTGTTCACCATAATAAACACAGCCATGTTCACCATAACAACAAACACAGCCCTGTGTTCACCATAACAGCAAACACAGCCCTGTGTTCACCATAACAAACACAGCCCTGTGTTCACCATAACAAGAAACACAGCCCTGTGTTCACCATAACAACAAACACAGCCCTGTGTTCACCGTAACAACAAACACACCCTGTGTTCACCATAACAACAAACAGTCCTGTGTTCACCATAACAGCAAACACAGCCCTGTGTTCACCATAACAGCAAACACAGCCGTGTTCACCATAACAACAAACACAGCCCTGTGTCCACCATAACAACAAACACAGTCCTGTGTTTACCATAACAGCAAACACAGCCCTGTGTTCACCATAACAAGAAACACAGCCCTGTGTTCACCATAACATCAAACACAGCCCTGTGTTCACCATAACAGCAAACACAGCCCTGTGTTCACCATAACAAACACAGCCCTGTGTTCACCATAACAATAAACACGGCTCTGTGTTCACCATAACAGCAAACACAGCCCTGTGTTCACCATAACAATATACACAGCCCTGTGTTCACCATAACAGCAAACACAGCCCTATGTTCACCATAACAACAAACACAGCCCTGTGTTCACCATAACAACAAACACAGCCCTGTGTTCACCATAACAGCAAACACAGCCCTGTGTTCACCATAACAGCAAACACAGCCGTGTTCACCATAACAGCAAACACAGCCGTGTTCACCATAACAGCAAACACAGCCCTGTGTTCACCATAACAAACACAGCCCTGTGTTCACCATAACAAGAAACACAGCCCTGTGTTCACCATAACAACAAACACAGCCCTGTGTTCACCATAACAGCAAACACAGCCCTGTGTTCACCATAACAGCAAACACAGCCCTGTGTTCACCATAACAGCAAACACAACCCTGTGTTCACCATAACAATCAGCCATGTGTTCACCATAACAAACACAGCCCTGTGTTCACGATAACAACAAACACAGCCCTGTGTTCACCATAACAGCAAACACAGCCCTGTGTTCACCATAACAACAAACACAGCCCTGTGTTCACCTTAACAGCAAACACAGCTCTGTGTTCACCATAACAGCAAACACAGCTCTGTGTTCACCATAACAGCAAACACAGCTCTGTGTTCACCATAACAGCAAACACAGCTCTGTGTTCACCATAACAACAAACACAGCCCTGTGTTCACCATAACAGCAAACACAGCTCTGTGTTCACCATAACAGCAAACACAGCCCTGTGTTCACCATAACAGCAAACACAACCCTGTGTTCACCATAACAGCAAACACAGCCCTGTGTTCACCATAACAGCAAACACAGCTCTGTGTTCACCATAACAGCAAACACAACCCTGTGTTCACCATAACAGCAAACACAGCCCTGTGTTCACCATAACAACAAACACAGCCCTGTGTTCACCATAACAACAAACACAGCCCTGTGTTCACCATGTTCACAATATTTCAGTTATAGCGGAAGTATCCAATGTTTAGATTCTACCCAACACAAGTCTGAGAGAAAGAATCCCTGCCGCTATTTCTACCTCCTTCCCTTCCTCCCTGACCCTGCTGCTACTTCTACCTCCCTCCCTCCT
Source organism: Eledone cirrhosa (assembly GCA_964016885.1). NCBI lineage: Eukaryota > Metazoa > Mollusca > Cephalopoda > Octopoda > Eledonidae > Eledone > Eledone cirrhosa. Next base: position 32,277,953 of record OZ024760.1, read on the forward strand.
GTTGCTACTTCTACAGTTTTTAGTCTTGTAATTTATTTCACTGTGGGGGAGGTGTTGTTCTCTCTCTGTCTCTCTGGGAGTTGTCAGTCCTGTCTCTCTCCAGATGTCAGTGTTCTCTCCCTGGGAGTTGTCAGTCCTGTCTCTCTCCCTGGGAGAGGAAAGAATAGAGAAATTTATAAAGATTTCTTAATTTAAGTCAAAACAAAAATAGCATCATTATTTCTACGGTAGAGGGTCGGACTCCATGTTTTGACGCATTGAGTTACGGCCCTTGCCATTCTGAGTTGAAATCCCGCCGAAGTTAACTTTGCCTTTCATCCTTACGGGGTCGATAAAATAAAGTACCAGTAATACACTGGTTTATTGCTGGCCTTGTGCCAAAAGTAGAAACAATTATTTCTATACACACACATACAAATATATATATATATTTATGTATATATATATATTTGTATGTGTGTGTATAGAAATAATTGTATATATATATATATATTGTGTGTATAGAAATAATTGTATATATATATATTTATGTATATATATATATTTATGTATATATATATATTTATGTATATATATATATTTATGTATATATATATATTTATGTATATATATATATATATTTATGTATATATATATATTTATGTATATATATATATATATTTATGTATATATATATATATATTTATGTATATATATATATATTTATGTATATATATATATATTTATGTATATATATATATATATTTATGTATATATATATATATATATATTTATGTATATATATATATATTTATGTATATATATATATATATATTTATGTATATATATATATATTTATGTATATATATATATATATTTATGTATATATATATATATTTATGTATATATATATATATTTATGTATATATATATATATATTTATGTATATATATATATTTATGTATATATATATATTTATGTATATATATATATATTTATGTATATATATATATTTATGTATATATATATATATGTATATTTATGTATATATATATATATATATTTATGTATATATATATATATATATATTTATGTATATATATATTTATGTATATATATATATATATATATATTTATGTATATATATATATATATATATTTATGTATATATATATATATTTATGTATATATATATATTTATGTATATATATATATATATTTATGTATATATATATATTTATGTATATATATATATTTATGTATATATATATATATTTATGTATATATATATATATTTATGTATATATATATATTTATGTATATATATATATATATTTATGTATATATATATATTTATGTATATATATATATATATTTATGTATATATATATATATATTTATGTATATATATATATATATTTATTTATATATATATATATATTTATTTATATATATATATATATTTATGTATATATATATATATATTTATGTATATATTTATGTATATATATATATATATTTATGTATATATTTATGTATATATATATATATATATATATATATTTATGTATATATATATATATATATATTTATGTATATATATATATATATATTTATGTATATATATATATATATTTATGTATATATTTATGTATATATATATATATATTTATGTATATATATATATATATATATATTTATGTATATATATATATATATATTTATGTATATATTTATGTATATATATATATATATTTATGTATATATATATATATATATTTATGTATATATATATATATATATTTATGTATATATATATATATATATTTATGTATATATATATATATATATTTATGTATATATATATATATTTATGTATATATATATATATATATTTATGTATATATATATATATATATTTATGTATATATATATATATATATTTATGTATATATATATATATTTATGTATATATATATATATATATTTATGTATATATATATATATATATTTATGTATATATATATATATATATTATGTATATATATATATATTTATATATATATATATATTTATGTATATATATATATATTTATATATATATATATATTTATGTATATATATATATATTTATATATATATATATATTTATGTATATATATATTTATGTATATATATATATATTTATGTATATATATATTTATGTATATATATATATATATATATATTTATGTATATATATATATATTTATATATATATATATATTTATGTATATATATATTTATGTATATATATATATATATATATTTATGTATATATATATTTATGTATATATATATTTATGTATATATATATATATATTTATGTATATATATATTTATGTATATATATATATATATTTATGTATATATATATATATATTTATGTATATATATATATATATATTTATGTATATATATTTATGTATATATATATATATATATATTTATGTATATATATATATATATATATTTATGTATATATATATATATATATTTATGTATATATATATATATATATATTTATGTATATATATATATATATATATATATATTTATGTATATATATATATATATATATATTTATGTATATATATATATATATATATATTTATGTATATATATATATATATATATATTTATGTATATATATATATATATATATATATTTATGTATATATATATATATATATATATATATTTATGTATATATATATATATATATATATTTATGTATATATATATATATATATATATTTATGTATATATATATATATATATATATTTATGTATATAAATATATATATATTTATGTATGTATACTCTTTTACTCTTTTACCTGTTTCAGCCATCCGGCTGAGGCCATGCTGGGGCACCGCCCTTGTTGCTACACATTTTATCTCCAGCCTGTATAGGTTGGCCACTGGTGTAGGAGGGAGTTTGGGGCTGCTGCCCTTAGGTTTCCCTCGTGTCTTGCTGTGGGCTCATCCGGGATCCTGGATAACAAGGTGTCGAGATGTTTCTTAAAGACATCCATCTCCACGTCATGCAAGTCTCGCAGATGCCTCGGCAGCTTGTTGAAGAGTTGAGGGCCCTTGAACCCCAGGCTATTGCAATACCTGCTCCTTATTCTAGATGTGGAAGACGGGACCTTTGGCACCACACAGTGACGTCCTGTTCGACGGTTGGTCCAGCTCCCAATGCCAAAGTTTGGTGCTAGTCCCTCCAGGATTTTCCACATGTAGATCACTGCGTATCTCTCCCGTCTTCGCTCCAAGGAGTAGAGGTTCAGTTCCTTTAGCCTCTCCCAGTAGCTTGTCTCCCTCATCTTGGCAATCCTCTTGGTGTAGCTTCGCTGGATTGCCTCAAGCTCCGTGGTTAGTTTGACACTATGGGGTGACCACAGCTGGGAGCAGTAGTCCAGGCGGCTTAGGACAAAAGTCCTCCACAGTGTCAACATGGTGTCTCGATCTCTTGTAAGGAAAGTCCTCAAGATCCAGCCAGCGAATCGTCTACATGTTGTCGCCACCTTCATGATGTGTGAAGAAAAAGATGCATCATCGCTCATGTCTATGCCCAGGTCTCGTATCGATTTTGACACGGGGATATCGGTCCCTCCTGGTCCTGTGTAGCTGTGTTCCGCTATGTTTGTGTTTGCAGGTTTGTATTGTAGGGCTTGGAATTTGCCAGCATTAAACTGCATGTTGTTTTGTTTTCTTCCGCCCATCTGTATATGGCATCCAGATCCTGCTGTAAGAGGGCAGCGTCAGCCGGGTTTTTGATTGCCTGTGCTACCTTAGTGTCATCAGCATAGCTAGTGAGGGATGTTGTTGCATGCACCACAGAGGGCATGTCCGAGAGAGCCACCAAAAACAGTAGTGGTCCCAGGACTGTCCCCTGGGGCACCCCACTTGTTATCGGTGTCTCCCTCGAGAGGGCCCCATTTGCTGCGACTGCCTGGCTTCTGTCCCTTAGGAAGCCATGCAGCCACTCACCTACTTTTCCAGTTATGACGAGTCCGTGTAGTTTGTGACATATCATTCCGTGGTTGACCTTGTCAAAGGCCTTCGCAAAGTCAAGATATATCACGTCTACATGTGAGCTGTCTAGTAGTTGTCTCAGTACCCAGTCGTAGTGATGTAGCAGCTGTGTAAGGCAGCTTCTTCCTGGGCGGAAGCCATGTTGCGTGCTAGTCAGGCGGTCATTTTCTTCGAGGAAAGTGATTAGTTTCTTTCTGACGACTCGCTCCATGACCTTACTGATATGCGACGTCAGGGAGATTGGCTTATAGTTCTTGGCCTCCGCTCTACTACCTCCTTTATGGATAGGGCATATTGTGCCTTCTTTCAGCTCCCTGGGTAGTACACCGCGAGCCAAGGAGCTTCTGAAGAGCATCTTCAGTGGAGTTGCTAAGGCCCGCTTACATATTTTTAGGAGAACTGCTGGGAATCCATCAGGTCCAGCAGCCGAGTCTGTTCTAATTTCATCAATGGCGTACACCACATCCTCCTCCGTTATGTCTATGTGGTTGATGGTTGCCATTTCTTGATGTAGTGTTGTGGCATCAAAGAACTCCTCTGGCTTCGTTATTTGCATGTATATATTTATGTATATATTTATGTATATATATTTGTATATATATATATATATTTGTATATATATATATTTATGTATATATATATATATTTATGTATATATATATATATATTTATGTATATATATATATTTATGTATATATATATATTTATGTATATATATATATTTATGTATATATATATATTTATGTATATATATATATTTATGTATATATATATATTTATGTATATATATATTTATGTATATATATATGTATATATATATTTATGTATATATATATGTATATATATATTTATGTATATATATATGTATATATATATTTATATATATATGTATATATATATGTATATATATATATTTATGTATATATATATGTATATATATATATATATAAAAACAAATAACGAAACGAAATTAAATTTCGTTTCGTTTGTAACTCACTTTTGTATGACTGACGCTTAAACAATTAAGTTAAAAATGTACATCCACATATGTATACTGAAATACTAGTATGCATATGATTACACACACGTATACATATGTAGATGTACCGAGTTTTTCACTGGTCACTTTACTGTGAGTGTCCAGCTATTCTGTATGTAAACACACAGACAAACCGGTTTTTAGAGTCATACTGGTTTTTTAGGAAACACCTTTCCTCTATTCTCCAGAAAGCCAGACAAGGAATATTGAACTAGTTTCGTTATTTGTTTTTATCGTCTCCGTTGAACCGGTACGTACTCACGCTCTATGCAAATTAGTCTGCCCACTACTAATTTTCAGAGAAAAAGCATATAACGATGTGCTTTTACGATTCTCTAGAGAGGCCGGAAGATAGGTAAATATTGCTGATGAGATGTATCTTGGGTCTCCCCACTCCGCGGTTTCCATCAACTTCTAGTGCTCTGCACCTTTTTATGCAGCTGTCATCCTTCATACGCATCACATGTCCATACCAGCGTAACCGCCTCTCCTGGACGCAGCATTTGATTCCTCTTATGCTCAGTCTCTCTCTCAATTCCTTTATGCTTTGTCGTTCACGTATATTACTGTTACACATCCATCGGAGCATGCAGGCTTCGTTTCTCTCTAATCTACGTAAGTCTTCCACCTTCAGCGCCCAGGTCTCACTACCATGCAACATCGCTGTTCGGATACACGCATCATACAGTCTGCCTTTCATTCTGAGGGAGAAGCCTTTTGCAGCTAGCAGTGGTAGTAGTTCCCTAAACTTCTTCCATCCCGTTCTTACCCTAGTTATTGTACTTTCTGAGCACCCACCTCCGTTGCTAATTCGGTCACCTAGGTAGCAGAAGCTGTCTACTGTTTCTACAGGGCCTTCCCAGAGATTGGTGGTACTTGTTTCCTGTGGCTGTTTGCTTGCTGTTTCAGCACAGCTGCTGCATGTGAATCCTACATTCTTAATTAAGCTTCCTGAGATCCCGCTACATCTCTTGTGTACCCATTGTTTGCATTTGGGGCAGAGAATGGAGTTCCTACCTACACCTTTCCTACATACTGAGCAAGGCCATTTCCCTGAGGGGATCTGGGTTCTGTTTTCTCGTCTACTTACAAGGACCTTAGTCTTTGTCATGTTGACTTTGAGGCCCTTTCTCTCTAGTCCCTACTTCCAGGTTTTGAATTTATTCTCTAGTTCTACCATAGATTCAGCTATGAGTGCGAGGTCATCAGCATACAGGAGTTCCCATGGGCATCCGGTCTTAAACTCCTCCGTTATTGCCTGCAGGACTATGATGAACAGGAGAGGGCTAAGAACAGAGCCCTGGTGGACCCCAACCTGTACGCTAAATTCCTCGCTATACTCATTGCTAATCCTAATTTTGCTGACTGCTCCCCTATACATGGCTTGTACCGCTTTCACAAGCCATTCATCTACTCCTAGTTTTCTAAGAGCCCACCTGATTACTGCACGTGGAACTCTGTCAAAGGCTTTCTCAAGGTCGACAAATGCCAAGTAGAGTGGCTTACTTTTAGCTAGGTACTTTTCCTGTAATTGCCTCACAAGGAAGAGGGCATCAGTGGTGCCTTTCCCTGGTACAAACCCAAATTGCATCTCGTCTATATTCACCCGGTCCCTAATCAGCTGTGCTATAACTCTTTCTGTTACTTTCATGACCTGGTCCATCAACTTTATACCTCTATAGTTTCCTCTATCTAGTGCATCGTCTTTACCTTTGTAGCAGTTGACAATGATGCTACTGCACCAATCTTTTGGTATGGCCCCTTCTAGTATTACCTGGTTAACGATACGTGTGGTTATAGTGTGACCTACAGACCCAGATGCCTTCAGCATCTCGGCAGCTATACCCGATGGACCGGTTGCCTTCCCTATCTTCATATCTCTGATTGCCTTACTTACTACGCTGCCGCTGACTTGTACTGCTGGTCCCTCTATAGGGTCTACGTGGGGTAGGGTCTCTTCTTCCCATTCATTCTCCTCATTTAGTAATCTATCATAATGACTCTTCCATGCATCTTTCTTCTCAGCACTTGTGAGGGCAAGCTCACCTTTATCATTCCGGATACACTTCTCTCCAATGACATCACAACTATCTCTGACACACTGCCTCGCAATCTTGAATACCTCCTGTTTCTGGTCCTCACGTTGTAAAACATGCTTGAATTTTCTATCCTCTGCTTCCCTCCTAGCTAAGTATACTTGTCGCCTAGCTTCCCTCTTGGTCTCTATGTAATGTACCCTGCTCCCCCCGTTCTTCCATTCTTTCCATGCCTGTCTCTTGGCCTTGACTGCTTCATCTACCTTATTGTTCCACCACCAAGTCACTCTCCTCCTGCTTGAGGTCTTACTCCAGCCACAAACCTCATCCGTCGCCTCTAGTAAGTTATTTTTTAGGAACTCCCAGTTCTCTTCTACGTTAAATGTCTGTATCTGTTCTTCTTTACTGTCGTAGGCGTTGAGTAAAATATCTTTAAATCTGTTACTGGTTGAGGGGACTTTCAGCTTCCAGATCTTTCTTCTCCAGGTTGGCCTCTGTTTCCAGGTTCGTCTAGTTCTAACCGTGAGGTCG
>OZ024760.1:32290616-32328116 GCA_964016885.1 Eledone cirrhosa
GATTCTAGGCCGTGCTTCCATGTTTGGAATTTCTTCTCTAGCTCGGCCATTGATTCAGCTATGAGCGTTAGATCATCTGCGTATAGGAGTTCCCATGGGCAGCCGGTCTTGAACTCCTCTGTTGTAGCCTGAAGGGCAATAATAAATAGGAGGGGGCTAAGAACAGAGCCCTGATGGACACCAACTTTTACGCTAAACTCTTCACTATATTCGTTGTTAATTCTAACCTTGCTGACTGTTTCTTTATACATGGCTTGTATAGCTCTGACAAGCCATTCGTCAACACCTAGTTTTCTAAGAGCCCACCAGATAATGGAACGGGGGACTCTGTCGAAGGCTTTCTCCAGGTCAACAAAAGCTAAGTATAGGGGTTTACTTTTAGCTAGGTACTTCTCCTGTAGTTGTTGTACAATGAAAAGAGCGTCTGTGGTACTTTTGCCTGACACAAACCCGAACTGCATTTCATCTAGATCAATTCTCTCTCTGATTAGTTGCGCTATTACTTTTTCCGTGACCTTCATGACTTGGTCGATTAATTTAATGCCTCTATAGTTACACCTATCTAGGGCATCTCCTTTACCCTTGTAACAGTTAATGATGATGCTGCTACGCCACTCCTTCGAAACAAGCCCATTCTGTATGACTTGGTTTACTATCCGGGAGACCATGGTGTGTCCCACCGTTCCAGAGGCTTTCAGCATCTCAGCAACTATTTCCGAAGGCCCAGCCGCCTTACCCGCCTTCATATCTTTGATTGCCTTACTTATTATACTACCTTCGACCAACACTGCTGGTCCCTCTATTGGGTCGATGTGGGGGAGACTGTCTTTCTCCCATTTATTCTCCTCATTTAGAAGCCTTTCGTAGTGACTCTTCCAGGCTACCTTCTTATCGGCGTCAGTGATGGCAAGTACGCCTTCATCATTAAGTACACACTTCTCCCCGACAATATCATGGTTTTCCTTGACACATTGCCTAGCAATTCTTAACACCTCACGTTTTTGGTCCTCGCGTTGTAGAACATGCTTGAACTTTCTTTCCTCTGCTTCCCTTCTTGCGAAGTACACTTGTCTCCTAGCTTCCCTCCTGGCCACTTGATAGTCTTCTCTACTTCCCCCATCCCGCCATACTTTCCATGCCTGCTTTTTGGCCTTAATTGACTCCTCCACCTTACTGTTCCACCACCATGTTACTCTCCTCCTACCTACAGGCCTGCTCCAGCAACAGACTTCGTCTGCCGCCGTAAGCAGGTTTGCTTTCAGGAATTCCCACTGTTCCTCTATATTATACGACTCTAATTGCTCTTCCTTACTGTCGAAAGCATCAAGTAATATGCTTTGAAATTTATTTCTGGCTGTGGGGTCCTTTAGCTTCCATATTTTTCTCCTGAGGATAGTCCTCTTCTGCTGTCTAGTACGTCTCGTACTGACTATGAGGTCGCTAATTATCAGTCTATGTTGGGAGGTGCATTCTTCATGGGGGAGGGATTTAGTGTTAACAACAGACATTCTGTCACGTCTTCTGGTAAGGATATAATCTACCTGGCTTGTGTGTTCCCCCGATCTATAGGTGATCAAGTGATTGTCTCGTTTTTTGAAGTTAGTGTTACAGATAGTTAGGTTATTTGCGTCACAGAATTCCAGGATTCTGGAGCCTTCCTCATTTCTAGTACCGAACCCATAGCCTCCATGGATTCCGTCATAGCCGTCACAATGTTGTCCATCGTGACCGTTTAGGTCGCCTGCAATAATTATATAGTCACTGTCGGTTATTTGGGAGGTAGCGAGCATCAGTGTCTCATAGAATCTGTCTTTTATAGCGCCGGGCAGTCCGGATTGGGGTGCGTACGCAGATATTACTGTCACCGTAGTTCTATTGAGGACAAGTCTTATTTTCATTATTCTGTCGTTCACTCTATTTACGTCTGTTATCTTATCTGCCCACTTTTCTGCTACCATGAATCCTACTCCACCCAGCCCATTGTCATTTCCCACCCAGAAAAGCTTATAGCATCGTTCTTTACCCACGATGAATCTAGCAGACCCTCCCCTCCACCTGGTCTCTTGAATACAACAAACATTGACCTCCTTACGTTCAAGCATTTCTACTACCTCGTTAGAGCGACCCTTTAAGGTGCCTACATTCGTGGTACCAACTCTGAAGTTTTGGATTGCGTTTGGAGGGTGGGGAGCGGGGGGGGGGGATAGCGGAGTTGAGGTTATGTTAGCCATCCGTGGCCGAAACAAGGGGGAGTGCTTGCATTCTCGTCCACGAGGTGAATTTGTCTTTATCTTTGGCATTGTCGCTGAGCGTCCAGATTTTTCTCTTCAACTCTCCAGAATTCCGTAGTCCATCCATCATATCAGAAGGCAACCAGGTAAGTGATAGTATAGGCCTCTGACTTATGATTGGTCCACATAATAATAATGGTGGTGCGTGGGGGCGGGGGGGGGGGGGGGTCAGGGATGTTGGGTAGTTAGCGAGAAGGTAAGGTTAAAAATAAGATCCCCGTATTTTGGGCATAATTTAACAAGCACAAGATTTGTTTTGGAAAATACGATAGAGAATGGTGAATGAATGGAACTAACGGGTTAAAAATGGAGAGGGAATGGAGAAAATATTTGTCTACGTTACATTATACCAATGAAACAGCCATACCGGAATAGGGATGTAGCGATTCTGATTTTTCGTATTTGGTAGGGTTTATCTTATATGTATAGAGAGAGAGAGGGGGGGGGGTGACCTCGAAATCAGCATGATGTATGGGTTAGGGAGAAGATAGGATGAGGCAGCGAAGAGTTTAAATAAAGCACTCGAGATTTGGCGTAAGAACTTAGCCAACATAAAATATATTTAAACGAATATATAAGAAGGATTTGTTATAAGATCCCCGTATTTTGGGCATAATTTAACAAGCACAAGATATATATTTATATATATATATATATTTATATATATATATATGTATATTTATATATATATATTAGTTTTGCGAGGTTTTTTATATGAAATCTGTTGTCTAAACAAATATTGTTATACTTGGGGAGGGACATATTTGTGTAATATTGCCAGAATTAATAACAGAACACACTCACTGTTTGGTTGGTTTTCGCTTCTCACTTCTGTGTCTTTTATATCGGTAATCTAACTTACTCGGTCCTCAATGTTGCCATTGACTGACTGACGGTCAAAAATATATATATGTGTTTGTGTCTATATTGTATCTGTATTATTTTTGACCGTCGGTCAGTCAATGGCAACATTGAGGACCAAGTAAGTTAGATTACTGATATAAAAGACACAGAAGCGAAAACGAACCAAACAGTGAGTGTGTTCTGTTATTAATTCTGGCAATATTACACAAATATGACCCTCCCCAAGTATAACAATATATATATATATATATATATATGTATATTTATATATATATGTATATTTATATATATTTATATATTTATGTATATGTATATTTATATATATATATATATATATATGTATATTTATTTATATATATCTCTATCTAAGGCGGGTAAAATTCCCGAGATCCATGGACGAGTTCTCTCCAGCGGTCTCTGTCGCTCATTATCGCTGCCATGTCCTGCATCTCCAACAGACCAGTGTCTGTCCTTAGGGCATCAACATACGTTAGCCTTGGTCTTCCTCTTCTAGTGTGTCCATGTAGGGGCTCCCAAAGGAGTACTGAGTGCAATGTCAACTCTGGATGTCGGTGAGCATGTCCAACTAACCTCAGTCTCCTCTGTGTCACCTTTGAGCTGACTTTTGGGATGCTCCCATACAGCTCTGAGTTTTTCATCCTCAGTATATACTGATTAATGTTCAGAGCCATCCTCAGCATTCTCGTGTAGCAGCCATCCACCATCTGAGTGAGTTTCTTGGTCAGTGTCCAAGTCTCAGACCCATACAGCAGCACAGACTCCACTACAGCAATGAAGAGGCGGATTTTCAGGTCTCTACAAAGGTCCGACTTCCACACCGATCTCAAGCTGTGGCACGCCGCCCAGGCCTTGCTCTTCCTCTCAACCACATCATCCTCCGCATTCCCAATCTTTGCTCCCAAATACAGGAAGTCCTCAACCAATTCCAGCGGCTTCCCGCCTACATTAGTGATCCCCTCTGGCTTCTCAACATTCTCTACCAGATATTTTGTTTTAGTATCATTCATTCTCAGCCCCACACTCATCGACACAGTCTCAACCTCCCGCATCAAATCCTCTGCCTCCTTCACTGTATTTGTCACGAAAACTATGTCGTCGGCAAATTCAGCATCCGATACCTTTTTCGCCCTAACTCTCCTGCTCTGAGCCGGTGCTACAGTAAAGCCAGAGTCCTGGTGTTTCTCCAGTGCAAGGCGCATACAATAGTCCACCATGATGACAAAAAGGTAGGGAGCCAATGTATCTCCCTGGAGCACTCCAGCCAGTATCTCAAAGAACTCTGTCATCCCATCAGGTGTAATGACTTGGGCTTTGGTGTTGGTGTAGAGCAGTGATATCAGGACCACTATCTTCTTGGGGATTCCATAAGCCTGTAAGATCTTCATCAGGCAGTAACGGTCCACAGAATCAAAGGCCTTCCTAAAGTCAATGAAAACCATGACCGCAGGAAGGCACTTTGCTCTAGCTCCCTCTAATATCCTCCTCGGCATCAGGATGTGACTGGTGGTTGATCTACCCTCTCTGAAGCCGTTCTGGTTGTCCCTGAGCTTCTTCTCCATCTTAGGCTGGATCCTGTTAAGAATCATCCTGTTGAGGGTCTTTGCCACAAGTGACGTCAGTGAGATCCCCCGGTAGTTGTTGGTGTTAGAGAGATCTCCCTTCTTTGGCACTGGGACGATATTACTGATCCTCCACTGATTCGGGGCAACTCCTTTCTCCAGTGCCCCGTTACAGAACCCCAGGATGATATCATCAAAATCACACCTCTTCATCACCTCTGATGCCACTCCATCTTCTCCATGAGCCTTGCCCTCCTTGATCCTCTTCTTGGCTCTCTGAAGCTCCTCTCTGGTGAAGGGCTCTCTCTCAATATCCAGTTCCTCAAACAGCCGCCTGATCTCCCCAGTGCTCTGGGCTGTGGAGGGTGGCTCTCTTAGTAGGGTCCTAAAATGGTCTAGCTATTTCCTCTTCCTATCCTCGGGCCCCGTTCCCTGGATCTGACTCGAACACCTTCTATTCCTCCCTGTGTTCTCGTTGATGATCATCCAGCTCTCCTTACATCCAGATCTGTCAACCGCTCTCACCACACTTCTGATCTTCTCTATCAGTGCCTCCTCTCTGACCTCAGTGTAAGCGGTACAGAGCTTTTCCCTCATCACCTCCACAGTCTCCATCCTCTCCTCCGTAGGATCAGCATAGAATTGGTTCCTGGCAGCTTTCAGGTGTTCTCTGGCTGCGCACACTTTTGGGTTTGCAGAGCTGACGTGCTTCCCTTTGTTCTTTTTCCTCGGCACCAGGGTTTCACTTGCTTCCGCCACTGCATTGGTGAAGTGCCCGTACCTCCCCATCACACTCTCCTCAGTCCATCCAATCTCTCTCTCCTCTGACTCTCCACACAGAGCACTAAACCTGTTTCTGACTTCAACTGTGAACCTCACCTGTAGCTTATCATCTTCTTTGAAAGGTCCCCAGTCATAGATTGTTCTCCGGGGCTGAGCCTTGCTCTTTCTTAAGCTCACACGGACCTCACTCATAACAAGCCGGTGGTCACTACCCAGTGTACTGAAATAGCTGTATGGTTTCGTGTTCAGAACACTATTCCGCCACTTTTTCCTCACCAGAATGAAATCAATCTGGGACTTGGACAGGTGCATATCTGAGATGTAGGTCCACATCTTCCCCAGATTCTTCCTAAACCTTAGGTTGGTCGCCATCAAGTTCGCCTCCAGCAGGGTGTCTCTCAGTAGTCTTCCATTTCGGTTGGTGTTGTTATGGAAGTACCAGCAAGGATCTTCACTGCCCTCCTTACTCAGATGTGCATTGAAGTCCCCCAAAACAAGCAGGATATTGTGTGCCTGAGTGGTATTGACAGCTCTACACACCTCCTCATAGAACTCTTCCACATTCACATCACTGTCCCCCTCGGTTGGACTATAGGCTGAGATGACTGTCAGTCTTGGGTTTCCATTGAAGGTCACCCTCAACACTCGCGGGGAGATAGGCATTATTTCCCTCACCAACAGATTGGTTTTTGTACTGAACACAAAACCCACTCCTCCTACTGCAGCATTTGTTGTTCTTCACTGCCGATGTAGTGATGAGCTGGCTCTTCTTCCCAATCATCACACTCCTCACGGGCTCATCGTGTAGAATCCTATGTTCTTGGATCGCAAGTATCTGTATATAACTCTCCTCGAACAGATGTCCCAACTCCTCTCTCTTCTCCAGCGTTCGAATAGTCCTCACATTCAAAGTGCCCATTTTGATGGCTCTTCTGCAGGACAAAACTGCATTCTTTATATTTGTCTCGGAGACAGCTGATCCATCATCCACTGGCCCTCTCTGTGGATCTAAGCCAGCAGAGTCATAACGACCAGGCTGCTCCTTGACAGTGTAATTAGGGGCTCTAACCCTAGTGCTGTTAGATCGACTCTCCATATTTCTTTTCAATGGCTGACAATACCTTACCGGCGCCACTCGAATAAGGTAGTTATTTAACCCATAAATGGAGCCCTAACAGGTACTACCACCCCGGGCCAGGGCAGACCTGGGAGTCATGACAACTAAGGGGTAACTCCACATTCCCCACATCTCCTGAACTCCCGAACTGGAGCCTTGCCACTGGATGTAGTTTAATGTCATACCCAGGACATATATATATATATATTTATATATATGTATATTTATATATATATATTTATATGCTATGCCTTCCTCAGACAAAATACAATATAAACAGTTTTATAGATAAATAGATTCGACATACCGTAACAACATCGACTTGTATTTGAAAAGTTGAATTGGCAGTCAAATACTTTTCAAATACAAGTCGATGTTGTTACGGTATGTCGAATCTATTTATCTATAAAACTGTTTATATTGTATTTTGTCTGAGGAAGGCATAGCATATTGTTAATATGATATCCCTGAAATATATATAATGAAATAAATATGGTTTTATAAATATAGTTTCCATTTATTTAATATTGTAAATATACTCCAAATACTTGTCGAGTGCTTTTATATCAGTTATAAATATTTACTAGTTGTAACCCAACAATTTAAATATAACTTTCCATATATTTATATGTATATTTATGTATATTTATATATATTTATGTATATTTATATATATTTATGTATATTTTATATATATTTATGTATATTTTATATATATTTATGTATATTTTATATATATTTATGTATATTTTATATATATTTATGTATATTTTATATATATTTATGTATATATATATATATATTTTATATATATTTATGTATATATATATATATATTTATATTAGAAATTAGAAATTATAAGCTTTCACCGTATTTTAGACTAAAGAAATTTTCTAGCCTGATAGTGGGGTTTATAACCCTCGGAGAAATGGAAAAAGATGAGTGTTGCCGTACATGGGAGTCGAACCCACATCTTTGGTTATCCAGACCACTGTGCTACCATTACACCAATACACATCCCATCTCCTTCCATTCGAATTAGAAGCTATGAACTTAGCAAGTGAATGAGAAACAAGCAAATTATAAACGTAAACATGTATATTTTTGAAACGGTGCGCGAGGTTGAAATTAGAAATTATAAGCTTTCACTGTATTTTAGACTAAAGAAATTTTCTAGCCTGATAGTGGGGTTTATAACCCTCGGAGAAATGGAAAAATAAACCCCACTATCAGGCTAGGAAATTTCTTTAGTCTAAAATACAGTGAAAGCTTATAATTTCTAATTTCAACCTCGCGCACCGTTTCAAAAATATACATGTTTACGTTTATAACTTGCTTGTTTATCATTCACTTGCTAAGTTCATAGCTTCTAATTCGAATGGAAGGAGATGGGATGTGTATTGGTGTAATGGTAGCACAGTGGTCTGCATAACCAAAGATGTGGGTTCGACTCCCATGTACGGCAACACTCATCTTTTTCCCTTTTCTCCACTATCAGGCTAGAAATTTCTTTAGTCTAAAATACGGTGAAAGCTTATAATTTCTAATTTCTAATTTCAACCTCGCGCACTGTTTCAAAAAACATACTTACATGTTTACGTTTATAATTTGCTTGTTTATATATATTTATATATATATATATATTTATATTTATATATATATATTTATTTATATTTATATATATATATATATTTATATATATATTTATATATATATATATATTTATATATATATTTATATATATATATATATTTATATATATATATATATTTATATATATATATATATTTATATATATATATTTATGTATATATATATATTTATGTATATATATATATTTATGTATATATATATATTTATGTATATATATATATATTTATGTATATATATATATTTATGTATATATATATATATTTATGTATATATATATATATTTATGTATATATATATATATTTATGTATATATATATATATTTATGTATATATATATATATTTATGTATATATATATATTTATGTATATATATATATATTTATGTATATATATATATTTATGTATATATATATATATATTTAGTTTTGCGAGGTTTTTTATATGAAATCGTGTGTCGAAACAGATATTGTTATATTTGGGGAGGGTCATATTTGCGTAATATTGCCAGAATTAATAACAGAACACACTCACTGTTTGGTTGGTTTTCGCTTCTCGCTGTCTTTTATATATATATATCTGCGATCTAACTTACTCGGTCCTCAATGTTGCCATTGACTGACCGGCGGTCAAAAATAATACAGATACAATATAGACAAACACATATATATATAGTTTACATAAATCTTTCGTTGCACATCTGCAACATCGTCAGTGGTGTTATATTCATTGTTCCTCCTGTTGTGTTGTATGTCTACGCCATTTTTTTTTTTTTTTTTTTTTTTTTTTTTTTGTTCAGTCTGTCTATATATTTATTTATTTATTTGCTTGTTTGTTTATCTTATTTTATTTTGTCTTCTTTGCGCATGCGTTTGCGTGTGTGTATAGTGTTATGTGTGATGTGTGACTAGTGTGTATAGTGTTGTGTCTGCTGGGTGACTAGTGTGTGTTTATGTGCTTGTGTATGTATTTATTTATCTTATTTTATTTAATTTAATTTACTTATTTATTTATACTTCTCTTAGGTCAGTGTTGTTTGTTTGGGTGTTGTTGTTGTTCCACTCATTCTTTCTGTTTAGCTTTGGTCTTCTAATTTCTATTTCACTGGCCTCTCTGATTTGCCTATCTGCTGGGTCATTCCTATGTTTAGATATTATTCTAATTTCTATGTTGTCTATGTTACCGTCATGATGTTGTCTAGCATGTTCGTATAGTACTGACCCGTTTTTTCGTCCTTTTAGTTCCCCCCAGTGTTGGTCTATCCTTTCACCTATGCTACGAGCTGTCTCACCTATGTATGTTGTTGTCGTGTTTCTGCAAGTACCCTCTGTACATCTTATGCTATAGACTACGTTTCTAGTTTTACAGTTTATCCGGGGGTTCACCTTACATATGATACATTTCCTATTGGTACAGTGGGTTTTCTTAAAAGGGTAGGTTTTGCTGATCAGGGATTTTATGGTGGTTCCTGGCTTTTCTACTACCTTTATTTTTAAGTGGGTCTTTCTCAGGGCCTTTCTACACTGGTTAGCTAATTTCCCTCCAGGGGTGGCGTCCACAAACATGACACTCTGATATCTCTGGTTGTCGTACCATGATGTGGCCTTCCCTATCTTATGTCTAGCCCTATCTAAGCTATTCCATGATTTGCTCCTGTATAGTGGGCAAATTCCTTTCATGTCCAGTTCTATGAGGGTCTTATACTTTTCCATGGCTCCTTCGTATACTCTGACTCTGTCTCTTTGGTTGTAGCCAGAGAACTGCATGCGGTTGATGAAGTGTTGGATGTGTCCTTCCATTTCTGTTGGGTCGCACATGCTGGACACATTCTTCATCACTCGTACCAAATCTGCGATCAGAATATTAAACTTAGCACTACTGGACATTGCTGAGTTTTTGAGTATCAGGTATTTGGAGGCCATGGGTTTAGCATAGTGTGAGTGGAGAATTTGGGCTCTCTCGTCTATAGTGTTAATCCAGAGTTCTGTGTCTAATACAGGTAGTCTATTGTTAGGGTGTTTGGAAGGGAAGTCTATAGTTACAGTTATACTCTGGTGTATGGAATTAGCTATCTGCTGGATGCTTTCCATCGTGCTACGTTCTAAATCAAACTTGTTAGTGCTCTCTAGTGGGGGTGTTCTTATAACTATATTGATATCGTCTACATAACGAGAGTACATGATGAGGTCTATGGAGCTTTCATTAAGGAGATCTTTAAGTCTCCTTTCCCACCATACCATGAAAAGGTTGGCAACATCGCCAGCTATGCTGACGCCGATGGCTGCTCCCTCATTTTGGGTGTAGATTTTCTCATTGAACTTAAATATGTGGCCCTTTAGGGTAGTTTTGATACTAGCCCCTATTGCATGTGCGACCATTTTTCTTACCTGATCAGTGTTTTGGGGGGTCCGTATAGCTTTGGTCCACCCAATCCACCTTCCTATGGGAGTCTTTTTAGCCATTGAGGTTATGGTGGGGGGTCTACCTCTTATAGGTCTACTAGGGCAGAAACATCTAAAGGTCATGGCTGTCTAGGTAGTCAGTGTCGTAGGTAAGTCTAAGTAGGAGGCCCAGTTCGTCTGTGTCGACGTCGCAGAACTCCACCTCACTCTCAATGATCATCTCCACACATCTTTTCACAGCAAAATCAATGTTAATGGATGGGTACAGTGACACCACATCCATGCTGCCTATTATGCAGTTGGATAGGCTCCTGTTTTTGTTGCACTCACTGATTCTGCTGAGGAGGTCCTCTGTACTTTCACATACATCTGGGGACATCTTGATTATGGGGCGTATAACCACTGAGAGGAAGTAGGAGATCCTGTAGTTGCTAGCTATATATATATATATTAGCTCCGCATACAGGTCTTGTTGGTGGTCCTATTGTCGGGTCGTCGACTGTCTTGTGGTCTTTGCGGAGCCCATACAAGGGTGGTATGCCATTGTTAGACGCCTGGAAGTTGTTGGCAGTGCGTCTGCTTGGCTTTAGGATGTCAGTCCACATCATCATGTGAGCGTTGAGGATTTTTTCTCTCCCATCGTGTGTTAGTTGTGCAACTTCGCTCGTGTTGGTGATGTGGGGTTGCATTGCCTCGATGTAGTTCGGCATGCTATCTATTGACATCCTACCAGACTTATCTGTGGGTAGACACACTACCTCACCATCCCTTGTGCGCTGCTTGAGGCTAACCAAGCCTTCTACAGGTTTTATCCCAAGTTGTTGGGCCTCTGGTCTGCTCTGTCTCATAGTGTACCTGTCTACTACTTGTCTAATCTTATTTCTAGCTATGGTGAACTGTGCCTCCGTCTCGTCATCTATTTGTTGTGGTATGCAAACTCTTTTATTAAAGGGTAACCTCGTAGGATAGATATTACCCATCTTATATGTTTTGTCAGCTGGGTTGAAAAATAGTTTCTCTAAGGGGTTGTCGTTATTTCTATCGTCATAGTTGTGTGTGTTGCTATTATTGTTATCATGGTGGTTGTTGTTGTTTCTATCCTTAGCATTAATATTATTATTGTTATGATTGCTAGATGTATTGTTGTTTACTTCACCGTTATTGTTGTTGTTGTTACTGCTATTTCTACCATTGTGGTTGTTACTATTATTATGTTTCTTGTTTTTGTTGATGTTGCTACATGTACTATTTCCATTATTACCACTGTGGTTATTGTTGTTGTTGTTGTTCGTATTGTTACCGTTATTACTACTGTGGTCACTGTTGCTGTGTCTGTGGTTAACGTTTCTATTATTATTATTATTGTGGTTGTTGTTGTTCTGTCTATCGCTAGTATTATTACCATTATCACTATTTCTCACTTTCCTGCCATTGTTATGGTTATGGCTGTTATTTCTATACCCAGAGTTATTGTTTATATTACTACTACCGTTATTATTGTTGTTGTTGTTTACCTTTGCATTCCAACGTATTTTTGTGAAACACTTTTCCAGCTCCGTTTTGCATTCCATAGGATTAATCTTTTTGTAGATGGCAAATTTTGGTGGTAACTTTAGGATTTGTTGTTCTTGTTCACTGATTAAAGTGTTCCCATAGATATTTACTGTGTGGTCATTGGTAAATTCTTCCGGTAGTTTTACATCACTCATACGGATGTTGTCGATGTTATCTGGGTATTTTTGAGAATATTCGATTTTCCTTTCTTGTAGTTTTTTCTTATTCATCCATTCTAATTTCTTCTTGAAATGCCTACAGCATTCGTTTTGAGCATATTTCGTTTCGCGTCGGATGACGCTCATGAAGTCATCTCTCTCGTTTGCTGTGATGAGATTTCGGATTTCCTTACCGTTGATGCGTTTTTGTCTGTAGAGTGCGTTGACTTTTGTGTATGTTGTTCTTTTCATATTAACTGTTATTGTGTGTTTTA
Organism: Eledone cirrhosa; assembly: GCA_964016885.1. NCBI lineage: Eukaryota > Metazoa > Mollusca > Cephalopoda > Octopoda > Eledonidae > Eledone > Eledone cirrhosa. Next base: position 32,303,291 of record OZ024760.1, read on the forward strand.
GCCGTTCAGCTTGTGTTTTGTTCAATAATAAATTATTTACTTGTTTTGATATGTTTGTTGTGTATGTTTTGGAGGAAACACAGTGTTTTAAGAAGCGGATTTGTTCTGTTGTTATTGTAGTTTTTATATAACAGAAAACAGTGTCTTTCAATAACCTTTCAGCTTGGCACAAGCTAATGCCATAGCGGCGATGAATTAGTTTTGCGAGGTTTTTTATATGAAATCGTGTGTCGAAACAGATATTGTTATATTTGGGGAGGGTCATATTTGCGTAATATTGCCAGAATTAATAACAGAACACACTCACTGTTTGGTTGGTTTTCGCTTCTCGCTGTCTTTTATATATATATATCTGCGATCTAACTTACTCGGTCCTCAATGTTGCCATTGACTGACCGGCGGTCAAAAATAATACAGATACAATATAGACAAACACATATATATATAGTTTACATAAATCTTTCGTTGCACATCTGCAACATCGTCAGTGGTGTTATATTCATTGTTCCTCCTGTTGTGTTGTATGTCTACGCCATTTTTTTTTTTTTTTTTTTTTTGTTCAGTCTGTCTATATATTTATTTATTTATTTGCTTGTTTGTTTATCTTATTTTATTTTGTCTTCTTTGCGCATGCGTTTGCGTGTGTGTATAGTGTTATGTGTGATGTGTGACTAGTGTGTATAGTGTTGTGTCTGCTGGGTGACTAGTGTGTGTTTATGTGCTTGTGTATGTATTTATTTATCTTATTTTATTTAATTTAATTTACTTATTTATTTATACTTCTCTTAGGTCAGTGTTGTTTGTTTGGGTGTTGTTGTTGTTCCACTCATTCTTTCTGTTTAGCTTTGGTCTTCTAATTTCTATTTCACTGGCCTCTCTGATTTGCCTATCTGCTGGGTCATTCCTATGTTTAGATATTATTCTAATTTCTATGTTGTCTATGTTACCGTCATGATGTTGTCTAGCATGTTCGTATAGTACTGACCCGTTCTTTCGTCCTTTTAGTTCCCCCCAGTGTTGGTCTATCCTTTCACCTATGCTACGAGCTGTCTCACCTATGTATGTTGTTGTCGTGTTTCTGCAAGTACCCTCTGTACATCTTATGCTATAGACTACGTTTCTAGTTTTACAGTTTATCCGGGGGTTCACCTTACATATGATACATTTCCTATTGGTACAGTGGGTTTTCTTAAAAGGGTAGGTTTTGCTGATCAGGGATTTTATGGTGGTTCCTGGCTTTTCTACTACCTTTATTTTTAAGTGGGTCTTTCTCAGGGCCTTTCTACACTGGTTAGCTAATTTCCCTCCAGGGGTGGCGTCCACAAACATGACACTCTGATATCTCTGGTTGTCGTACCATGATGTGGCCTTCCCTATCTTATGTCTAGCCCTATCTAAGCTATTCCATGATTTGCTCCTGTATAGTGGGCAAATTCCTTTCATGTCCAGTTCTATGAGGGTCTTATACTTTTCCATGGCTCCTTCGTATACTCTGAACCCCCGGATAAACTGTAAAACTAGAAACGTAGTCTATAGCATAAGATGTACAGAGGGTACTTGCAGAAACACGACAACAACATACATAGGTGAGACAGCTCGTAGCATAGGTGAAAGGATAGACCAACACTGGGGGGAACTAAAAGGACGAAAAAACGGGTCAGTACTATACGAACATGCTAGACAACATCATGACGGTAACATAGACAACATAGAAATTAGAATAATATCTAAACATAGGAATGACCCAGCAGATAGGCAAATCAGAGAGGCCAGTGAAATAGAAATTAGAAGACCAAAGCTAAACAGAAAGAATGAGTGGAACAACAACAACACCCAAACAAACAACACTGACCTAAGAGAAGTATAAATAAATAAGTAAATTAAATTAAATAAAATAAGATAAATAAATACATACACAAGCACATAAACACACACTAGTCACCCAGCAGACACAACACTATACACACTAGTCACACATCACACATAACACTATACACACACGCAAACGCATGCGCAAAGAAGACAAAATAAAATAAGATAAACAAACAAGCAAATAAATAAATAAATATATAGACAGACTGAACAAAAAAAAAAAAAAAAAAAAAAAAATGGCGTAGACATACAACACAACAGGAGGAACAATGAATATAACACCACTGACGATGTTGCAGATGTGCAACGAAAGATTTATGTAAACTATATATATATGTGTTTGTCTATATTGTATCTGTATTATTTTTGACCGCCGGTCAGTCAATGGCAACATTGAGGACCGAGTAAGTTAGATCGCAGATATATATATATAAAAGACAGCGAGAAGCGAAAACCAACCAAACAGTGAGTGTGTTCTGTTATTAATTCTGGCAATATTACGCAAATATGACCCTCCCCAAATATAACAATATATATATTTATATATATATTTATGTATATATATATATATTTATATATATATTTATGTATATATATATATATATTTATATATATATTTATGTATATATATATATTTATATATATATTTATGTATATATATATATTTATATATATATTTATGTATATTTATGTATATATATATATATATGTATATATATATATTTATATATATATTTATGTATATTTATGTATATATATATATATATATATATATATATATATGTATATATATATATATATATGTATGTATATATATATGTATGTATATATATATATATGTGTATGTATATATATATATATATGTATGTATATATATATATATTTATATGTATATATGTATATATATATATATATGTATTTATGTATATATATATATATATTTATGTATATATTTATATATATTTATGTATATGTATATATTTATGTATATATATATTTATGTATATATTTATATATATTTATGTATATATTTATATATATTTATGTATATGTATATATTTATATATATTTATGTATATATATATATATATATATATTTATATGTATTTATGTATATATATATATATATATATTTATGTATATATTTATATATATTTATGTATATATTTATATATATTTATGTATATATATATATATATATATTTATATGTATTTATGTATATATATATATATATGTATTTATGTATATATATATATATATGTATTTATGTATATATATTTATGTATATATTTATATGTATTTATGTATATATATATATATATATATTTATATATATTTATGTATATATTTATATATATTTATGTATATATTTATATGTATTTATGTATATATATATATATATATATTTATATGTATTTATGTATATATATATTTATATATATTTATGTATATATTTATATATATTTATGTATATATATGTATATATTTATATGTATTTATGTATATATTTATATATATTTATATATATTTATGTATATATTTATATATATTTATGTATATATTTATATATATATATATTTATTTATATATATATATATTTATATATATTTATGTATATCATCATCATCATCAACGTTTAACGTCCGTGTTCCACGCTTGCATGGGTTTGGACGGGGGTAGTCCCACTTGAGGCAAGAGTGATTGTCTTGCTCGCATAGGACTGTCTGGCAGGTTTTCTACAGTTGGATGCCCTTCCTAACACCAACCACATTTACAGTGTGGGTCTGGGAGGTTTTTACCGTGTTGCCTACACGGCCACATTACAGCGTGGACTGTGTGTTTTTTTGTCGTGACACCTACACAATCTCATTTGTTTCGGCCTCGATAGCGCGGCACCAACATAACTTTACATAGAACGGGGTGGTGGGGTGGGGGTGGTGGTGGTGGGACGGGGTGTATTTTGTTAGAGATGCCTACTGGCTGGAGTAGGTTTTACTATATATTTTTAGGTAAGGCGGGTCTTCTCTGTTACTGAGTACCGCCAAAGGTCTCGGTCCAGTGACATTGTCTTGGAGAGGTGTAAGTGTGTGATGTCGGAGTTTATCAGCTCGTCCCAGGATTTTCTGGGTCTGCCTCCTCCGTGGCTACCGTCTACCTTTATTGCCCTGCACTTTGCTATACAGCTATCGACTTTCATGCGCATCACGTGTCCATACCAACGTAGCCTTCTCTCGAGTAAACAACATCTGATCCCTCTTATCTCTAATTTTTTCCTTAGTTCGTTTATGCTTTGCCGTTCACGTATATTACTGTTACACATCCAGCGGAGCATGCAAGCTTCGTTCCTCTCTAGTCTGCGTATATCCTCTGCACACAATTCCCAGGTCTCACTGCCATGCAGCATTGCTGTTCGTATGCAGGCATCGTACAACCTGCCTTTCATTTTTAGGGAGAACCCTTTAGCAGCTAATAGTGGTATAAGCTCTCTGAACTTTTTCCAACCAGTTCTGACTCTAGCTACAGTACTTTCAGAGCACCCTCCCCCACTGCTGATTTTATCGCCCAAGTAACGGAAGCTGTCCACTATTTCTATAGAACCCTCTGCGCAATTGAAAGAGCTAGTATTTTGTGGGCACTTGCTGCTACTTATTGCACCAGAGCACCGGCCACATGTAAAATCTATGTTCTTAGTTAGCTTACCTGTGATCCCACTACATCTTTTATGCACCCATACTTTGCATTTAGGACATAAAATGGAGTTTCTACCTACGCCTTTCCTACACACCGAGCACGACCATTTCCCAGAAGGGACCGCCGCCTTGTTTTCTTTCCTACAAACTAGTACTTTGGTCTTAGCCAGGTTAATTTTAAGTCCTTTTGACTCTAGGCCGTGCTTCCATGTTTGGAATTTCTTCTCTAGCCCGGCCATTGATTCCGCTATGAGTGTCAGGTCGTCTGCGTATAGGAGTTCCCATGGGCAGCCTGTCTTGAACTCCTCTGTTATAGCCTGAAGGGCAATAATAAATAGTAGTGGGCTGAGAACAGAGCCCTTATGGACGCCAACTTTTACGCTAAACTCTTCACTATATTCGTTGTTAATTCTAACCTTGCTGACTGTTTCTTTATACATGGCTTGTATAGCCCTCACAAGCCATTCGTCAACGCCTAGTTTTCTAAGAGCCAACCAGATAATGGAGCGGGGGACTCTGTCGAAGGCTTTCTCCAAGTCGACGAAAGCTAAGTAGAAGGGTTTACCTTTAGCTAGGTACTTCTCCTGTAGTTGTCGTACTATGAAAAGAGCGTCTGTGGTACTTTTGCCTGACACAAACCCGAACTGCATTTCATCTAGGTCAATTCTCTCTCTGATTAGTTGCGCTATTACTTTTTCCGTGACTTTCATGACCTGGTCGATTAATTTAATGCCTCTATAGTTACTCCTATCTAGGGCGTCTCCTTTACCCTTATAACAGTTAACGATGATGCTGCTATGCCAGTCCTTCGGAACAACCCCATTCTGTACGACTTGGTTAACTATGCGGGTGACCATGGTGTGTCCCACCGTGCCAGATGCCTTCAGCATCTCAGCAACTATTTCCGAAGGACCAGCCGCCTTACCTGTCTTCATATCCTTGATTGCCTTACTTATTATACTCCCCTCGACTAACACTGCTGGTCCCTCTATTGGGTCGATATGGGGGAGACTGTCTTTCTCCCATTTATTCTCCTCATTTAGTAGCCTTTCATAGTGACACTTCCAAGCTACCTTCTTATCAGCGTCGGTGATGGCAAGTGTGCCATCGTCGTTTAGTACACACTTCTCCCCGACAATATCAAGGTTTTCCTTGACGCATTGCCTAGCAATCCTGAACACCTCACGGCTTGCTAAGTACACTTGTCTCCTAGCTTCCCTCCTGGCCACTTGGTAGTCTTCTCTACTTCCCTCATCCCGCCATACTTTCCAAGCCTGCTTTTTGGCCTTAATTGACCCCTCCACCTTACTGTTCCACCACCATGTTACTCTCCTCCTGCCTACAGGCCTGCTCCAGCCACAGACTTCGTCTGTCGCCAACAGCAGGTTTGCTTTCAGAAATTCCCACTCTCCCTCTATATTGTCCGACTCTAAATGTTCTTCCTTACTGTCGAAAGCATCAAGTAATATGCTTTGAAATTTATTCCTGGCTGTGGGGTCCTTTAGCTTCCATATTTTTCTCCTGAGGATAGTCCTCTTCTGCTGTCGAGTACGTCTCGTCCTGACTATGAGGTCGCTAATTATCAGTCTATGTTGGGAGGTGCATTCTTCATGGGGGAGGGATTTAGTGTTTACAACAGACACTCTGTCACGTCTTCTGGTAAGGATATAATCTACCTGGCTTGTGTGTTCCCCGGATCTATAGGTGATCAGGTGATTGTCACGTTTTTTGAAGTTAGTGTTACAGATAGTTAGGTTATTTATATATATATATATTTATATATATTTATTTATATATATTTATATATATTTATGTATATATATATATATATTTATGTATATATATATATATATATTTATGTATATATATATATATATATTTATGTATATATATATATATATATTTATATATATTTATCTATATATATATATATATATAAGTATGTACACGTACATACATATATGTATACCGACGTATAATAAATGTTCGGTGAATCCATACGTGCATATATATATGTGTGCATGTATGTATATATATATATACATACTACTGTACGTCGGTATACATATATGTATGTACGTGTACATACTTATATTTAAGTAACAGCCGTACTAAGAGTGGGAAATGAAATATCGTTTCATTTTTTCCGTTTATATATATATATTTATATATATTTATGTATATATATATATATATATTTATATATATTTATGTATATATATATATATATATTTATATATATTTATGTATATATATATATATATATATATATTTATATATATTTATGTATATATATATATATATATATTTATATATATTTATGTATATATATATATATATATATTTATGTATATATATATATATATATATTTATATATATTTATGTATATATATATATATATATATTTATGTATATATATATATATATATATTTATATATATTTATGTATATATATATATATATATATTTATATAGATTTATGTATATATATATTTATGTATATATATATATATATATATATTTTTGTATGTATATATATATATTTATGTATGTATATATATATATTTATATATATATATTTATGTATATATATATATATATTTATGTATGTATATATATATATTTATGTATATATATATATATATATATTTATGTATATATATATATATATATATATATATATATATATATTTATGTATGTATATATATATATATATATATATATATATATTTATGTATATATATATTTATGTATATATATATTTATATATATATATATATATATTTATGTATATATATATTTATATATATATATATATATATTTATGTATATATATATTTATATATATATATCATTTCATTTTCATTTTACGTCCGCTTTTCCCTGCTTGCAAGGGTGGGACGGGAACTGATTCTGGCTTGATTTCTACAGCTGGATGCCCTTCCTAACACCAACCTCATTTACAGTGAGTGCTGGGTGCTTTTTTGCCGTGGCACCTACACGACCACTTTGCAGTGGAATGATAAGGACCTCAGTCCCTATCATCTCATTTCTACAGCTGAGTAAACTGGAGCAATTTGAAATAAAGTGTCTTGCTCAAGGAAACAACACACCACCCGGTCTGAGAATTGAACTCACAACCTTTCGATTGCAAGGCCAATGCTCTAACCACTAAGCCATGTGCCTCCATATATATGTATATATTTATGTATATATATATTTATATATATATATGTATATATTTATGTATGTATATATATATATATATTTATGTATGTATATATATATATATATATATATATATTTATGTATGTATATATATACATATATATATATAATTATGTATGTATATATATATAATTATGTATGTATATATATATATATATATATATATATTTATGTATGTATATATATATATTTATGTATGTATGTATCATCATCATCATCATCAGGTTTAGCGTCCGTGTTCCACGCTTGCATGGGTTTGGACGGGGGTTTTCCCACTTGAGGCAAGAGTGGTTGTCTTGCTCGCATAGGACTGTCTGGCGGGTTTTCTACAGTTGGATGCCCTTCCTAACACCAACCACATTTACAGTGTGGGGCTGGGAGGTTTTTACCGTGTTGCCTACACGGCCACATTACAGCGTGGACTGTGTGGCGGGTTTTCTACAGCTGGATGCCCTTCCTAACACCAACCACATTTACAGTGTGGGGCTGGGAGGTTTTTACCGTGTTGCCTACACGGCCACATTTACAGCGTGGACTGTGTGTTTTTTTTGTCTTGACACCTACACGATCTCATTTGTTTCGGCCTGGATGTTGTGGGACCAACATAACTGTACATTGAAAGGGGCGGTGTGGATGGGGTGGAGGTGGTGGGACGGGGGGGCGGGTGTTTTGATATAGATGCCTACTGACTGTAGTAGGTTTTTACTTTGTATTTAGGTAAGGCGGGTCTTCTCTATTACTGAGTACCGCCAAAGGTCTCGGTCCAGTGACATTGTCTTGGAGAGGTGTAAGCGTGTGAGGTCGGAATTTATCAGCTCGTCCCATGTTTTTCTGGGTCTGCCTACTCCGTGGCTACCGTCTATCTTTATTGCCCTGCACTTTGTTATACAGCTGTCGTCTTTCATGCGCATCACGTGACCGTACCAACGTAGCCTTCTCTCGAGTAAACAACATCTGATCCCTCTTATTTCTAATTTTTTCCTTAGTTCGTTTATGCTTTGCCGTTCACGTATATTACTATTGCACATCCAGTGGAGCATGCAAGCTTCGTTCCTCTCTAGTCTGCGTATATCCTCTGCACACAATGCCCAGGTCTCACTGCCATGCAGCATTGCTGTTCGTATGCAGGCATCGTATAACCTGCCTTTCATTTTTAGGGAGAACCCTCTAGCGGCTAATAGTGGTATAAGCTCTCTGAACTTTTTCCATCCAGTTCTGACTCTAGCTACTGTACTTTCAGAGCACCCTCCCCCACTGCTGATTTTGTCACCCAGGTAACGGAAGCTGTCCACTATTTCTATAGAACCCTCTGCGCAGTTGAAGGAGCTAGTATTTTGTGGGCACTTGCTGCTACTTATTGCACCAGAGCACCGGCCACATGTAAAATCTATGTTCTTAGTTAGCTTACCTGTGATCCCACTACATCTTTTATGCACCCATACTTTGCATTTGGGACATAAAATGGAGTTTCTACCTACGCCTTTCCTACACACTGAGCATGGCCATTTCCCAGATGGGACTGCCGCCATATTTTCTTTCCTACAAACTAGAACTTTTGTCTTAGCCAGGTTAATTTTAAGGCCTTTTGATTCTAGGCCGTGCTTCCATGTTTGGAATTTCTTCTCTAGTTCGGTCATTGATTCAGCTATGAGCGTTAGATCATCTGCGTATAGGAGTTCCCATGGGCAGCCGGTCTTGAACTCCTCTGTTATAGCCTGAAGGGCAATAATAAATAGTAGGGGGCTAAGAACAGAGCCCTGATGGACACCGACTTTTACGCTAAACTCTTCACTATATTCGTTGTTAATTCTAACCTACTGACTGTTTCTTTATACATGGCTTGTATAGCTCTCACAAGCCATTCGTCAACACCTAGTTTTCTAAGAGACCACCAGATAATGGAACGGGGGACTCTGTCGAAGGCTTTCTCCAAGTCGACGAAAGCTAAGTATAGGGGTTTACTTTTAGCTAGGTACTTCTCCTGTAGTTGTCGTACAATGAAAAGAGCGTCTGTGGTACTTTTGCCTGACACAAACCCGAACTGCATTTCATCTAGATCAATTCTCTCTCTGATTAGTTGCGCTATTACTTTTTCCGTGACCTTCATGACCTGGTCAATTAATTTAATGCCTCTATAGTTACTCCTATCTAGGGCATCTCCTTTTCCCTTATAGCAGTTAACGATGATGCTGCTACGCCAGTCCTTCGGAACAACCCCATTCTGTACGACTTGGTTAACTATCCGGGTGACCATGGTGTGTCCCACCGAACCAGATGCCTTCAGCATCTCAGCAACTATTTCCGAAGGACCAGCCGCCTTACCCGTCTTCATATCTTTGATTGCCTTGTTTATTGTACTACCCTGGACTAAGACTGCTGGTCCCTCTATTGGGTCGATGTGGGGGAGACTGTCTTTCTCCCATTTGTTCTCCTCATTTAGAAGCCTTTCGTAGTGAGATATATATATTTATGTATATATGTATATATATATATATATATATTTATGTATATATATATTTATGTATGTATGTATATATATATTTATGTATATATATATTTATATATATATATATCATCATCTCATCATCATCATCATTTTACGTCCGCTTTTTCCTGCTTGCAAGGGTGGGACGGGTCTTATTCAGCACAGCATCTCTCCACTCGTCACGGTCCCTCGTCATCTCCACCGTGAGCTTCAATGATCTGAGGTCTGTTCTCACCACCTCCGCCCATGTTTTTCGTGGTCTACCTCTACTACGTCTTCCTTCAACTGGCATTTCCTGGCACTTCTTCACCCATCGGTCATCCTCCATGCGCATCACATGTCCATACCACCTCAGTCTCCTCTCCCGTACACTACATTCTATCCCTCTCAGACACAGTTTCTCTCTCAACACATTTATGCTGGGTCGTTCACGCACATTTACACTGCACATCCAACGGAGCATGCTTGCCTCATTTCTCTCCAGCCGTCGCATATCTTCTGCGGTAGCTGCCCATGTCTCACTACCATGCAGCATCGCGCTCCTCACACAGGCATCGTACAACCGGCCTTTCGTACGCAGGGAGAAACCCTTCTTCGTCAACAGAGGAAGCAGCTCCCTAAACTTCTTCCAACCCGTCCTTATTCTAGATACTATGGCCTCGGAACACCCTCCTCCCATGCTAATCTGATCTCCTAGGTACCGGAAGCTATCCACCACTTCTATAGCGCCCTCTCGCATTTGAAAATTGTGTCTATCAGTGCGACTTCTACTGTCTAATTTCCCTGTACATCTACTGCATACATATTTCTCCCTACCTGTTAGTTTGCCTGCTATCCCGCTACATCTCTTGTGTACCCAGGACCTACATTGTGTGCATTTTATAGAATTTATGCCAGTTCCTTTTCTGCATATCGAACATGGCCATTTCCCTGACGGAATCAGGGTTTTGTCCTCTTTTCTACTCATCAACACTTTTGTCTTAGCTAGATTTACTCTCAGTCCTCTTGCTTCCAACTGCTGTTTCCATAGCCGGAATTTATTCTCTAGCTCCTCTACTGATTCTGCCATAAGAGCCAGATCGTCAGCATAGAGAAGTTCCCATGGACAGCCAGTCTTAAACTCCTCTGTTATGGCTTGGAGGACTATAATGAACAAGAGCGGGCTGAGGACCGAACCCTGATGTACTCCTACTTGTATCTGGAATTCCTCACTAAACTCCATTCCTACCCTGACTTTACTGAGAGTACCTCTGTACAAAGTTTGCACTGTCCTTACAAGCCATTCCTCAACACCCAGCTTCCTTAGGGACCACCAGATGACAGATCGGGGTACCCTATCAAAGGCCTTCTCTAGGTCAACAAAGGCCAAGTATAGTGGCTTATTCTTCTCTAAGAACCTCTCTTGCATTTGTCTCACCAAGAAGAGGGCATCTGTTGTACTCTTCCCAGGCACAAAACCAAACTGCATCTCATCTAGTTTGACCCTTTCTCTAATTAGTTGTGCTAAAATCCTTTCTGCCACTTTCATAACCTGATCTATCAGTTTTATACCCCTATAATTGCTCCTCTCCAAAGCATCCCCTTTACCTTTGTAGCAATTTATGAGAATACTGCTGCACCAGTCTTTGGGTATGACACCACCATATATAGCCTGATTGATTATGCGTGCAACCAGTTTAGTGCCTACGTCCCCTGATGCCTTCAGCATCTCAGCAACTATTCCCGATGGTCCGGCCGCCTTACCATTTTTCATTTCCCTAATCGCCTCTTGGACCCTATATTCGTCAATCTCAATAGCTGGTCCCTCTGTCGGATCTACCAAGGGTAATTTCTCTCTCTCCCATTCGTTCTCCACATTCATCAGTCTCTCATAATGACATTTCCAGGCCTCCTTTTTTCTGGTCATTCGTGACACTAAGTACACCGGCATCATCCCGGACACATTTATCACCAACAACATCCTGATTTGCATTGACACACTGCCTTGCAATGTGGAACACCGCACGCCTCTGATCTTCCCGTCGCAGAACATTGGCAAACCTCCTACTCTCTGCCTCCCTGCGTGCTAAGTACACCTGACGTCTAGCTTCTCTCTTAGTGGCTGTATATTCTTCCCTACTCCCACCCTTATTCCAAGCCTTCCATGCTAGTCTTTTGTCTCTAATAGCCTTATCTACACTGCTGTTCCACCACCAGGTCACTCTCTGTCTGGTTGGAGCTCTGCTCCAGCCACAGGTTTCATCAGTAGCCTTCAGCAAGTTGTCACGTAAGAACTTCCAGTTATTATCTATGTCATACGTCTCTAATCGTCTTCTTTTTCGTCATATACATCTTGAAGGGCTTTCCTAAATTTGAATTTTAGTGAAAGGTCTTTTAGCTTCCAGACCTTTCTTCTCCACACCTTCCTATATGGCTCATTCCATCTCTTGCTTACTGAGATATCACTAACAACTAACCTATGCTGTGGGGTACATTCTATATATATATATATGTATATATATATATATGTATATAAATATGTATATATATATTTATGTATATATATTTATGTATATATATTTATGTATATATATATTTATGTATGTATGTCATCATCATCATCATCATCAACGTTTAACGTCCGTGTTCCACGCTTGCATGGGTTTGACGGGGGTAGTCCCACTTGAGGCAAGAGTGATTGTCTTGCTCGCATAGGACTGTCTGGCAGGTTTTCTACAGTTGGATGCCCTTCCTAACACCAACCACATTTACAGTGTGGGTCTGGGAGGTTTTTACCGTGTTGCCTACACGGCCACATTACAGCGTGGACTGTGTGTTTTTTTGTCGTGACACCTACACGATCTCATTTGTTTCGGCCTCGATGGCGCGGCACCAACATAACTTTACATAGAACGGGGTGGTGTGGATGGGGTGGGGGCGGGGGTGGTGGGACGGGGTGTATTTTGTTAGAGATGCCTACTGGCTGGAGTAGGTTTTACTATATATTTAGGTAAGGCGGGTCTTCTCTGTTACTGAGTACCGCCAAAGGTCTCGGTCCAGTGACATTGTCTTGGAGAGGTGTAAGTGTGTGATGTCGGAGTTTATCAGCTCGTCCCAGGTTTTCCTAGGTCTGCCTATTCCGTGACTACCGTCTATCTTTATTGCCCTGCACTTTGTTATACAGCTATCGACTTTCATGCGCATCACGTGTCCATACCAACGTAGCCTTCTCTCGAGTAAACAACATCTGATCCCTCTTATCTCTAATTTTTTCCTTAGTTCGTTTATGCTTTGCCGTTCACGTATATTACTGTTACACATCCAGCGGAGCATGCAAGCTTCGTTCCTCTCTAGTCTGCGTATATCCTCTGCACACAATGCCCAGGTCTCACTGCCGTGCAGCATTGCTGTTCGTATGCAGGCATCGTACAACCTGCCTTTCATTTTTAGTGAGAACCCTTTAGCAGCTAATAGTGGTATAAGCTCTCTGAACTTTTTCCAACCAGTTCTGACTCTAGCTACAGTACTTTCAGAGCACCCTCCCCCACTGCTGATTTTATCGCCCAGGTAACGGAAGCTGTCCACTATTTCTATAGAACCCTCTGCGCAATTGAAAGAGCTAGTAGTTTGTGGGCACTTGCTGCTACTTATTGCACCAGAGCACCGGCCACATGTAAAATCTATGTTCTTAGTTAGTTTACCTGTGATCCCACTACATCTTTTATGCACCCATACTTTGCATTTAGGACATAAAATGGAGTTTCTACCTACGCCTTTCCTACACACCGAGCACGACCATTTCCCAGATGGGACCGCCGCCTTGTTTTCTTTCCTACAAACTAGTACTTTGGTCTTAGCCAGGTTAATTTTAAGTCCTTTTGACTCTAGGCCGTGCTTCCATGTTTGGAATTTCTTCTCTAGCTCGGCCATTGATTCCGCTATGAGTGTCAGGTCGTCTGCGTATAGGAGTTCCCATGGGCAGCCTGTCTTGAACTCCTCTGTTATAGCCTGAAGGGCAATAATAAATAGTAGTGGGCTGAGAACAGAGCCCTGATGGACGCCAACTTTTACGCTAAACTCTTCACTATATTCGTTGTTAATTCTAACCTTGCTGACTGTTTCTTTATACATGGCTTGTATAGCCCTCACAAGCCATTCGTCAACGCCTAGTTTTCTAAGAGCCCACCAGATAATGGAACGGGGGACTCTGTCGAAGGCTTTCTCCAAGTCGACAAAAGCTAAGTAGAGGGGTTTACCTTTAGCTAGGTACTTCTCCTGTAGTTGTCGTACTATGAAAAGAGCGTCTGTGGTACTTTTGCCTGACACAAACCCGAACTGCATTTCATCTAGGTCAATTCTCTCTCTGATTAGTTGCGCTATTACTTTTTCCGTGACCTTCATGACCTGGTCGATTAATTTAATGCCTCTATAGTTACTCCTATCTAGGGCGTCTCCTTTACCCTTATAACAGTTAACGATGATGCTGCTATGCCAGTCCTTCGGAACAACCCCATTCTGTACGACTTGGTTAACTATGCGGGTGACCATGGTGTGTCCCACCGTGCCAGATGCCTTCAGCATCTCAGCAACTATTTCCGAAGGCCCAGCCGCCTTACCCGTCTTCATATCCTTGATTGCCTTACTTATTATACTCCCCTCGACTAACACTGCTGGTCCCTCTATTGGGTCGATATGGGGGAGACTGCCTTTCTCCCAATTATTCTCCTCATTTAGTAGCCTTTCATAGTGACACTTCCAAGCTACCTTCTTATCAGCGTCGGTGATGGCAAGTGTGCCATCGTCGTTTAGTACACACTTCTCCCCGACAATATCACGGTTTTCCTTGACGCATTGCCTAGCAATCCTGAACAGCTCACGTTTTTGGTCATCGCGTTGTAGAACATGCTTGAACTTTCTTTCCTCAGCTTCCCTTCTTGCTAAGTACACTTGTCTCCTAGCTTCCCTCCTGGCCACTTGATAGTCCTCTCTACTTCCCCCATCCCGCCATACTTTCCAAGCCTGCTTTTTGGCCTTAATTGACCCCTCCACCTTACTGTTCCACCACCATGTTACTCTCCTCCTGCCTACAGGCCTGCTCCAGCCACAGACTTCGTCTGTCGCCAACAGCAGGTTTGCTTTCAGAAATTCCCACTCTCCCTCTATATTGTCCGACTCTAAATGTTCTTCCTTACTGTCGAAAGCATCAAGTAATATGTTTTGAAATTTATTCCTGGCTGTGGGGTCCTTTAGCTTCCATATTTTCCTCCTGAGGATAGTCCTCTTCTGTTGTCGAGTACGTCTCGTCCTGACTATGAGGTCGCTAATTATCAGTCTATGTTGGGAGGTGCATTCTTCATGGGGGAGGGATTTAGTGTTAACAACGGACACTCTGTCACGTCTTCTGGTAAGGATATAATCTACCTGGCTTGTGTGTTCCCCGGATCTATAGGTGATCAGGTGATTGTCACGTTTTTTGAAGTTAGTGTTACAGATAGTTAGGTTATTTGCATCACAGAATTCCAGGATTCTGGAGCCTTCCTCATTTCTAGTACCAAACCCATAGCCTCCTTGGATTTCGTCATAGCCGTCACAATGTTGTCCAACGTGACCATTTAGGTCACCTGCGATAATTATATAGTCACTGTCGGATAGTTGGTAGGTAGTTAGCATCAGTGTCTCATAGAATCTGTCTTTTATAGTGCCGGGCAGTCCGGATTGGGGTGCGTACGCAGATATTAGTGTCACCGTAGTTCTATTGAGGACAAGTCGTATTTTAATTATTCTGTCGTTCACTCTATTTACGTCTATTATCTTATCTGCCCACTTTTCTGCTACCATGATTCCTACTCCACCCAGCCCATCGTCGTTTCCCACCCAGAAAAGCTTATAACATCGTTTTTTACCCTCAATGAACCTAGCAGACCCACCCCTCCACCTGGTCTCTTGAATACAACAAACATCGACCTCCTTATGTATATATATATTTATGTATGTATGTATATATATATTTATGTATGTATGTAAATATATATTTATGTATGTATGTATATATATTTATGTATGTATGTATATATATATATATTTATGTATGTATGTATATATATATATATTTATGTATGTATGTATATATATATATATATATTTATGTATGTATATATTTATGTATGTATATATATATATATTTATGTATGTATGTATATATATATATATATATATTTATGTATGTATATATTTATGTATGTATATATATATATTTATGTATGTATGTATATATATATATTTATGTATGTATATATATATATTTATGTATGTATATATATATATATATATTTATGTATGTATGTATATATATATATATTTATATATATTTATGTATGTATATATATATATATATTTATATATATTTATGTATATATATATTTATATATATTTATGTATATTATATATATTTATGTATATATTTATATATATTTATGTATATATTTATATATATTTATGTATATATATATATATAGTTATGTATATATATATATATATATTTATGTATAGTAATAATAATAAATTAGAAGACTAAAATCCAAAGAGGGCTCGATAAGGATAAATATATATCAAATATATAAGAACCGTAGAGCAAATATTTATTAAAATAACAGATTAAAGTTTAAGCAAAGAATTGCTGCTTTCACCCTTAACGGGATCTTCTGAAACTAACAAAGTCAATCTGTAAACGCAGAACTGGATATTTCAAAAAACGTTGCAACCGGAGGAAGACAGGAAGATGATACTTTGGTTCGTAGAAACGTTCACTGGCGAAGAACGGGAAAAAACGAATAATACGTCATTAATAGGAGCGGTGAAAAACATTTACGCGCAAAGACAGAACCACGTTTATGGTATAAAAGAGGTCGTAGACTAATGTTCTCTTAGGTGGTGCATAGAGACGTTCTCTTGCAATGAACGAAAAACCGAAGATAATACGTCATATGTGGAGCTTGGAGAACAATAGCACGCAAAGACAAAACCACGTAAATGGTATAGCAGAAGTCGTAGACTAAAATTCTAACTAGGAGACCAAATGAATCTCCACTACAGAGTTAAGAACAAAGTAAATAAATACAATACAGAAGTAATAGAAATAAATACATACACGAAAACAAAAACGTACATACACAAGCATACGCAAAACCTTACCATAGCTATACAAAACCACGCACATATAAATATGTGTGTGTGTGTGTATGCGTGTATACAAATGAATAAATAATTATATAAACGTATATAAATAAATATATACGTATATAACAAGCGGACACACATACACACAGTCCAGGCTGTAATGTGGCCGTGTAGGCAACACGGTAAAAACCTCCCAGACCCACACTGTAAATGTGGTTGGTGTTAGGAAGGGCATCCAACTGTAGAAAACCTGCCAGACAGTCCTATGCGAGCAAGACAATCACTCTTGCCTCAAGTGGGACTACCCCCGTCCAAACCCATGCAAGCGTGGAACACGGACGTTAAACGTTGATGATGATATATTTATGTATATATATATATTTATGTATATATATATATATATTTATGTATATATGTATATATATATATATATATATATTTATGTATATATATATATATATATTTATGTATATATGTATATATATATATATATTTATGTATATATATATATTTATGTATATATATATATATATATATATATATATATATATATTTATGTATATATATATATATATATATATATATATATGTTTATGTATATATATATATATATATATATATATATATATTTATGTATATATATATATATATATGTTTATGTATATATATATATATATATATATATGTTTATGTATATATATATATATATATATATATATATATATTTATGTATATATGTTTATGTATATATATTTATGTATATATATATATATATATATTTATGTATATATATTTATGTATATATATTTATGTATATATTTATGTATATATATATATATATATATATTTATGTATATATATTTATGTATATATATTTATGTATATATATATATATTTATGTATATATATTTATGTATATATATATATATATATATATATTTATGTATATATATATATATATATATATATTTATGTATATATATATATTTATGTATATATATATATTTATGTATATATATATTTATGTATATATATATATATATATATATTTATGTATATATATATATTTATGTATATATATATTTATGTATATATATATATATATATATATTTATGTATATATATATATATATATATTTATGTATATATATATATTTATGTATGTATATATATATATTTATGTATATATATATATTTATGTATGTATATATATATATTTATGTATATATATATATATATATTTATGTATATATATATATATATATATATATATATATATTTATGTGTATATATATATATATATTTATGTATATATATATATATATATTTATGTATATATATATATATATATATTTATGTATATATATATATTTATGTATATATATATATATTTATGTATATATATATATATATATATATATATATATATATATATATTTATGTGTATATATATATATATATTTATGTGTATATATATATATATATTTATGTATATATATATATATATATTTATGTATATATATATATATATATTTATGTGTATATATATATATATTTATGTATATATATATATATATATTTATGTGTATATATATATATATTTATGTATATATATATATATATATTTATGTATATATATATATATATATTTATGTGTATATATATATATATATTTATGTATATATATATATATATATTTATGTGTATATATATATATATATTTATGTATATATATATATATTTATGTATATATATATATATATATTTATGTATATATATATATATTTATGTATATATATATATATATATTTATGTATATATATATATATATATTTATGTATATATATATATATATATTTATGTATATATATATATATATATTTATGTATATATATATATATATATATACATTTAAGTATATATAAGTTGTAATAAAATGAAAACGAAATTTCATTTCTCACTCTTAGTACGGCACTTACTTAAATGTAAGTATGTATGTATACGTACATACATATATGTATACAGACGTACAGTAGCATGCATATATATATATATATATATATATATATATATATATATATATATATATATACATATATACATACAGGTACACATACATATATGTACGTATCAGTTTAGTGGACGCTTATTATAGCGCCCGCTTTGTTCGTTTGTAAACAAACTGAACAGCCTGAATTTATGCCGCACGATGTTAAGGCAACCACGTCACCTTTTTGTTCAACACTGACACAGGAACGATGTACTAGTTTCAAGCTTGTTAGCTATCATCAGCACCGTATACCCATCTGCCAGATAGTTGAACGTTCGAAAGTATATACTTTCCTTATGAAAATTAACGGCTGAGCAGCCTAATTTGCATATTGAGTGAGTTAAATCGGTCAGGCGCACCGAAAACGATGAGTTGTAATAAAATGAAAACGACTAAGAGTGAGAAATGAAATTTCGTTTTATTATTACGCGGACCAATCATAAGCCAGAGGCCTATACTATCGCTTGCCTGGTTGCCTTTCGATATATGATGGATGGATGGACTGCGGAATCCTGGAGAGTGGAGGAGAGAGAAAAATCTGGACGCTCAGCGACAATGCTAAAGATAAAGACAAATTCACCTCGTGGACGAGAATGCGAGCACTCCTCATTGTTTCGACCGCGGACGGCTAACATAACCCCATCGACCACCGCCCCCAACCCCCAAACGCAATCCAAAACTTCAGAGTTGGTACCATAAATGTAGGCACCTTAAAGGGTCGCGCTAACGAGGTTGTAGAAATGCTTGAACGTAAGGAGGTCGATGTTTGTTGTATTCAAGAGACCAGATGGAGGGGTGGGTCTGCTAGATTCATTGAGGGTAAAAAAACGATGTTATAAGCTTTTCTGGGCGGGAAACGACGATGGGCTGGGTGGAGTAGGAATCATGGTAGCAGAAAAGTGGGCAGATAAGATAATAGACGTAAATAGAGTGAATGACAGAATAATTAAAATAAGACTTGTCCTCAATAGAACTACGGTGACACTAATATCTGCGTACGCACCCCAATCCGGACTGCCCGGCACTATAAAAGACAGATTCTATGAGACACTGATGCTCACTACCTCCCAAATAACCGACAGTGACTATATAATTATCGCAGGCGACCTAAATGGTCACGTTGGACAACATTGTGACGGCTACGACGAAATCCATGGAGGCTATGGGTTTGGTACTAGAAATGAGGAAGGCTCCAGAATCCTGGAATTCTGTGACGCAAATAACCTAACTATCTGTAACACTAACTTAAAAAAACGTGACAATCACCTGATCACCTATAGATCCGGGGAACACACAAGCCAGGTAGATTATATCCTTACCAGAAGACGTGACAGAGTGTCTGTTGTAAACACTAAATCCCTCCCCCATGAAGAATGCACCTCCCAACATAGACTGATAATTAGCGACCTCATAGTCAGGACGAGACGTACTCGACAGCAGAAGAGGACTATCCTCAGGAGAAAAATATGGAAGCTAAAGGACCCCACAGCCAGAAATAAATTTCAAAGCATATTACTTGATGCTTTCGACAGTAAGGAAGAGCATTTAGAGTCGGACAATATAGAGGGACAGTGGGAATTTCTGAAAGCAAACCTGCTGATGGCGACAGACGAAGTCTGTGGCTGGAGCAGGCCTGTAGGCAGGAGGAGAGTAACATGGTGGTGGAACAGTCGGGTGGAGGGGTCAATTAAGGCCAAAAAGCAGGCTTGGAAAGTATGGCGGGATGGGGGAAGTAGAGAAGACTATCAAGTGGCCAGGAGGGAGGCTAGGAGACAAGTGTACTTCGCAAGAAGGGAAGCAGAGGAAAGAAAGTTCAAGCATGTTCTACAACGCGAGGACCAAAAACGTGAGGTGTTCAGGATTGCTAGGCAATGTGTCAAGGAAAACCGTGATATTGTCGGGGAGAAGTGTGTACTTAATGATGACGGCGTACTTGCCATCACCGACGCTGATAAGAAGGTAGCTTGGAAGTGCCACTATGAAAGTCTACTAAATGAGGAGAATAAATGGGAGAAAGACAGTCTCCCCCACATCGACCCAATAGAGGGACCAGCAGTGTTAGTCGAGGGTAGTATAATAAGTAAGGCAATCAAGGATATGAAGACGGGTAAGGCGGCTGGGCCTTCGGAAATAGTTGCTGAGATGCTGAAGGCATCTGGCTCGGTGGGACACACCTTGGTCACCCGGATAGTTAACCAAGTCGTACAGAATGGGGTTGTTCCGAAGGACTGGCATAGCAGCATCATCGTTAACTGTTATAAGGGTAAAGGAGATGCCCTAGATAGGAGTAACTATAGAGGCATTAAACTAATCGACCACGTGATGAAGGTCACGGAAAAAGTAATAGCGCAACTAATCAGAGAGAGAATTGACCTAGATGAAATGCAGTTCGGGTTTGTGTCGGGCAAAAGTACCACAGACGCTCTTTTCATTGTACGTCAACTACAGGAGAAGTACCTAGCTAAAGGTAAACCCCTCTACTTAGCTTTTGTTGACTTGGAGAAAGCCTTCGACAGAGTCCCCCTTTCCATTATCTGGTGGGCCCTTAGAAAACTAGGTGTCGACGAATGGCTTGTGAGAGCTATACAAGCCATGTATAAAGAAACAGTCAGCAAGGTTAGAATTAACAACGAATATAGTGAAGAGTTTAGCGTAAAAGTTGGCGTCCATCAGGGCTCTGTTCTCAGCCCCCTACTATTTATTATTGCCCTTCAGGCTATAACAGTGGAGTTCAAGACCGGCTGCCCATGGGAACTCCTATACGCAGACGACCTGACACTCATAGCGGAATCAATGGCCGAGCTAGAGAAGAAATTCCAAACATGGAAGCACGGCCTAGAGTCAAAAGGACTTAAAATTAACCTGGCTAAGACCAAAGTACTAGTTTGTAGGAAAGAAAATAAGGCGGCGGTCCCTTCCGGGAAATGGCCATGCTCAGTATGTAGGAAAGGCGTAGGTAGAAACTCCATTTTATGTCCCAAATGCAAAGTATGGGTTTTACGTCCGTTCTTCCACGCTAGCATGGGTTAGACGGGTTGTCCTGTTGTGGGCAGTGTCTGGTCGGCTGACCATGCCTTGCTCATACAGGAACTGATCTGGCTTGATTTCTACAGCTGGATGCCCTTCCTAACACCAACCTCATTTACAGTGAGTGCTGGGTGCTTTTTCGTGGCGCCTACACGTCCACTTTACAGTGTGGGCTGGGTGCTTTTTTGCCGTGGCACCTCCACGACCACCTTGCGGTGGGGGGGGGGGGGGCATATTGTTTATATGCTTCAGCATGTACCCATGGGAGGTCGGGTACCCTGTATTACTGCGTGACGCCAGAAGTCACGGTCGTGTGTCATTGACTTTGAGAGGTGTAGTTGGGTAAGGTCGGCTTTTATCACCTCATCCCAAGTCATCTTGGGTCTCCCCACTCCGCGGTTTCCATCAACTTCTAGTGCTCTGCACCTTTTTATGCAGCTGTCATCCTTCATACGCATCACATGTCCATACCAGCGTAACCGCCTCTCCTGCACGCAGCATTTGATTCCTCTTATGCTCAGTCTCTCTCTCAATTCCTTTATGCTTTGTCGTTCACGTATATTACTGTTACACATCCATCGGAGCATGCAGGCTTCGTTTCTCTCTAATCTACGTAAGTCTTCCACCTTCAGCGCCCAGGTCTCACTACCATGCAACATCGCTGTTCGGATACACGCATCATACAGTCTGCCTTTCATTCTGAGGGAGAAGCCTTTTGCAGCTAGCAGTGGTAGTAGTTCCCTAAACTTCTTCCATCCCGTTCTTACCCTAGTTATTGTACTTTCTGAGCACCCACCTCCGTTGCTAATTCGGTCACCTAGGTAGCAGAAGCTGTCTACTGTTTCTACAGGGCCCTCCCAGAGATTGGTGGTACTTGTTTCCTGTGGCTGTTTGCTTGCTGTTTCAGCACAGCTGCTGCATGTGAATCCTACATTCTTAATTAAGCTTCCTGAGATCCCGCTACATCTCTTGTGTACCCATTGTTTGCATTTGGGGCAGAGAATGGAGTTCCTACCTACACCTTTCCTACATACTGAGCAAGGCCATTTCCCTGAGGGGATCTGGGTTCTGTTTTCTCGTCTACTTATAAGGACCTTAGTCTTTGTCATGTTGACTTTGAGGCCCTTTCTCTCTAGTCCCTGCTTCCAGGTTTGGAATTTATTCTCTAGTTCTACCATAGATTCAGCTATGAGTGCGAGGTCATCAGCATACAGGAGTTCCCATGGGCATCCGGTCTTAAACTCCTCCGTTATTGCCTGCAGGACTATGATGAACAGGAGAGGGCTAAGAACAGAGCCCTGGTGGACCCCAACCTGTACGCTAAATTCCTCGCTATACTCATTGCCAATCCTAACTTTGCTGACTGCTCCCCTATACATGGCTTGTACCGCTTTCACAAGCCATTCATCTACTCCTAGTTTTCTAAGAGCCCACCAGATTACTGCACGTGGAACTCTGTCAAAGGCTTTCTCAAGGTCGACAAATGCCAAGTAGAGTGGCTTACTTTTAGCTAGGTACTTTTCCTGTAATTGCCTCACAAGGAAGAGGGCATCAGTGGTGCCTTTCCCTGGTACAAACCCAAATTGCATCTCGTCTATATTCACCCGGTCCCTAATCAGCTGTGCTATAACTCTTTCTGTTACTTTCATGACCTGGTCCATCAACTTTATACCTCTATAGTTTCCTCTATCTAGTGCATCGCCTTTACCTTTGTAGCAGTTGACAATGATGCTACTGCACCAATCTTTTGGTATGGCCCCCTCTAGTATTACCTGGTTAACGATACGTGTGGTTATAGTGTGACCTACAGACCCAGATGCCTTCAGCATCTCGGCAGCTATACCCGATGGACCGGTTGCCTTCCCTATCTTCATATCTCTGATTGCCTTACTTACTACGCTGCCGCTGACTTGTACTGCTGGTCCCTCTATAGGGTCTACGTGGGGTAGGGTCTCTTCTTCCCATGCATTCTCCTCATTTAGTAATCTATCATAATGACTCTTCCATGCATCTTTCTTCTCAGCACTTGTGAGGGCAAGCTCACCTTTATCATTCATATTTATGTATATATATATATATATATATATTTATGTATATATATATATATATATATTTATGTATATATATATATATATTTATGTATATATATATATTTATGTATATATATATATATATTTATGTATATATATATATATATATATATATTTATGTATATATATATATATATATATATATATTTATGTATATATATATATATATATTTATGTATATATATATATTTATGTATATATATATATTTATGTATATATATATATA
>OZ024760.1:32330616-32343116 GCA_964016885.1 Eledone cirrhosa
TGAACATTACACTCTGGTATTTATTGCTATCATACCATGAGTTTATTCTATTGGCCTTGTTCTTAGTTCTTTCTATTCTATTCCAAAATTTGCTCCTATACAAGGGGCAGGTCCCATTTATGTCATTATTTACCATTTTTTCCCATTTGGTTCTGGCTCCTTTATACACTCTGATTCTATCTCTCTGATTGTAGCCAGAGAACTGCATACGGTGGATGAAGTGTTGTATGTGTCTCTCTAGTTCTTCGGGGTTGCACATGCGGGACACATTTCTCATCACCCGTATCAAATCCGCAATCAGTATGTTGATTTTGGTATGGTCCGAAATGGCCGAGTTTCGGTGGATCAGATGTTTGGAAGTCATGGGTTTGGCATAATGGGAATGGAGGATTTGTTTTTGGTTGTTAATAGTATCTAACCAGAGCTCTGTGTCTAGTACAGGTAATCGATGGTTGGGGTGTCTACTTGGGTAGTCTATAGTAACTCTAATGCTCTGGTGGATGGAGTTTGCTATTTGCTGGATGCTTTCCATTGTGTTTTTCTCAGGTTCCTGACTGTTCTTTAGTGGGGGTGTCTTAACTACGATGTTTATATCATCTACGTAGCGGGAGTACATTATCAGGGTTAATCTGTCTTCTAATTGTTCTTTAAGTTTTTGTTTAAGTCTACTGTCCCACCATACCATGAACAAGTTAGCTATGTCGCCTGCAATGCTAACACCAATGGCTGCTCCTTCCTCTTGGGCATATGTTTTACCATTAAATTTGAACATATGTTCCTTAAGGGTTAATTTTATGCTGGCCCCTACCGCATGTGCAATCATTTTCTTCAGTTCATCGTGGTTTTCGGGTGTCCGTATGGCTCTGGTCCACCCGTTCCATCTATCTGTGTGGGTTTTCTTGGCCATTGAGGTAATGGTAGGTGGTCTGCCTCTTGCTGGTCTTGTAGGGCACAGGTTGCTAAGGTCATAAGTGTCTAGGTAACTATTACTATGGGTAAGCTTAAGTAGAAGTCCCAGCTCACTGGTATCAATCCCACGGAACTCAACCTTGCTCTCGCTGATCATTTCGACGCATTTCTCCACAGCAAAATCCACGTCAATAGATGGATACAGGGACACAACATCCATACTGCCTATTATGCAGTTTGTTAGGTCCCCAGATCGGTTACCCGCGTCGATTCTGCTGAGGAGGTCCTCCGTGCTGTCACACACATCTGGGGACATCTCAATGATGGGGCGTATGATCAGGGAGAGGAAGTAGGACAGTCTGTAGTTACTAGCAATGTTAGCCCCACAGACTGGCCGTGTTGGTGGTCCCGCGACAGGGTCCCAGCCCGTTTTATGGTCTTTTCGAAGCCCATACAACGCCGGCACGTCATTGTTCCAGGCCTGGAAGTTGTTGGCAGTCCTTTTGTTGGGCTGCATTATATTTGTCCACATCACCATATGGGCATTGAGGGTTTTTTCTCTGTCCTCATGCTCCTGTGGTGTTACCTCTCTTGTGTTAGTGATGTGGGGTTGCATTGCCTGGATGTAGTTTGGCAGGCTGTCAACCGACATTCTGCCAGACTTGTCTGTTGGAAAGCATGCTATCTCTCCATTACGCGAGCGCTGCATGAGCTTACGCAAGCCATTTGCAGATTCTTCTCCCAGTTGCTGGGCCTCTATTCTATTATGCTTCTTGCTATACTGTTCTATAATATTTCTAAGTTCGGATTTAGCTATACTAAATTGTGCTTCTGTTTGTTCATCGACCTGCGACGGCAACTGCGTGCGTTTGTTAAATGGCAAAGTCGTGGCGTGGACTCGTCGTAGGTCGAATGATTTATCGGAGTGGTTATAAAACGGAGAGTTCCAGGCTGCTGCTTTATGTGTACTTGCGCTATTGTTAGTTGTGTTGTTTCTATTTCCACCAACAGCAGCAGCCTCAGCTTCATGGTTGTTTCTATGTCTCTCATAATTACTCCTGTCTCTTTCCACTGGCTCAATGTTGTTATCTACCCTATTTTGTGTGTCTGTGTGTTCGTCTTGGTTATTCTCTTTGTCCTTAGTCTCCCTACTCCTTTTAATCCTATTACTTTCTCTTATTTCTCTGATTTCTGTGCTACTGTCATTACTTGTTTTCTGTGTCTGTGTGTTTGTTAAGATTGTAGTGGTGGTGAGAGGCATTGAATGTGTGTGTGTTGTTGTTGTTGATGTGTGTTGTTGTCTCCGTGTGTGTGTGTGTTATCGTTGTTGTGTGTGTTGTTATTGTTGTTTGTGTTTGCGTGTCTGTTGTTGTTGTATCTGGGTATGTTGCTGTTGTTGTTGTTGTTGATGTGTGTGTTGTTGTTATTGTTGTCTCCGTGTGTGTTGTTATTGTTGTTTGTGTCTGCGTGTCTGTTGTATCTGGGTATGTTGCTATTGTTGGTATTGTATCAAAAAAAAAAAAAAAAAATAGAAAAATCATTTACGAAACTACGCTGGAGCATCAAAAACAAAAACAAAAGCAACAATATACGCACACACATATACAACACACATCCCAACAACAACAGACACACAGACACAAACAATAACAACAACAATAGCAACATACCCAGATACAATACCAACAATAGCAACATACCCAGATACAACAGACACGCAGACACAAACAACAATAACAACACACACGGAGACAACAATAACAACAACACACACATCAACAACAACAACAACAGCAACATACCCAGATACAACAACAACGGACACGCAAACACAAACAACAATAACAACACACACAACAACGATAACACACACACACACGGAGACAACAACACACATCAACAACAACAACACACACACATTCAATGCCTCTCACCACCACTACAATCTTAACAAACACACAGACACAGAAAACAAGTAATGACAGTAGCACAGAAATCAGAGAAATAAGAGAAAGTAATAGGATTAAAAGGAGTAGGGAGACTAAGGACAAAGAGAATAACCAAGACGAACACACAGACACACAAAATAGGGTAGATAACAACATTGAGCCAGTGGAAAGAGACAGGAGTAATTATGAGAGACATAGAAACAACCATGAAGCTGAGGCTGCTGCTGTTGGTGGAAATAGAAACAACACAACTAACAATAGCGCAAGTACACATAAAGCAGCAGCCTGGAACTCTCCGTTTTATAACCACTCCGATAAATCATTCGACCTACGACGAGTCCACGCCACGACTTTGCCATTTAACAAACGCACGCAGTTGCCGTCGCAGGTCGATGAACAAACAGAAGCACAATTTAGTATAGCTAAATCCGAACTTAGAAATATTATAGAACAGTATAGCAAGAAGCATAATAGAATAGAGGCCCAGCAACTGGGAGAAGAATCTGCAAATGGCTTGCGTAAGCTCATGCAGCGCTCGCGTAATGGAGAGATAGCATGCTTTCCAACAGACAAGTCTGGCAGAATGTCGGTTGACAGCCTGCCAAACTACATCCAGGCAATGCAACCCCACATCACTAACACAAGAGAGGTAACACCACAGGAGCATGAGGACAGAGAAAAAACCCTCAATGCCCATATGGTGATGTGGACAAATATAATGCAGCCCAACAAAAGGACTGCCAACAACTTCCAGGCCTGGAACAATGACGTGCCGGCGTTGTATGGGCTTCGAAAAGACCATAAAACGGGCTGGGACCCTGTCGCGGGACCACCAACACGGCCAGTCTGTGGGGCTAACATTGCTAGTAACTACAGACTGTCCTACTTCCTCTCCCTGATCATACGCCCCATCATTGAGATGTCCCCAGATGTGTGTGACAGCACGGAGGACCTCCTCAGCAGAATCGACGCGGGTAACCGATCTGGGGACCTAACAAACTGCATAATAGGCAGTATGGATGTTGTGTCCCTGTATCCATCTATTGACGTGGATTTTGCTGTGGAGAAATGCGTCGAAATGATCAGCGAGAGCAAGGTTGAGTTCCGTGGGATTGATACCAGTGAGCTGGGACTTCTACTTAAGCTTACCCATAGTAATAGTTACCTAGACACTTATGACCTTAGCAACCTGTGCCCTACAAGACCAGCAAGAGGCAGACCACCTACCATTACCTCAATGGCCAAGAAAACCCACACAGATAGATGGAACGGGTGGACCAGAGCCATACGGACACCCGAAAACCACGATGAACTGAAGAAAATGATTGCACATGCGGTAGGGGCCAGCATAAAATTAACCCTTAAGGAACATATGTTCAAATTTAATGGTAAAACATATGCCCAAGAGGAAGGAGCAGCCATTGGTGTTAGCATTGCAGGCGACATAGCTAACTTGTTCATGGTATGGTGGGACAGTAGACTTAAACAAAAACTTAAAGAACAATTAGAAGACAGATTAACCCTGATAATGTACTCCCGCTACGTAGATGATATAAACATCGTAGTTAAGACACCCCCACTAAAGAACAGTCAGGAACCTGAGAAAAACACAATGGAAAGCATCCAGCAAATAGCAAACTCCATCCACCAGAGCATTAGAGTTACTATAGACTACCCAAGTAGACACCCCAACCATCGATTACCTGTACTAGACACAGAGCTCTGGTTAGATACTATTAACAACCAAAAACAAATCCTCCATTCCCATTATGCCAAACCCATGACTTCCAAACATCTGATCCACCGAAACTCGGCCATTTCGGACCATACCAAAATCAACATACTGATTGCGGATTTGATACGGGTGATGAGAAATGTGTCCCGCATGTGCAACCCCGAAGAACTAGAGAGACACATACAACACTTCATCCACCGTATGCAGTTCTCTGGCTACAATCAGAGAGATAGAATCAGAGTGTATAAAGGAGCCAGAACCAAATGGGAAAAAATGGTAAATAATGACATAAATGGGACCTGCCCCTTGTATAGGAGCAAATTTTGGAATAGAATAGAAAGAACTAAGAACAAGGCCAATAGAATAAACTCATGGTATGATAGCAATAAATACCAGAGTGTAATGTTCATCAATACAACCCCTAGAGGTGAACTAGCCTACAAATTTAGAAGGGCCCTAAAGAAACATAATCTCAATATTAAGATAGTAGAAAGACCTGGTACCTCCGTAAAAACACTTATTAGCAAGACATACCCGTTCCAAAGACCCTCATGTATAGATAAGAAATGTATAACCTGTAAAATAAGCCCCCATATTAACTGTAAAACTAGAAATGTAGTATATAGCATAAGATGTACTGAGGGACAATGTAGAAACAAAAATATAGTGTACATAGGTGAGACAGCTCGTAGTATAGGGGAACGAATAAATGAACACTGGCGAGACCTCCAAGATAGTAAAGAATCATCTGTGCTCTACCAACATGCTAAGATAGAACACAGGGGTAAATTAGAGAGCATAGAAATAAAAATAGAATCCACACACAAGAAAGACGCAATGTTTAGGCAAATTACAGAGGCAGTAAGCATAAAAGAATTAAAACCAAAATTAAATAGAAAATATGAGTGGAACAGCAACATCACAACTTACAATTAAGGACAAAATGAAAACACACACACACATATATAAACAACTTACAATTGAAAACACACACAAAATGAAAACACACACAAGACAAAATGAAAACACACACACACATAGAACAAACAACCAACCAACAATAAATAAATAAATAAACAAACAAATATAAATATAAAAATATAAAAATAGAAAAATGAACACAAACACACACAGACACCCGGATGTGGCGCATGCGCAAACTGAGCACGCAACCCACACACAAACAAAATGGCGTAGGATAGAAGAAAGGAAAGGCACAGAAACGAAGAAAGAAATCCCCAGTCACTGAAGAGGTCACAGAGTGTGTGACGAAAGAACTATGACTATATATATATAAACAACTATCTGGTTGTGGAACCAACCAACCAACCAGAAATTTATAAATTTGTAAATTTATAAATATATATTAAATTAAATTGAAGTGAAAGCAACTGGTGCGTGTGTTTCTTATTGGCAACATGACCCTCCCAAAGTATAACAATATATATTTATATATATTTATGTATATATATATATATATATATATTTATATATATTTATGTATATATATATATTTCGCAAGATTCTTTATCTGAAATCGTGTGTTGAAACCGATATTGTTATACTTTGCTTATTGGCAACATGACCCTCCCAAAGTATAACAATATATATATATATTTATGTATATATTCAGGTTTGAGGTTCACCACTGTATAGAGCTGGTCTATTCCGTATGGTCAATCGTAATGCAATAATATAGAGAGTACTCAACGTAAAGCAGTTCAACCGTCTTTGTTTTTGTAGTTGGTGGTGCTATCACGGAGTTAAATATTATAATGAAATGACAGGAGGCTGGGTTTGTGTAAATCCTTGAAAGGTTCATTATACTATGATCATTTCAATGACCGGGTTCCGTATGAATCCGGTGATATCATCAGGTATTCGAAATATAATACGTGAATGTAATAGATAAAATCCATGGGGCTGAAAATCGAGGACCCGGCTACTCGGTGTTTTCGCCTGGCCCATGGCTACTTCCCTTTCATAATATCCGAACTTCGACGAAACTCTACGGATTAGACCATAACATGTATTGTACTGCACTGTATTAACTAAATCGCTACCCTATACTTCTGGGCATGTATAACTCACACTGAATTCCCAGACTCGAACACACACTGTTTCCACATCTATATGCATTATCTGACTGCAGCTCGAACTATATTGTATTTCTCCTGTGTCTAGAACTCTCCATTTAATAGACAACGACTCTTGTTTGTTTATTTATATCTTTACATCTTTATTTGCTGTATTAATGCTTCTCCACATATTCTACCTCTATACATCCATGTACTTTCTACTTCCCTTATTCGGACTTTTACTCGCGTGTACCCTTAGCACACGACACTGGATTATCTCCTCCTGGGAACATAAATACGGCAACCTGAACTATATTGTATTTCTCCTGTGTCTTGAGCTCTCCATTTACTAGACAACGACTCTTGTTTGTTTATTTATATCTTCACATCTTTATTTGCTGTATTAATACCTTTCCACGTACTCTACCGCTATACATCCATGTACTTTTTACTTCCCTTATTCGGACTTTTACTCGCGTGTACCCTTAGCACACGACACAGGATTGTCTCCCCCCGGGAACATAAATACTGCAACCTGAACTATATTGTAATTCTCCTATATCTTGATTTCTCCATCTTACTCCAACACCACTCTTGTTGGTTTATTTACATATTTATACCTATATATTGATATGTTTATATATTTATACCTTTGCTGTACCAATGTGCTCTTCCACGTATTCCACTTCTATGTATCCATGTATTTCTACTCCTCACATTGGGATTTTGCTCACTTGTACCCATTAGCACACAACACTAGAATGTCTCCTGAGAACAAAAATAAATATTACACGACTATATCCCGTACTCTACATCCCACTAGGATAAATTACAGATCTACATAATACAATTAACGTCTCTTCATAAAAGACTCTCTTTAATTAAACCCCGCAACCCAAAACCTCATAGAAGTTATTTGAATGTTTAATCTTCAATTTTCTGTTTGTTCAATTCTCAATCTTCTTACTCTTTAATTTTATAATGTTATTCTGAATTCTTTCAACTTCATCCTATAAAGTTAAGCAATATTTTAAGGTTCCAACTTTCTCTTGGACTGTTGGGTGGGTTTTAATGGCGGCGCGACCAGCCCCCTGGCGCACAAGCTTACCTGGAGTGCTTGGAAAAATAAATTTCCCCTTCTTTCGGTAAATGAAAATACTCGGCGTAGCTTAATTCGCCATGGGGCCCGGGGCGCGGCCGGTGTTTTAACCGCCACATACTACCTTTAAATTACAGAACAAATCGGAACTATTAGATATATCAACCTGAAAGTGTTAAACTGTTGAACTTTAAATTTTCTAACCTCTTTAATATTGAATATTGATTATTAATTTTTTAACTTCATCCTATAAGCCTAAACATTGTAACACACTGACTCCCAATATATTCACCTCTGCTAAGATGCGGGTCCCTGTGAAAATTTTCTTGCACCACTCCTGGCCTGACTGTGGTCTGACATTAATATCGACCTTTCTTCCTCTTTCTTTCTATCTTCCTTCTTGTAGCCATCAACCCTTACTTTTCTACTTCTCTCTTCTCTTCCTTCTCTTCTCCCCTCTTCCTGTCTTCCTCCCGCAGACTTATCTTCCTTCCCCCTTTTGCTTGCCTATATCTGACCGGTAGTAGTTGCCTTTCTTCTTATAGCTGACATTAACCCTGGCTTCTCTTCTTCCTTCCCCCTTCTTCTCTCTCCTTCCTTTCTTTCTTTCTTTTACCTTGTGGCATGAGATTGACGCTAACTTATGTTACCATCCCTTTCTGTTTTCGTTTATCTGACCGGTAGTAGCATACTGAAAACTTTAGCCACGTCACTCGAGGGCGACCGGCTGAAGTTGAAGGAACAGAATAGCGGTCGCCTTCGGGTCCTCGATTTTATCTATTACATTCACGTATTATATTTCGAATACCTGATGATATCACCGGATTCATACGGAACCCGGTCATTGAAATGATCATAGTATAATAAACCTTTCAAGGATTTACACAAATCCAGCCTCCTGTCATTTCATTATAATATTTATGTATATATATATATATATATATATTTATGTATATATATATATTTATGTATATATATATATATATATATATATATTTATGTATATATATATATATATTTATGTATATATATATATTTATGTATATATTTATGTATATATATATATTTATGTATATATTTATGTATATATATATATTTATGTATATATATATATATATATATATATATATTTATGTATATATATTTATGTATATATATTTATGTATGTATATATATTTATGTATATATATATGTATATATATATATTTATGTATATATATTTATGTATATATATATATTTATGTATATATATGAAAAGTGTAATTTACTACACAAAACGAAGGTTATAGAGAAAATTGAGGTTGGTAATGGCACATGGAATATATAAGAGACAGAATACTTTTTTGTAAAAAAACATATAATTTTATAAGGTAAGGAAATAATAAAGGGTATAAAAAATGACCGGTTTCGATGGGTCTGCAAAAGCCATCTTTTCAAATGTTGATTAATATTAAGAAAAATTAATAATAAGAAGAGTTAAAATTTGAGATTTGAAAATTCAAGTATAAAATTCATTGTGGGATTTCATAGTAGTTTTCATCTTGGTAACCGCAAGTTGACTGCTGTGTGCCTTTCTGGTAGTGAATGAGAAGTTATTTGGGGGTGTGGGTTATTTTATAAAGGTCAGATTTAGCAATGGCCAGATGGCCAGCTGCTGGTCAGTGGAAGCAATATACATACATATATCTCTCCCTGTGGTCGGTAGGAGAGGGGAGATTGATAGAAAGGGATTTAGTGCACTTACACCTATATATACACACATACCTTCATCCACACATACATACATATACATACACACACACATATATATATATATATATATATATATATATATATATACACATATACACACATACATACACACACACATACATATACATACACACATACACACACACATATATGCACATACACACACATATATATATATACACACACATATATATACACATACATCCAGATACACATACATACATACACACACACACACACACACACATATATATGTGTGTACATACACATATATACACACACATATATACACACACCCACACATATATATACATACACACATACAAACACACACACATATATACACATGCACACACATATATATACACACACACACATATATATACACATATGCATACATCCAGATACACACACACACACACACACACGCACACAATACATACATCCACATGCATACACATACACACACACACACACATACACCCACACACAGAAATGGCCTCCAAATATATATATATATACATACATACACATATTTTTTCCATAATATAAGAAGTTAGGACAGTGAAATTAAAATACAAGTCATTCTGATCACATTGAGTTCTTCATGTAGATTGGGCCCCGCAACTGACAGTGGTGAATTCTGTGTGCGCATATATATATATATAGATATATGTGTGTGCACGTGCAGGGTTTAACATGGATGTGTTGGTCACACAAAGGCATGGTCTGTCAACGAATAAACCTGATTCTACAGAATTGGTCTCTGGTCTTTAATAATTATATACATGCACACATACAAACACATATATCTGTCACTCCGTGCGTATGTGTGTTTATATTTTATGACAATTCTATTGGGGTGATAACCCGTTTAGTTTTGGTTTAAATTTGTTAAGGAATAGATTTTCTTTGTTTATTCTTTGCTGCTGTGTGAACGAATCTGAGCACTTGTAGAAGGGGAAGATTTTAAAGTTGGGTAGTGTCATTCCTGCGCAGTTCGCAATATGGCTGCTCAAGGGGATTTTTCTTGTGTTAGCGTCCCGGATTTGTTGGCAGTGGATGGTCATTCTTTTGCGTAATGAGGTGCCCGTCTGTCCTATGTAGTTGTGTTTGCACCCACCGCAAGTTATTGCGTAAATCAAGTTCTCCGAGTTGCAGGTGAAATTGTTTTTTACTGTAAATGTTTGGCCATCTTTAAATGTAAATTTTTGTCCTTCAGTGAGGTAGAGGCACGTTCCACAGTTTGTTCTACCACATTTGGTAACTGTAGGGTTGAGGATTGGTTTGGGTATATTTGGTCCAGTGAGAATGCGTTTTAGTGATTTGGGTTGTCTTTTACTTTTAAGGATCTTGTGTGTTTCAAGAATAGACTTCATTTTTACATCTTTAAGTAGGATGGGGAGGTTTTTGTGTAGGTGATCAAACATTTCGGTATTTCTGGGGTTGAAAGTGGATACATATGGCAGGGTGTTGAGTGTGGTTTTCTGTTTTGGATTGTTAAGTTGATGGGGATTTAGGTGTTTTGCCCTGTCTATTCCATTGTTGATTATTTCAAGTGGAAAGGCTCTTAAGATAACGGTGTCTTTTAGTTCCTTTAGTCTTTGCTCCCGTTTAGGTGGATCTGATACTATGGTACATATACGTTTGGCCAAATTGTAAGGAATGTTAAGTTTTGTATGTTTTGGGTGACTTGATGTGAAAAAGAGGTATTACTTGGAATCTGGGTTTATCGAATATATCTGTATCTAATTTCCCGTCTATTACAGAGATGAGAATATCCAAGAAGGCTAATTCCTTGGGATTGGATTCCATTGTGAATTGTATGTTATTATCTATGTTGTTTATCATGTTTCTAAACATAGTAAGTGAGTTCATGTCTTCTTGCCATAGGATAAAGCAGTCGTCTAGATATCTTTTCCAATTGGCTTTGAGGTGTGTGTGGAAAGAGTCTCCAAATAAGAGAAGGGACTGACTGTATATTTGTTGTTCATGGAATCCCATGACTAGGTTGGCATATGTGGGTGCTACTTTCGTGCGCATTGCCGTACCTGATACTTGTCTGTATGTTGAACCATTGAATGTGAAGTAGTTATTTTGTAGGATAAAGCGGAGTCCGTTAGTGATAAAATCTTTATTGATGCGTGTCGGTATTTCTGATGGGTGTGTGTTAAGCCAGTATTGGACTGTTGTTATTCCATAGTTGTGGGGTATGTTTGTGTAGAGGTTTATTACGTCAAAGGAGACAAGAATTGTATTTGCACTTACTGTTTTAGGGAGGTGTTTCAGCATGTCAAGGTCATCTCGTATGTAGCTCTGTATATGTTGTAGAAAGGGTTTCAGTAGGATGTCCAGAAAGTTGCTAAGTCTGTGGGTTTCACATGTAGGGCCTGCTATAATTGGCCTGAGTTTTAGGTCTTCTGGTGGTGTTAGTTCAATGTAATTGTTGGTTGAGGTGTCACATGCATCGTTTATGGGTTTACATTTGTGGAGTTTCGGTAAGCCGTAAAAAGAGCTTGTATTGCATTTGAAGTGGCTTATATAGTTAAACTCTTTTGTGGTTAAGCTGTTGCGGTATTTATTCAGTAAGGTCAAAAGGTTCCCCATTGTTTTGGTGTGTTTGTAGTTTTCTGTTTTTTCATAGTATGTGTTGTTTTCTAAAATGTTAAGTGCGAGGGTCCTATAGTATATATATATATATATATATTTACAATTAAGTGTTACACACTCCCAATTCTCTCCCTTATATATATATATTTATGTATATATATATATATATATTTATGTATATATATATATATATTTATGTATATATATATATTTATGTATATATATTTATGTATATATATTTATGTATATATATATTTATGTATATATATATTTATGTATATATATTTATGTATATATATTTATGTATATATATATATATTTATGTATATATATATATATTTATGTATATATATATATTTATGTATATA
>OZ024760.1:32345616-32348116 GCA_964016885.1 Eledone cirrhosa
ATATATATTTATGTATATATATATATATTTATGTATATATATATATATATTTATGTATATATATATATATATTTATGTATATATATATATATTTATGTATATATATATATATTTATACATATATATATTTATGTATATATATATTTATGTATATATATATTTATGTATATATATATTTATGGATATATATATATTTATGTATATATATATATATATTTATGTATATATATATATATATATATATTTATGTATATATATATATATATATTTACGTATATATATATATTTATGTATATATATATATATATATTTATGTATATATATATATATATATATTTATGTATATATATATATATATATATTTATGTATATATATATATATATATATATATTTATGTATATATATATATATATATATATTTATGTATATATATATATATATATATATTTATGTATATATATATATATATATATATTTATGTATATATATATATATATATATATATTTATGTATATATATATATATATATTTATGTATATATATATATATATATATTTATGTATATATATATATATATGTATATATATATATATATATATTTATGTATATATATATATATATATATATTTTTTTTTTTTTTTACCTGTTTCAGCCATCCGGCTGAGGCCATGCTGGGGCACCGCCCTTGTTGCTACACATTTTATCTCCTGTCTGTATAGGTTTGCCACTGGTGTAGGAGGGAGTTTGTTGCTGCTGCCCTTAGATTTCCCTCGTGTCTTGCTGTGGGCTCATCCGGGATCCTGGATAACAAGGTGTCAAGATGTTTCTTAAAGACATCCACCTCCACGTCATGCAAGTCTCGCAGATGCCTCGGCAGCCTGTTGAAGAGTTGAGGGCCCTTGAATCCCAGGCTATTGCAATACCTGCTCCTTATTCTAGATGTAGAAGACGGGACCTTTGGCACCACACAGTGACGTCCTGTTCGACGGATAGTCCAGCTCCCAATGCCAAAGTTTGGTGCTAGTCCCTCCAGGATTTTCCACATGTAGATCACTGCATATCTCTCCCGTCTTCGCTCCAAGGAGTAGAGGTTCAGTTCCTTTAGCCTCTCCCAGTAGCTTGTCTCCCTCATCTTGGCAATCCTCTTGGTGTAGCTTCGCTGGATTGCCTCAAGCTCCGTGGTTAGTTTGACACTATGGGGTGACCACAGCTGGGAGCAGTAGTCCAGGCGGCTTAGGACAAAAGTCCTCCACAGTGTCAACATGGTGTCTCGATCTCTTGTAAGGAAAGTCCTCAAGATCCAGCCAGCGAATCGTCTACATGTTGTCGCCACCTTCATGATGTGTGAAGAAAAAGATGCATCATCGCTCATGTCTATGCCCAGGTCTCGTATCGATTTTGACACGGGGATATCGGTCTCTCCTGGTCCTGTGTAGCTGTGTTCCGCTATATTTGTGTTTGTGTTTGCAGGTTTGTATTGTAGGGCTTGGAATTTGCCAGCATTAAACTGCATGTTGTTTTCTTCCGCCCATCTGTATATGGCATCCAGATCCTGCTGTAAGAGGGCAGCGTCAGCCGGGTTTTTGATTGCCTGTGCTACCTTAGTGTCATCAGCATAGCTAGTGAGGGATGTTGTTGCATGCACCACAGAGGGCATGTCCGAGAGAGCCACCAAAAACAGTAGTGGTCCCAGGACTGTCCCCTGGGGCACCCCACTTGTTATCGGTGTTTCCCTCGAGAGGGCCCCATTTGCTGCGACTGCCTGGCTTCTGTCCCTTAGGAAGCCATGCAGCCACTCACCTACTTTTCCAGTTATGCCGAGTCCGTGTAGTTTGTGACATATCATTCCGTGGTCGACCTTGTCAATATATATATATTTATGTATATATATATATATTTATGTATGTATATATATATATATTTATGTATATATATATATATATATTTATGTATATATATATATATATATATTTATGTATATATATATATATATATATATATTTATGTATAATATATTTATGTATATATATATATTATGTATATATATCATCATCATCATCATCATCATCAACGTTTAACGTCCGTGTTCCACGCTTGCATGGGTTTGGACGGGGGTAGTCCCACTTGAGGCAAGAGTGATTGTCTTGCTCGCATAGGACTGTCTGGCAGGTTTTCTACAGTTGGATGCCCTTCCTAACACCAACCACATTTACAGTGTGGGTCTGGGAGGTTTTTACCGTGTTGCCTACACGGCCACATTACAGCGTGGACTGTGTGTTTTTTTGTCGTGACACCTACACGATCTCATTTGTTTCGGCCTGGATGGCGCGGCACCAACATAACTTTACATAGAACGGGGTGGTGTGGATGGGGTGGTGGTGGTGGTGGTGGGACGGGGTGTATTTTGTTAGAGATGCCTACTGGCTGGAGTAGGTTTTACTATATATTTAGGTAAGGCGGGTCTTCTCTGTTACTGAGTACCGCCAAAGGTCTCGGTCC
>OZ024760.1:32355616-32403116 GCA_964016885.1 Eledone cirrhosa
TACACACCATCATGTGTGGGTTCCATCAGTATTTTGTTAAATAATTCACATTTTAAAATATATTTTGCAGAGATATGTTTTCGAAACTGTCGATTACTATTGTCGGTGAAAACAAAAAGAAAAAATAATATATATGTATATATATACACACATATATATATATATATATATATATATATATATATATATATATATATATATATGTGTGTATGTGTATGTGTGTGTGTGTATATACACATATATATATATATATTTTATTTTTAGAAAGATGCGTCGTTTAAAAATTCTGACGACAACTATCAGAGTTATCTTTTATAAACATCACTATTTCATCATATAGAACATATGGCAATATGGGGATTCTGTAGTTATATTAGTGCCCATCTATACATGTGTATGTATATATCTTGATATTTCAAACATTAGTTCTCATCTATACATGTGTATGTGTGTGTATTTTCTTGGTGCCAAAGACGCTTCGTCCTGAAGGAGGCACCCTAATTTTGACAAAAAAATAATAAACAACCATCTTCAGGACACATGGTAGATTTCTGAGACTTATTTTAGGAAAAAAGTAGTGTCTTTGATGCCGGGAAATACGGTATATCTTGATATTTCAAATATTAGTTCTCATTTATACATGTATATATATGTGTATATATATATTTATATATGTATCCATGTGTGGCGTAAGATATATGACTAAAAAGGTTTGTATCAGGAAGGGTATCTGGTCATGAAACGTCCTAGCCATCCCATCTAAAACACGACAGCATGGAAACATGAACATAAAATGGATGACAACAGACACGCACATACATATATATATATAGAGAGGCTAAAAGAACTGAACCTCTACTCCTTGGAATGAAGACGAGAGAGATACGCAGTGATCTACATGTGCAAAATCCTGGAGGGACTAGCACCGAAGTTTGGCATTGGGAGCTGGACCAACCGTCGAACAGGACGTCGCTGTGTGGTGTCTTCCACATCTAGAATAAGATATTGCAATAGCCTGGGATTCAAGGGATCTGAGAGATCTGCATGGTGTGGAGGTGGATGTCTTCAAAAAACATCTCGACACCTTGCTATCCAGGATCCCGGATGAGCCCACAGCAAGGCACGAGGGAAACCTAAGGGCAGCAGCAACAAACTCCCTCTTTCACCAGTGGCCAACCTATACAGGCTGAAGATAAAATGTGTAGCAACAACGGTGGTGCCCCAGCATGGCCTCAGCTGGATGGCTGGAACAGGTAAAAGAGTATATATATATATATATATATATATACACACACACAGGCATATGTATATCACCATCACCACTGTTTGACTATTTTTCTATGCTTGCATGGGTTAGACAGGTCACCCATATCATGAGACAAGTCTAGCCGTGTGTGTATATATATATGTATATGTGTGTGTGTATATATATATGTATGTGTATGCGTGTGTGTGTATCAATAAAATAAGGATTAACAAGTATTTAAAGGAAACCAGTTAATTAATTTATGACTTTTGTTAAAATAACTAGATATTCCATTCCTGATACAATAACTTCATTAGAATTATATATATATTGTGTGTGTATGTATACTACGTATATCTGTATGTATCCGGGCGGAGGTGGCGAACATTTACATAGCGTCCGTCACTTACTACCGCCTGACTGTCGTGCCTTGCCCTAAGGAAACACTCACCACCATGGAACGCATGCTCTTCCAATTTCTTTGGAAGAAGCGTCCTCCTATGGTGAGAAGATCCATCTGCTGCCAACAACCTTCGAAAGGAGGGCTGGGGATGCCGTGGTTGATGATGCGTAGGCACGCATTAAGGCTACGGCACCTACAGGTATTCCTCACTGGTCAACCGGTGTGGGCTCCGTTCGTGAAACGAGCCTTTCCGAGACTCGTCTCACTCACCGAGCTACAGTCCTGGGTCAAGCAAAGATCCGGAAAACTGGGAGACTGGCACACTGAGTGTGCTCAGGCGCTCAGGGCTCTCTGGCAAGCGGGCCGGGCCATCGGTGGAGAATCCACCTCATTCTATAGAGGGCTGGTGGCTAGCAGGGGCGATGACACCCTTGGAGAGTCGCTGGACATGGAAGAAGACGAACTGGCCAGCCTGTTCGGTAGGACTTTCGGCCCAGGACCAATGGACAACTTCCAGAAGTCACTGGCCTGGCAGTGCTACCGAGGGGCTCTACCCGTTCGAGAGAGGCTCTACAGACACGGGCGCCCGGGCAGGGATCCCTCAAAAAAGATTTGCCCTAGATGCGTGCGTCACGAAGAAACCGTGGCGCACGCATTGGTGCAATGTCCGGGCGTGGCTGATCTGTGGGGCTACGCCGAACAACTGCTGTCGCGGGTGGCGCCGATTAAATTGACCGCCGAGTCCGTGATGACAATCAAACCGCCTCCCCTCTTCACAAAGGAAGCAAAGGCGGTTTTTCTGTGCGTAATAGCCATGTTGAAAGAGGTTGTTTGGTGGACACGATTGAAAGGTCTGAGGTCAGGCAACTTCCTCTCTGGCCATAGTCTGGTCTACTTCTTCCGATATCACTTCGGAAGAAGGATAAGAATGGAGAGAGAGGTGCTTGGCCACAGGCAGTTTTATGAAAGGTGGGTGATAGTGGCGAGAATGGCTCGTGTAAATGGGCCTTCTCTGTATACCATCCTGTAGGTAAAGAAGTAAAGGAGAGGGGAGCACCTCCATGTGCTCCCCGGGCAAAGGATTGCACACTTTTTCGGGGGTGTGTGCAACCCCCATCACGTCCCCTCCCTTTTGAGGTTATTTTCGATTATTTTCATGTTACACCCTTTTTACTCGATTATATGTAAACTCCCCCTTTGTATTTGTCCCTTCTTTTTATGCCTTTATGGTAAATAAAGAAATCTATATATATTTGTGTGTGTATATATGTATGAATGCATATGTGTGTGTATGTGTTACTTATGTGTGTATATATATATTTGTATATGTATATATGTGTTTATAATGCATTATAATACGTTGAGTTGAAGTGGACTATATGACTAAGGTTGAAGGAGATATTTGGTCTGACTAAAAGCAATTGTATTGTAGTACTGTAGCCATAGAACACCTCCATTGTACTAATGACTAGACCGTAGATATGGTATATATTGACAGACATTGCCACATCATATATAATA
Organism: Eledone cirrhosa; assembly: GCA_964016885.1. Lineage (NCBI taxonomy): Eukaryota > Metazoa > Mollusca > Cephalopoda > Octopoda > Eledonidae > Eledone > Eledone cirrhosa. Next base: position 32,358,787 of record OZ024760.1, read on the forward strand.
CATTCACAGTTGCATCTATATATATATAATTACTAATATGGTAAAACTGTGTGTGTTAAGATTAAGTTTAATATATATATATATATATATATATATATATATATATATATATATATATATATATATATATATATATATACACAGTAGCATCTATCTATATAATTACTAACTAATGTGGTAAAACTGTTAAGATTAAGTTTAAAATATATAATTACATTATATTTGTTGACAGACTTTGTCACCTATATATATATTTTGTAGTTGTCCCAAATTGAAGGATGAGTATTTTAAACTTTATTTTATCATGAGTTCAGGCTCTATTGATTTTTCCCTGGATTTCACTAAATTCTGTTGGATGAATCTATATCCTGATTCTTTTTGAATTGAGTTTGAATTATTTTCCCCACATCTTACGTTAACTATTTTCCCATTTTGACGCTATAGTCACTTATATATATTATGGAATACTGTTGGCTTCTTGCTACAATACTTTCTATACATTTCATTTATATATATATATATATATATATATATATATATATATATATATATATATATAATCATAAATCATGTCTTTAGAATTATTAGATAAAATATATACCATTTCCTCTCCCAATTAGCATAATTAACCATATAAAAAATCAATTAGACCAAGCTATAAGAATAAAGGCTCCTATGAAGAAATTTCCGACAAATAACCGAAAGCGGCCTCTTCGCGGTAGCTCCGATAGTGTATTTATCCAACATTTCAACAGCATGTAGAAATTGACTAAATATACCGTCAACCATACACAATTAGGTGTAAATTCAAACTTAGAAGAAATATGTACATACCATAATTATATCTCTACCATGGTTTCATCTGTATTTTTAGACATCCAATAACAGGATACGTCCAGAGTATCGGACTCATCAGGAGCGAACTCAAAATTAGACATTTAATTTTCCAAAGTGATCGCGCCAAAAATATTCAAAAATGGCTAAGAATCGTGACGTGACAGTGGTCAAGTTAGAAAGAATGTGATTAGTTGCTTACGGCGGGTAGGCTTGTTGCTAGAAAGTGCAGCCCAATATTGCCCAATCGTATCTCAACCTAACGGGAGATTATTAAATATAAAGATTTACATATACATAAACATAGTCATAGATATATATGTGTTTTGCAACTGGTCACGTTGTGGCTCAATGAAGAATTAATAAATTAAATAATCAGAGCAATATATCATAAATCATGTCTTTAGAATTATTAGATAAAATATATACCATTTCCTCTCCCAATTAGCATAATTAACCATATAAAAAATCAATTAGACCAAGCTATAAGAATAAAGGCTCCTATGAAGGAGAGGAAATGGTATATATTTTATCTAGTTAATTCTAAAGACATGATTTATGATATATTGCTCTGATTATTTAATTTATTAATTCTTCATTGAGCCACAACGTGACCAGTTGCAAAACACATATATATCTATGACTTTGTTTATGTATATGTAAATCATCATCATCATCATCATCATCACCGTTTTACGTGCGTTCTTCCACGCTAGCATGGGTTAGACGGGTTGTCCTGTGGTGGGCAGTGTCTGGTCGGCTGACCATGCCTTGCTCATTTGGCTTGATTTCTACAGCTGGATGCCCTTCCTAACACCAACCTCATTTACAGTGAGTGCTGGGTGCTTTTTTGTGGCGCCTACACGTCCACTTTACAGTGTGGGCTGGGTGCTTTTTTTGCCGTGGCACTTCCACGACCACCTTGCAGTTATATATATATATATATATATATATATATATATATATATATATATATATATATATATATATATATATATGAATTATTGACTTAATTTTCTCATTTTTTCCTCTCTTTACGTTGCCTCACCATTCGTATTTGTTTACCTGTCTCTCTTTCTCCACCCAACTCTTTTTATCCCAATAACTTATTTTAGTTATTGCATCGCCTTAGCCTGAGGTATATGGTCTGTAATGCGAAGGGATCTGTATCTCGTTTATGTAGTCACATGTTCTACCGAGTGCACAGGGGAGGTTGTCATGTCTTTCACACTACTGAGGGTTTTCCCAACCCTTTGGCATGGCTTCTATGGCTGGACACTCTTCCTACCACCAATCACTTTACTGTGTGTACTGAGTGCATTTATTGTATAGATCACCAACACTAGGGAAGCTGTCCTGCCTTGACAATACTGGAGGGTACTCTCGACCCTTTCTTTGGCAAGCCCTCCATGGCTGGATGCCTTTCCCATAACCAACCACTTTGCAAGGAGGTATCAGCTAAGTTGGGGTGTAGTGGTGTTGAGGTTAGCTGTGGTGGATGTAAGGGGCATCAGGCCACATTGTATGTTGCAGTCTTCTTCAGCCTCATGGTCTTTAGTAATTTCTATTGTAAGGTTTAGTTTTTTAGATGTCAGTCTTCTCAACCTCATCCCATATCTTCCTGGGTCTGCCTCTTCCATGGGCCCCAGCAACTAGGATTTCTTTGAATTTCTTTATGCAGCTGTTCCATGCACATGTCGATACCAACACAGTCTTCTCTCTTGCACACTACATCCAATTCCTCTTCTACCAAGTTTTTCTCTGTTTACTTATACTATGTCACTCATGCACTCTAACATTACACATCCATCGGGGCATATCGACTCATTTCTAGCCTCTGCAGGTCCTCTGTGGACAAGGCCCATGTTTCACTGCCTCATAACTAAACCGTGGGAGCGGGGTGGTCTTACTGTCATTTCTGGCCAGTTGACTGCACTGTACCTTGCTTATAACGAGACTTCGGTTTGGCTGGCTTTTTGTCACCTGCTGGAAGTCCTTCTTAATACCAACTATGTTTACTGTTATGGGATGGGTCTGGCCAATTGGCCATGCCATACCTCGCCCATAGCGGGACTGTGATTTATATATATATATATATATATATATATGAAAGACGACAGCTGTATAAAAAAGTGCAGGGCAATAAAAATAGACGGTAGCCACGGAGTAGGCAGACCCAGAAAAACCTGGGACGACTTGATAAATTCCGACCTCACACACTTACACCTCTCCAAGACAATGTCACTGGACCGAGATCTTTGGCGCTACACAGTAATAGAGAAGACCCCGCCTTACCTAAATACAAAGTAAAACCTACTACAGTCAGTAGGCACCTCTAACAAAATACACCCCCGTCCCACTACCTCCACCCCATCCACGCCACCCCTTTCAATGTAAAGTTGTGTTGGTACCACAACATCCAGGACGAAACAAATGAGGTCGTGTAGGTGTCACGTCAAAAAACACAGTCCACGCTGTAATGTGGCCGTGTAGGTAACACGGTAAAAACCTCCCAGTTCCACACTGTAAATGTGGTTGGTGTTAGGAAGGGCATCCAGCTGTAGAAAACCCGCCAGACAGTCCTATGCGAGCAAGACAACCACTCTTGCCTCAAGTGGGAAAACTCCCGTCCAAACCCATGCAAGCGTGGAATATGGACGTTAAACGATGATGATGATGATATATAATCATCATCATTATCGTTTAACATCCATCTTCCATGCTAGCATGGGTTAGACGGGAGTTGTCTCGCTCATATAGGACTAGATATATCATCATCATTTCATTTTATGTCCGCTTTTCCCCTGCTTGCAAGGGTGGGACGGGAACTGATTCTGGCTTGATTTCTACAGCTGGATGCCCTTCCTAACACCAACCTCATTTACAGTGAGTGCTGGGTGCTTTTTTGCCGTGGCACCTCCACGACCACTTTGCAATGGAATGATAGGGACCCCAGTCCCTATCATCTCATTTCTACAGCTGAGTAAATTGGAGCAATGTGAAATAAAGTGCCTTGCTCAAGGAAACAACACATCCATATATATATATATATATATATATACACACATTCATATATACATCGCTATTTCAGAGCACCAATACTAATACCTAATTTTTGCAGAACCAGCAGTCACTCTGTGTAATCAACTCCTGATTATTACTGGAATTCTATAAGAATCCAGCTTCTATCATTTTCAGCAGAAGCAGGGGAGTGCGTGGTTTTGATAAATGCCAACCAGCGTGAAACAGACTGTCAGCCTCACTCCCTACCTTTGCCGAAAATAAGTGACATAGTCACTACTTTAAAACTGATAGCGTATAGTCTTCTAAATGTTTTTAATTAAACATACGGTATATTGCCAAATATACTATACATACATTCATATATATATGAACTGAATTTTGATATGATTTTTGAAACAATTGTAAACTAATAAATATATTAGTTCAACAATTTGGTATTTTATTCTCTAACAATTTCTATATTAATCCTCTAACTATACACTTTTTGCTCAACATATATTTCTCTCGCTTACTTTCATTGTTCACTTGTCCTGCACTCTATATGTATTGAGTACACTGTCCTCTGACTACTGGCTTATAATTCTCACAACTAATCTCCTTCCTTCTTGATTGGGTTGTACACAAACTTTTGATATATATATAGACATATATATGTATATTTAGACATACATATATTTGTTATACTTAGGGAGGGTCATGCTGCCAATAAAAACACAGGCACTAGTATTTTATTAACAGTATGTATGACCCTCCCAAAGTATATGTATAGTTTTATATATATATATATATAACTATGGATAATGTTCTCTTGATGTTGATATATGTATTTCTATCATCATCATCATCATTTTACGTCTGCTTTCCCCTGGTTGCCAGGGTGGGACGGGAACTGATTCTGCCCTTCCTAACACCAACCTCATTTACAGTGAGTGCTGGGTGCTTTTTTGCCATGGCACTGCCACGACCACTTTACAGTGGAATAATATGGACCCCAGTCCCTAACATCTCATTTCTACAGCTGAGTAAACTGGAGCAATGTGAAATAAAGTGTCTTGCTCAAGGAAACAACATATCACCCGGTCTGAGAATTGAACTCACAACCTTTCGATTGCAAGGCCAATGCTCTAACCACTGAGCCATGTGCCTCTACATATATATATGTATGTGTGTGTGTGTATATCCTGGGTTCAGTCGGGGGTAACCACAGTAAGTAAGATACTCAATACATAGCAGAGTATAAATATTTAATATAGAAATGGCTTCTACAGGACTAGTACTGGGCTTTTCTGACAATTTCCTTCAAATGAAATAGTTCTAGTCCTGTAGAAGCTGTATTAAATATATATATATATATATATATATACTGGCTTAGTCAACATGGGGACCTCAACAATATATATAAGGCTCCTTAAGTTGCTTGAGATGTAATAATTAAATATAAATCTTCTAAAATGTTATATGTAGGGATGGTCATGTTAGTATTGCCAATAACAAAAAACACGCGCACCATGTGATACTCACTTTATCTTTATTGTTCGTTTGTCAAAGTTCTTTTGTCACACATTTTGTGACCTCCTCTGGCTATCTGTTTTCTTTTGTGCCTTCTCTTCTTTCTGGTCTTAAACTTCTTCTCCATCTTGTCTTTTGTTATTTCTCAGTCTCTCTCTCTATCTATCTATCTATATATATGCTGTTGGCATCAAACTAGCCAATAACCACTGTCTTTTCACTACAGGACCACGCAGCTTCAGTCGACCTCCTCAAATCGTTACAAGATTTACCTATGACTCTAGATGTCCTCCAGGTAAGACCCTTTCACTCCAGTCTGTTCTAGTGTGTCTTTTGTTAGAAGTATAGCAGTGGAAGGGTTAATATTTTTATATTTATCTAAAAACCTTCCATTATAATTTTATATCAGAACATTTATGTTCCAAGCATAATAAGGAGAAAGTTAGATGTGTTACGACATGTTTTCAAATTCTTCATTAATTTCAAGATGGGAGTGTCTTTTGTTAGAATTATGGCAGTAGAAGGGTTAATGTTTAACCCTTTAGCATTTAAACCAGCCATAACTGGCTGCTCATACTGATGTTAAGGTATTGTTCTCAAAATGAATAATATAAAAATCTCACAGATTCGATATTGTGTGAGATAATTATGAGATAAAGTGTTTACTATGAAAATACCATAGTAAATAAAGAATAATGTAAATACTAAAGGGTAAATATTTATCTAAAAACCTTTCATTATAATTTTATGTGAATCAATAACAGCACAAATATATCATCATCGTTAGTCTATTTTTCCATGTTTGCATGGGTTGTGGAGTTATGAGACAAGTCAGGTCTAGAAACCATGTCTTGTTCATACAGATCTGTATTTTGGCTTGGTTCCTACTACTGGATGCCTTTCCTAACATCAACCACTTTACAGAGTGGACTGGGTACTTTTTGTCCTGACACCTACATGACCACTTTACAGTGTGGACTGGGTACTTTTTGTCCTGACACCTACATGACCACTTTACAGTGTGGACTGGGTACTTTTTGTCCTGACACCTACATGACCACTTTACAGTGTGGACTGGGTGTTTTTTGTTGTCACCATGATCACCTTACAGGATGTGTATATATAGTAATGTTGTTCTTCAGAAAACCAGAATAGGTATGACAGTCAACAACTTCCGTAAGTCCAGTAATGCAGACGAGGTGATCAGTTTGTCAAAGGCACTGATTAAAAGTTGGAAGAAACTTTTACCAGGAGAAAGCACAAATTCCAGTGAGTACTGTTGTTGTTGTTGTCATTGTTGTTAGTGTTGTGAGTGTTGTGATCTTCTGTTATTGTTGTTAATTTGTTGTTAATATTGTTGTTATTCATATTTCTAGTGTTGTGATCCACTCAACTTTGTTGTCAGTGTTATGATCTGTTGTTAGTGTTGTGATCTGTTGTATTATTTCCACACATTATAAAAGTTTTCCTGTTCTTCCTCTTCAGAATCCTCTTCTTCCTCCTCGTCACAGTCATCGGGTAAAAGTAACAATGTCAGTAAAATAGACGAGTCTTCACATGACAGCACTGACAGTAATTCCCACGATGTCAAGAAACAAGAAGGTGACACAAAGGGAGCCCAGGCAGGCAGTAAACTGACTGACACAAGTGATCCCATACGCCTGAAATGTCGCGAGCTCCTCTGTAATGCTTTAAAAGTAGACAGTGAGTATCTCACTCTTGTATGTATTTATTATACCACCTTAGTCTCACCTGAGACTCTGGTATATTATTATTGTATCACCTTAGTCTCACCTGAGACTCTGGTATATTATTATTATATCAACTTAGTCTCACCTGAGACTCTGGTATATTATTATATCAACTTCACCCTCATCTCACCTGAGTCACCTCTTGGTATATTTTTATTGTAACACCTTCACCTCATCTCACCTGAGACGCTGGTATATTATTATTGTAACACCTTCACCCTCGTCATATCAATTTATGTGAAACTACTCCAGGCTCTACAATATAAAACTGTCAGTTTTAAATCAGTTATATTTCATCTAAAAACTATCGTCATCATCATCTTTACATTGACCTTTCTATGCTGGCATGGGTTGGATGTGGGTTTTTTAGGCAGTTTTGCAGCAGGATTCCTTTCCTAACACCAATCCTTTTAGTCACATCATATGAGGATTCAGTGTACCTATTCTATAAATAGTTATAAGTACAAAGGGTACACTGTAGCTATTCTAAACTAGATATACATAGCTATAATATAAGGTTCTTCTCAACCCTTTGTTTGGCAGGCTCTCCATGACTGAAGCCATAGTAAATACATTGAATTCTTCAATTTCAAATATAAATACAAACAAATCTGTCAAATATGCAACAAATTTTCATCTTCCACTGTTAATGTCCTCCTGTTTCTTCCAGCACTGCTACTACAAAAGTGTCTGCTCCATTAATTAATTCTTCTCTTTCCAGATCCTCCAATTGGACCGAAACCTCCTCAAGAAATTGCTTCAGAAATAGAAGATTATATCCTTGATGTTGAACCATTTCTCAACTGAGAGAACATGGAACAACTTCTTAAACTGTTCTGTTTCTTCCACTCTATCTGTATGTATGGACCTGTGATTTGTGGTGGTATATAGTGTGTCTTGGGTATTTGAAAATTATATTTATATATCTACCACTATCTATATATATGGAGCTGTGGTGGTATATGGCCTGTCTTGAGTATTTTACAAATACTAGGATTGTTTCAACACACTGTCACATATGTATGAGTATATAAATATAAATGCGTAATCACAGACACAAAAATACACGCTCACAGACATACATTTACACACATACACATGCACTCACACAGCATAACAAATGGAACGCCAGCCTCTGTTTTGTTATAGTTTTTTCACCATCCCCTTCCTTCCTTTTATACACACAAACACACACACACACACACACACACATTGTGTGATGGATAAATGGAAGTTGCTCAAATTTCTATAGATATATATATATCTGCCAGAAGCCATCCCTCTCCAAGTTTGACATCTTCCAGAGAGGGAGAATCTCCCCCCAGTATTGGATAAGTATTTTCGTATCAACCTGCAAAGGATGAGAGGCAAAGTTGACCTGAGAAGGATTTGAGTTCAGAAGACAAAGAGTGGAAACACATACTGCAAGGTATTCTACCAAACCTTCTAATGACTCTGTCAGTTCACCATCTCTCAGTCTACTGATGTACCAATATCAACAATGGTAGCACCGGTGGTTTATTTTGTAACTGTAGACTACATTCTCCCTCTCTTACATAACGAGCTGGTAATCACTGATAAAACTAAGCAGATTTGGTTTTTCTCTGTTCTGCACAGAAAAAGCCCTTTATTTAAGTGTGAGATCTATCTGCACAGCATGACTGTATGTGTTTGTATGTATCATCTCATCTGTTATCTGCCAGATCTGTTAATATCATCTGTTCCAACACATCTCTGTATCATCTCATCTGTTCCACCACATCTCTAAATCATGTCATCTGTCAATGTCCACCTCATCTGTATATCATGTCATCTGTCAATATCCACCACATCTGTATATCATGTCATCTGTCAATGTCCACCACATCTCTGTATCATGTTATCTGTCAATGTCCACCACATCTCTGTATCATGTCATCTGTCAATTTCCACCACATCTGTATCTAATGTCATCTGTCAATGTCCACCACATCTGTATATCATGTCATCTGTCAATGTCCACCACATCTGTATATCATGTTATCTGTCAATGTCCACCACATCTCTGTATCATGTCATCTGTCAATGTCCATCTCATCTCTGTATCATGTCATCTGTCAGTGTCCGCCTCATCTCTGTATATCATGTCATCTGTCAGTGTCCGCCTCATCTCTGTATCATGTCATCTGTCAGTGTCCGCCTCATCTGTATATCATGTCTTCTGTCAATGTCCACCTCATCTGTACATCATGTCATCTGTCAATGTCCACCACATCTCTGTATCGTGTCATCTGTCAATGTCCACCTCATCTCTGTATCAGTCTTACAGTGTCTTTACTAAGTCCACAAATGATTTCTTAACCGAACGCAACTATCTTTCAAGAATTCCGAAACACCGACATGAAATACAAGAATCGTATCCGAAGTCGTGTAGCCAACTTGAAGGATCCAAAGAACCCTCAGCTGCGGGAGAGCGTACTGCAGGGGATCATTGATCCTTGTCGAATGGCTGGAATGACCGCTGAGGTAAGCGCACCATTTCTTCTCATTTCTTAACTGTCGAATGGCTGGAATAAGGTATCTACACCACTCCTCTTCTCTTCATTTATTCCTTCCTGGTTTTTATATCTACCTTCCTCTCCCGACCCTTGTACTACCACATTAGGGGGAGCTAGCTGTAATTGTGGAACCAGTACTGCCACATTAGAGGGAGCTAGCTGTAGTTGTAGAACCAGTACTGCCACATTAGAGGGAGCTAGCTGTAGTTGTGGAACCAGTACTGCCACATTAGAGGGAGCTAGCTGTAATTGTGGGACAACTACTGCCACATTAGAGGGAGCTAGCTGTAGTTGTGGTACCAGTACTGCCACATTAGAGGGAACTAACTGTAATTGTGGAACCAGTACTGCCACATTAGAGGGAGCTAGCTGTAATTGTGGTACCAGTACTGGCACATTAGAGGGAGCTAGCTGTAATTGTGGCACCAGTACTACCACATTAGAGGGAGCTAGCTGTAATTGTGGTACCAGTACTGCCACATTAGAGGGAGTTAGCTGTAATTGTGGAACCAGTACTGTCACATTAGAGGGAGCTAGCTGTAATTGTGGAACCAGTACTGTCACATTAGAGGGAGCTAGCTGTAGTTGTGGAACCAGTACTGCCACAGAGGGAGCTAGCTGTAGTTGTGGAACCAGTACTCCCACATTAGGGGCAGCTAGCTGTAATTGTGGAACCAGTACTGTCACATTGGGGGGAGCTAGCTGTAATTGTGGAACCAGTACTGCCACAGAGGGAGCTAGCTGTAATTGTGGAACCAGTACTGCCACATTAGAGGGAGTTAGCTGTAGTGTGGAACCAGTACTTCCACATTGGAGGGAGCTAGCTGTAGTTGTGGAACCAGTACTGCCACATTAGAGGGAGCTAGCTATAATTGTGGGACGAGTACTGCCACATTAGAGGGAGCTAGCTGTAGTTGTGGAACCAGTACTGCCACATTAGAGGGAGCTAGCTGTAGTTGTGGAACCAGTACTTCCACATTAGAGGGAGCTAGCTGTAGTTGTGGAACCAGTCCTGCCACATTAGGGGGAGCTTGCTGTAGTTGTGGAACCAGTACTTCCACATTAGAGGGAGCTAGCTGTAGTTGTGGAACCAGTACTGCCACATTAGAGGGAGCTAGCTGTAATTGTGGAACCAGTACTGCCACATTAGGGGGAGCTAGCTGTAGTTGTGGAACCAGTACTGCCACATTAGAGGGAGCTAGCTGTAATTGTGGAACCAGTACTGCCACATTAGGGGGAGCTAGCTGTAGTTGTGGAACCAGTACTGCCACATTAGAGGGAGCTAGCTGTAATTGTGGAACCAGTACTGCCACATTAGAGGGAGCTAGCTGTAGTTGTGGAACCAGTACTCCCACATTAGGGGGAGCTAGCTGTAATTGTGGAACCAGTACTGCCACATTAGAGGAAGCTAGCTGTAGTTGTGGAACCAGTACTGCCACATTAGAGGGAGTTAGCTGTAGTGTGGAAACAGTACTTCCACATCAGAGGGAGCTAGCTGTAGTTGTGGAAACAGTAATCCCACATTAGAGGGAGCTAGCTGTAATTGTGACACCAGTACTGCCACATTAGGGGGAGCTAGCTGTAGTTGTGGAACCAGTAATCCCACATTAGAGGGAGCTAGCTGTAATTGTGGAACCAGTACTGCCACATTAGAGGGAGCTAGCTGTAATTGTGGAACCAGTACTGCTACATTAGAGGCAGCCAGCTGTAATTGTGGAACCAGTACTGCCACATTAGAGGGAGCTAGCTGTAATTGTGGAACCAGTACTGCCACATTAGAGGCAGCCAGCTGTAGTTGTGGAACCAGTACTGCCACATTTGAGGGAGCTACCTGTAGTTGTGGTACCAGTACTACCACATTAGAGGGAACTAGCTGTAATTGTGGCACCAGTACTGTCACATTAGAGGGAGCTAGCTGTAATTGTGGAACCAGTACTGTCACATTAGAGGGAGCTAGCTGTAATTGTGGAACCAGTACTGCCACATTAGAGGGAGCTAGCTGTAGTTGTGGAACCAGTACTGCCACAGAGGGAGCTAGCTGTAATTGTGGAACCAGTACTCCCTCATTAGGGGGAGCTAGCTGTAATTGTGGAACCAGTACTGCCACAGAGGGAGCTAGCTGTAATTGTGGAACCAGTACTGCCACATTAGAGGGAGCTAGCTGTAGTTGTGGAACCAGTACTGCCACAGAGGGAGCTAGCTGTAATTGTGGAACCAGTACTCCCTCATTAGGGGGAGCTAGCTGTAATTGTGGAACCAGTACTGTCACATTAGGGGGAGCTAGCTGTAATTGTGGAACCAGTACTGCCACAGAGGGAGCTAGCTGTAATTGTGGAACCAGTACTGCCACATTAGAGGGAGTTAGCTGTAATTGTGGAACCAGTACTGCCACATTAGAGGGAGCTAGCTGTAATTGTGGTACCAGTACTGCCACATTAGAGGGAGCTAGCTGTAATTGTGGCACCAGTACTACCACATTAGAGGGAGCTAGCTGTAATTGTGGAACCAGTACTGTCACATTAGAGGGAGCTAGCTGTAGTTGTGGAACCAGTACTGCCACAGAGGGAGCTAGCTGTAATTGTGGAACCAGTACTCCCTCATTAGGGGGAGCTAGCTGTAATTGTGGAACCAGTACTGTCACATTAGGGGGAGCTAGCTGTAATTGTGGAACCAGTACTGCCACAGAGGGAGCTAGCTGTAATTGTGGAACCAGTACTGCCACATTAGAGGGAGTTAGCTGTAGTGTGGAACCAGTACTTCCACATTAGAGGGAGCTAGCTGTAATTGTGGAACCAGTACTGCCACATTGGAGGGAGCTAGCTGTAGTTGTGGAACCAGTACTGCCACATTAGGGGGAGCTAGCTGTAGTTGTGGAACCAGTACTGCCACATTAGAGGGAGCTAGCTGTAATTGTGGAACCAGTACTGCCACATTAGAGGGAGCTAGCTGTAGTTGTGGAACCAGTACTGCCACATTAGAGGGAGCTAGCTGTAATTGTGGAACCAGTACTGCCACATTAGGGGGAGCTAGCTGTAGTTGTGGAACCAGTACTGCCACATTAGGGGGAGCTAGCTGTAGTTGTGGAACCAGTAATCCCACATTAGAGGGAGCTAGCTGTAATTGTGGAACCAGTACTGCCACATTAGAGGGAGCTAGCTGTAATTGTGGAACCAGTACTGCCACATTAGAGGCAGCCAGCTGTAGTTGTGGAACCAGTACTGCCACATTAGAGGGAGCTAGCTGTAATTGTGGAACCAGTACTGTCACATTAGAGGGAGCTAGCTGTAGTTGTGGAACCAGTACTGCCACATTAGAGGGAGCTAGCTGTAGTTGTGGAACCAGTACTGCCACATTAGAGGGAGCTAGCTGTAGTTGTGGAACCAGTACTGCCACATTAGAGGGAGCTAGCTGTAATTGTTCAACCAGTACTGACACATTAGAGGCAGCCAGCTGTAGTTGTGGAACCAGTACTGCCACATTAGAGGGAGCTAGCTGTAAATGTGGAACCAGTACTGCCACATTAGAGGGAGCTAGCTGTAATTGTGGAACCAGTACTGCCACATTAGAGGGAGTAAGCTGTAGTTGTGGTACCAGTACTGCCACATTAGAGGGAACTAACTGTAATTGTGAAACCAGTACTGCCACATTAGAGGGAGCTAGCTGTAATTGTGGTACCAGTACTGCCACATTAGAGGGAGCTAGCTGTAATTGTGGCACCAGTACTACCACATTAGAGGGAGCTAGCTGTAATTGTAGTACCAGTACTGCCACATTAGAGGGAGTTAGCTGTAATTGTGGAACCAGTACTGTCACATTAGAGGGAGCTAGCTGTAATTGTGGAACCAGTACTGTCACATTAGAGGGAGCTAGCTGTAGTTGTGGAACCAGTACTGCCACAGAGGGAGCTAGCTATAGTTGTGGAACCAGTACTGCCACATTAGAGGGAGTTAGCTGTAGTGTGGAACCAGTACTTCCACATTGGAGGGAGCTAGCTGTAGTTGTGGAACCAGTACTGCCACATTAGAGGGAGCTAGCTATAATTGTGGAACCAGTACTGTCACATTAGGGGGAGCTAGCTGTAATTGTGGAACTAGTACTTCCACATTAGAGGGAGCTAGCTGTAGTTGTGGAACCAGTCCTGCCACATTAGGGGGAGCTAGCTGTAGTTGTGGAACCAGTACTTCCACATTAGAGGGAGCTAGCTGTAGTTGTGGAACCAGTACTGCCACATTAGAGGGAGCTAGCTGTAGTTGTGGAACCAGTACTGCCACATTAGAGGGAGCTAGCTGTAATTGTGGAACCAGTACTGCCACATTAGAGGGAGCTAGCTGTAGTTGTGGAACCAGTACTCCCACATTAGGGGGAGCTAGCTGTAATTGTGGAACCAGTACTGCCACATTAGAGGAAGCTAGCTGTAGTTGTGGAACCAGTACTGCCACATTAGAGGGAGCTCGCTGTAATTGTGACACCAGTACTGCCACATTAGAGGGAGCTAACTGTAATTGTGGAGCCAGTACTGCCACATTAGAGGGAGCTAGCTGTAATTGTGGAACCAGTACTGCCACATTAGGGGGAGCTAGCTGTAGTTGTGGCACCAGTACTTCCACATTAGAGGGAGCTAGCTGTAATTGTGGTACCAGTACTGCCACATTAGGGGGAGCTAGCTGTAATTGTGGTACCAGTACTGCCACATTAGGGGGAGCTAGCTGTAGTTGTGGGACGAGTACTGCCACATTAGAGGGAGCTAGCTGTAATTGTGGTACCAGTACTGCCACATTAGGGGGAGCTAGCTGTAGTTGTGGGACGAGTACTGCCACATTAGAGGGAGCTAGCTGTAGTTGTGGAACCAGTACTGCCACATCAGAGGGAGCTAGCTGTAGTTGTGGAACCAGTACTGCCACATTAGAGGGAGCTAGCTGTAGTTGTGGAACCAGTACTGCCACATTAGAGGGAGCTAGCTGTAGTTGTGGAACCAGTACTGCCACATTAGAGGGAGCTAGCTGTAATTGTGGAACCAGTACTGCCACATTAGAGGGAGCTAGCTATAATTGTGGAACCAGTACTGCCACATTAGAGGGAGCTAGCTGTAGTTTTGGAACCAGTACTGCCACATTAGAGGGAGCCAGCTGTAGTTGTGGGACGAGTACTGCCACATTAGAGGGAGCTAACTGTAATTGTGGAACCAGTACTGCCACATTAGAGGGAGCTAGCTGTAGTTGTGGAGCCAGTACTGCCACATTAGAGGGAGCTAGCTGTAATTGTGGAACCAGTACTGCCACATTAGAGGGAGCTAGCTGTAGTTATGGGGCCAGTACTGCCACATTAGAGGGAGCTAGCTGTAGTTGTGGAACCAGTACTGCCACATTAGAGGGAGCTAGCTGTAGTTTTGGAACCAGTACTGCCACATTAGAGGGAGCTAGCTGTAATTGTGGAACCAGTACTGCCACATTAGAGGGAGCTAGCTATAATTGTGGAACCAGTACTGCCACATTAGAGGGAGCTAGCTGTAGTTTTGGAACCAGTACTGCCACATTAGAGGGAGCCAGCTGTAGTTGTGGGACGAGTACTGCCACATTAGAGGGAGCTAACTGTAATTGTGGAACCAGTACTGCCACATTAGAGGGAGCTAGCTGTAGTTGTGGAACCAGTACTCCCACATTAGAGGGAGCTAGCTGTAGTTTTGGAACCAGTACTGCCACATTAGAGGGAGCTAGCTGTAATTGTGGAACCAGTACTGCCACATTAGAGGGAGCTAGCTGTAATTGTGGTACCAGTACTGGCACATTAGAGGGAGCTAGCTGTAATTGTGGCACCAGTACTACCACATTAGAGGGAGCTAGCTGTAGTTGTGGGACGAGTACTGCCACATTAGAGGGAGCTAACTGTAATTGTGGAACCAGTACTGCCACATTAGAGGGAGCTAGCTGTAGTTGTGGAACCAGTACTGCCACATTAGAAGGAGCTAGCTATAATTGTGGAACCAGTACTGCCACATTAGAGGGAGCTAGCTGTAGTTTTGGAACCAGTACTGCCACATTAGAGGGAGCCAGCTGTAGTTGTGGGACGAGTACTGCCACATTAGAGGGAGCTAACTGTAATTGTGGAACCAGTACTGCCACATTAGAGGGAGCTAGCTGTAGTTGTGGAACCAGTACTGCCACATTAGAGGGAGCTAGCTATAATTGTGAAACCAGTACTGCCACATTAGAGGGAGCTAGCTGTAATTGTGGCACCAGTACTGCCACATTAGAGGGAGCTAGCTGTAATTGTGGAACCAGTACTGCCACATTAGGGGGAGCTAGCTGTAATTGTGGAACCAGTACTGCCACATTAGAGGGAGCTAGCTGTAGTTGTGGAACCAGTACTGCCACATTAGAGGGAGCTAGCTGTAATTGTGGAACCAGTACTGCCACATTAGAGGGAGCTAGCTGTAGTTGTGGAACCAGTACTGCCACATTAGAGGGAGCTAGCTGTAGTTGTGGAACCAGTACTGCCACATTAGAGGGAGCTAGCTGTAATTGTGGCCCCAGTACTGCCACATTAGGGGGAGCTAGCTGTAATTGTGGAACCAGTACTGCCACATTAGAGGGAGTTAGCTGTAATTGTGGAACCAGTACTGCCACATTAGGGGGAGCTAGCTGTAATTGTGGAACCAGTACTGCCACATTAGAGGGAGTTAGCTGTAATTGTGGAACCAGTACTGCCACATTAGGGGGAGTTAGCTGTAATTGTGGAACCAGTACTGCCACATTAGAGGGAGCTAGCTGTAATTGTGGAACCAGTACTTCCACATCAGAGGGAGCTAGCTGTAATTGTGGCCCCAGTACTGCCACATTAGGGGGAGCTAGCTGTAGTTGTGGAACCAGTACTGCCACATTAGAGGGAGTTAGCTGTAGTGTGGAACCAGTACTGCCACATTAGAGGGAGCTCACTGTAGTTGTGGAACCAGTACTGCCACATTAGAGGGAGCCAGCTGTAGTTGTGGAACCAGTACTGTCACATTAGAGGGAGCTAGCTGTAGTTGTGGAACCAGTACTGCCACATTAGAGGGAGCTAGCTGTAGTTGTGGAACCAGTACTGCCACATTAGAGGGAGCCAGCTGTAGTTGTGGAGCCAGTACTGCCACATTAGAGGGAGCTAGCTGTAGTTGTGGAACCAGTACTCCCACATTAGAGGGAGCTAGCTGTAGTTGTGGAACCAGTACTTCCACATTAGAGGGAGCTAGCTGTAGTTGTGGAACCAGTACTGCCACATTAGAGGGAGCTAGCTGTAGTTGTGGAACCATCACTTCCACATTAGAGGGAGCTAACTGTAATTGTGGAACCAGTACTGTCACATTAGAGGGAGCTAGCTGTAGTTGTGGAACCAGTACTGCCACATTAGGGGGAGCTAGCTGTAATTGTGGAACCAGTACTGCCACATTAGAGGGAACTAGCTGTAGTGTGGAACCAGTACTGCCACATCAGAGGGAGCTAGCTGTAGTTGTGGAACCAGTACTGCCACATTAGAGGGAGCTAGCTGTAATTGTGGAACCAGTACTTCCACATCAGAGGGAGCTAGCTGTAATTGTGGCCCCAGTACTGCCACATTAGGGGGAGCTAGCTGTAGTTGTGGAACCAATACTTCCACATTAGAGGGAGCTAGCTGTAGTTGTGGAACCAGTACTGTCACATTAGAGGGAGCTAGCTGTAATTGTGGCCCCAGTACTGCCACATTAGGGGGAGCTAGCTGTAATTGTGGAACCAGTACTGCCACATTAGAGGGAGCTAACTGTAATTGTGGAACCAGTACTGCCACATTAGAGGGAGCTAGCTGTAGTTGTGGAACCAGTACTGCCACATTAGGGGGAGCTAGCTGTAATTGTGGAACCAGTACTGCCACATTAGAGGGAACTAGCTGTAGTGTGGAACCAGTACTGCCACATCAGAGGGAGCTCGCTGTAGTTGTGGAACCAGTACTGCCACATTAGAGGGAGCTAGCTGTAATTGTGGAACCAGTACTTCCACATCAGAGGGAGCTAGCTGTAATTGTGGCCCCAGTACTGCCACATTAGGGGGAGCTAGCTGTAGTTGTGGAACCAATACTTCCACATTAGAGGGAGCTAGCTGTAGTTGTGGAACCAGTACTGTCACATTAGAGGGAGCTAGCTGTAGTTGTGACACCAGTTGTTCCACATTATAGGGAGCTAGCTGTAATTGTGGAACCAGTACTTCCACATTAGAGGGAGTTAGCTGTAATTGTGGAACCAGTACTGTCACATTAGAGGGAGCTAGCTGTAATTGTGGAACCAGTACTGCCACATTAGAGGGAGCTAGCTGTAGTTGTGGAACCAGTACTGCCACATTAGAGGGAGCTAGCTGTAGTTGTGGAACCAGTACTGCCACATTAGAGGGAGCTATCTGTAGTTGTTGAACCAGTACTGCCACATTAGGGGGAGCTAGCTGTAGTTGTGGAACCAGTACTTCCACATTAGAGGAAGCTAGCTGTAGTTGTGGAACCAGTACTGCCACATTAGAGGGAGCTAGCTGTAGTTGTGGAACCAGTACTGCCACATTAGAGGGAGCTAGCTGTAATTGTGGAACCAGTACTTCCACAGAGGGAGCTAGCTGTAATTGTGGAACCAGTACTGCCACATTAGGGGGAGCTAGCTGTAGTTGTGGAACCAGTACTTCCACATTAGAGGGAGCTAGCTGTAGTTGTGGAACCAGTACTGTCACATTAGAGGGAGTTAGCTGTAATTGTGGAACCAGTACTGCCACATTAAGGGGAGCTAGCTGTAGTTGTGGAACCAGTACTGCCACATTAGAGGGCGCTAGCTGTAGTTGTGGAACCAGTACTTCCACATTAGAGGGAGCTAGCTGTAGTTGTTGAACCAGTACTGTCACATTAGAGGGAGCTAGCTGTAATTGTGGAACCAGTACTGCCACATTAGAGGGAGCTAGCTGTAATTGTGGAACCAGTACTGCCACATTAGAGGGAGCTAGCTGTAGTTGTGGAACCAGTACTGCCACATCAGAGGGAGCTAGCTGTAATTGTGGAACCAGTACTGCCACAGAGGGAGCTAGCTGTAATTGTGGAACCAGTACTGCCACATTAGAGGGAGCTAGCTGTAATTGTGGAACCAGTACTGCCACATTAGAGGGAGCTAGCTGTAATTGTGGAACCAGTACTGCCACATTAGGGGGAGCTAGCTGTAGTTGTGGAACCAGTACTTCCACATTAGAGGGAGCTAGCTGTAATTGTGGGACCAGTACTGCCACATTAGCGGGAGCTAGCTGTAGTTGTTGAACCAGTACTGCCACATTAGAGGGAGCTAACTGTAGTTGTGGAACCAGTACTGCCACATTAGAGGGAGCTAGCTGTAGTTGTGGAACCAGTACTGTCACATTAGAGGGAGCTAGCTGTAGTTGAGGAACCAGTACTGCCACATTAGGGGGAGCTAGCTGTAATTATGTAACCAGTACTGCCACAGAGGGAGCTAGCTGTAATTGTGGAACCAGTACTCCCACATTAGGGGGAGCTAGCTGTAATTGTGGAACCAGTACTGCCACATTAGAGGGAGCTAGCTGTAATTGTGGGACCAGTACTGCCACATTAGAGGGAGCTAGCTGTAGTTGTGGAAACAGTAATCCCACATTAGAGGGAGCTAGCTGTAGTTGTGGAACCAGTACTGCCACATTAGAGGGAGCTAGCTGTAGTTGTGGAACCAGTACTGCCACATTAGAGGGAGCTAACTGTAATTGTGGGACCAGTACTACCACATTAGGGGGAGCTAGCTGTAGTTGTGGAACCAGTACTGCCACATTAGAAGGAGCTAGCTGTAGTTGTGGGACGAGTACTGCCACATTAGAGGGAGCTAGCTGTAATTGTGACACCAGTACTTCCACATTAGAGGGAGCTAGCTGTAGTTGTGGAATCAGTACTGCCACATTAGGGGGAGCTAGCTGTAATTGTGGAACTAGTACTTCCACATTAGAGGGAGCTAGCTGTAATTGTGGGACCAGTACTACCACATTAGAGGGAGCTAGCTGTAGTTGTGGAACCAGTACTGCCACAGAGGGAGCTAGCTGTAATTGTGGCCCCAGTACTGCCACATTAGAGGGAGCTAGCTATAATTGTGGGACGAGTACTGCCACATTAGAGGGAGCTAGCTGTAGTTGTGGAACCAGTACTGCCACATTAGAGGGAGCTAGCTGTAGTTGTGGAACCAGTACTGCCACATTAGAGGGAGCTAGCTGTAATTGTGGAACCAGTACTGCCACATTAGAGGGAGCTAGCTGTAGTTGTGGAGCCAGTACTGCCACATTAGAGGGAGCTAGCTGTAATTGTGGAACCAGTACTGCCACATTAGAGGGAGCTAGCTGTAGTTGTGGGACGAGTACTGCCACATTAGAGGGAGCTAACTGTAATTGTGGAACCAGTACTGTCACATTATAGGGAGCTAGCTGTAATTGTGGAACCAGTACTGCCACATTAGGGGGAGCTAGCTGTAATTGTGGAACCAGTACTGCCACATTAGAGGGAGCTAGCTATAATTGTGGGACGAGTACTGCCACATTAGAGGGAGCTAGCTGTAATTGTGGAACCAGTACTGCCACATTAGAGGGAGCTAGCTGTAGTTGTGGAATCAGTACTGCCACATTAGGGGGAGCTAGCTGTAGTTGTGGAACCAGTACTGTCACATTAGAGGGAGCTAGCTGTAGTTGTGGAACCAGTACTGCCACAGAGGGAGCTAGCTGTAATTGTGGAACCAGTACTCCCACATTAGGGTGAGCTAGCTGTAATTGTGTAACCAGTACTGCCACATTAGAGGGAGCTAGCTGTAATTATGGAACCAGTACTGCCACAGAGGGAGCTAGCTGTAATTGTGGAACCAGTACTTCCACATTAGAGGGAGCTAGCTGTAGTTGTGGAAACAGTAATCCCACATTAGAGGGAGCTAGCTGTAATTGTGGCACCAGTACTGCCACATTAGGGGGAGCTAGCTGTAATTATGGAACCAGTACTGCCACAGAGGGAGCTAGCTGTAATTGTGGAACCAGTACTTCCACATTAGAGGGAGCTAGCTGTAGTTGTGGAACCAGTAATCCCACATTAGAGGGAGCTAGCTGTAATTGTGGAACCAGTACTGCCACATTAGAGGGAGCTAGCTGTAGTTGTGGAGCCAGTACTCCCACATTAGAGGGAGCTAGCTGTAGTTGTGGAACCAGTACTGCCACATTAGAGGGAGCTAGCTGTAGTTGTGGAACCAGTACTGCCACATTAGAGGGAGCTAGCTGTAATTGTGGAACCAGTACTGCCACATTAGAGGGAGCTAGCTGTAGTTGTGGGACGAGTACTGCCACATTAGAGGGAGCTAACTGTAATTGTGGAACCAGTACTGCCACATTAGAGGGAGCTAGCTGTAGTTGTGGAACCAGTACTGCCACATTAGAGGGAGCTAGCTATAATTTTGGAACCAGTACTGCCACATTAGAGGGAACTAGCTGTAGTGTGGAACCAGTACTGCCACATTAGAGGGAGCTAGCTGTAGTTGTGGAACCAGTACTGCCACATTAGAGGGAGCTAGATGTAGTTGTGGGACGAGTACTGCCACATTAGAGGGAGCTAACTGTAATTGTGGAACCAGTACTGTCACATTATAGGGAGCTAGCTGTAATTGTGGAACCAGTACTTCCACATTAGGGGGAGCTAGCTGTAATTGTGGAACCAGTACTCTCACATTAGAGGGAGTTAGCTGTAATTGTGGAACCAGTACTGTCACATTAGAGGGAGCTAGCTGTAATTGTGGAACCAGTACTGTCACATTAGAGGGAGCTAGCTGTAGTTGTGGAACCAGTACTGCCACATTAGAGGGAGCTAGCTGTAGTTGTGGAACCAGTACTGTCACATTAGAGGGAGCTATCTGTAGTTGTTGAACCAGTACTGCCACATTAGGGGGAGCTAGCTGTAGTTGTGGAACCAGTACTCCCACATTAGAGGGAGCTAGCTGTAATTGTGGGACCAGTACTGTCACATTAGATTGAGCTAGCTGTAGTTGTTGAACCAGTACTGCCACATTAGGGGGAGCTAGCTGTAGTTGTGGAACCAGTACTGTTACATTAGAGGGAGCTAGCTGTAATTGTGGAACCAGTACTGCCACATTAAGGGGAGCTAGCTGTAGTTGTGGAACCAGTACTGCCACATTAGAAGGAGCTAGCTGTAATTGTGGGACCAGTACTACCACATTAGAGGGAGCTAGCTGTAGTTGTGGAACCAGTACTGCCACATTAGAAGGAGCTAGCTGTAATTGTGACACCAGTACTGCCACATTAGAGGGAGCTAGCTGTAGTTGTGGAATCAGTACTGCCACATTAGGGGGAGCTAGCTGTAATTGTGGAACCAGTACTGCCACATTAGAGGGAGCTAGCTGTAATTGTGGAACCAGTACTTCCACAGAGGGAGCTAGCTGTAATTGTGGAACCAGTACTGCCACATTAGGGGGAGCTAGCTGTAATTGTGGAACCAGTACTGCCACATTAGAGGGAGCTAGCTGTAATTGTGGCACCAGTACTGCCACATCAGAGGGAGCTCGCTGTAATTGTGGAACCAGTACTGCCACAGAGCGAGCTAGCTGTAATTGTGGAACCAGTACTGCCACATTAGAGGGAGCTAGCTGTAATTGTGGAACCAGTACTCCCACATTAGAGGGAGCTAGCTGTAATTGTGGAACCAGTACTGCCACATTAGGGGGAGCTAGCTGTAGTTGTGGAACCAGTACTTCCACATTAGAGGGAGCTAGCTGTAATTGTGGGACCAGTACTGCCACAGAGGGAGCTAGCTGTAGTTGTGGAACCAGTACTGCCACATTAGAGGGAGCTAGCTGTAATTGTGGGACCAGTACTGCCACATTAGAGGGAGCTAGCTGTAGTTGTGGAAACAGTAATCCCACATTAGAGGGAGCTAGCTGTAATTGTGGCACCAGTACTGCCACATTAGAGGGAACTAGCTGTAGTTGTGGAACCAGTACTGCCACATTAGAGGGAGCTAGCTGTAGTTGTGGAACCAGTACTGCCACATTAGCGGGAGCTAGCTGTAGTTGTGGAACCAGTACTGCCACATTAGAGGGAGCTAACTGTAATTGTGGGACCAGTACTACCACATTAGGGGGAGCTAGCTGTAGTTGTGGAACCAGTACTGCCACATTAGAAGGAGCTAGCTGTAGTTGTGGGACGAGTACTGCCACATTAGAGGGAGCTAGCTGTAATTGTGACACCAGTACTTCCACATTAGAGGGAGCTAGCTGTAGTTGTGGAATCAGTACTGCCACATTAGGGGGAGCTAGCTGTAATTGTGGAACTAGTACTTCCACATTAGAGGGAGCTAGCTGTAATTGTGGGACCAGTACTACCACATTAGAGGGAGCTAGCTGTAGTTGTGGAACCAGTACTGCCACAGAGGGAGCTAGCTGTAATTGTGGAACCAGTACTTCCACATTAGAGGGAGCTAGCTGTAATTGTGGCCCCAGTACTGCCACATTAGAGGGAGCTAGCTATAATTGTGGGACGAGTACTGCCACATTAGAGGGAGCTAGCTGTAGTTGTGGAACCAGTACTGCCACATTAGAGGGAGCTAGCTGTAATTGTGGAACCAGTACTGCCACATTAGAGGGAGCTAGCTGTAGTTGTGGAGCCAGTACTGCCACATTAGAGGGAGCTAGCTGTAATTGTGGAACCAGTACTGCCACATTAGAGGGAGCTAGCTGTAGTTGTGGGACGAGTACTGCCACATTAGAGGGAGCTAACTGTAATTGTGGAACCAGTACTGTCACATTATAGGGAGCTAGCTGTAATTGTGGAACCAGTACTGCCACATTAGGGGGAGCTAGCTGTAATTGTGGAACCAGTACTGCCACATTAGAGGGAGCTAGCTATAATTGTGGGACGAGTACTCCCACATTAGAGGGAGCTAGCTGTAATTGTGGAACCAGTACTGCCACATTAGAGGGAGCTAGCTGTAGTTGTGGAACCAGTACTGCCACATTAGGGGGAGCTAGCTGTAGTTGTGGAACCAGTACTGTCACATTAGAGGGAGCTAGCTGTAGTTGTGGAACCAGTACTGCCACAGAGGGAGCTAGCTGTAATTGTGGAACCAGTACTCCCACATTAGGGTGAGCTAGCTGTAATTGTGGAACCAGTACTGCCACATTAGAGGGAGCTAGCTGTAATTGTGGGACCACTACTCCCACATTAGAGGGAGCTAGCTGTAATTATGGAACCAGTACTGCCACAGAGGGAGCTAGCTGTAATTGTGGAACCAGTACTTCCACATTAGAGGGAGCTAGCTGTAGTTGTGGAAACAGTAATCCCACATTAGAGGGAGCTAGCTGTAATTGTGGCACCAGTACTGCCACATTAGGGGGAGCTAGCTGTAGTTGTGGAACCAGTACTGCCACAGAGGGAGCTAGCTGTAATTGTGGAACCAGTACTGCCACATTAGAGGGAGCTAGCTGTAAATGTGGTACCAGTACTTCCACATTAGAGGGAGCTAGCTGTAGTTGTGGAACCAGTAATCCCACATTAGAGGGAGCTAGCTGTAATTGTGGAACCAGTACTGCCACATTAGAGGGAGCTAGCTGTAGTTGTGGAGCCAGTACTCCCACATTAGAGGGAGCTAGCTGTAGTTGTGGAACCAGTACTGCCACATTAGAGGGAGCTAGCTGTAGTTGTGGAACCAGTACTGCCACATTAGAGGGAGCTAGCTGTAATTGTGGAACCAGTACTGCCACATTAGAGGGAGCTCGCTGTAGTTGTGGGACGAGTACTGCCACATTAGAGGGAGCTAACTGTAATTGTGGAACCAGTACTGCCACATTAGAGGGAGCTAGCTGTAGTTGTGGAACCAGTACTGCCACATTAGAGGGAGCTAGCTATAATTTTGGAACCAGTACTGCCACATTAGAGGGAACTAGCTGTAGTGTGGAACCAGTACTGCCACATTAGAGGGAGCTAGCTGTAGTTGTGGAACCAGTACTGCCACATTAGAGGGAGCTAGCTGTAGCTGTGGGACGAGTACTGCCACATTAGAGGGAGCTAACTGTAATTGTGGAACCAGTACTGTCACATTATAGGGAGCTAGCTGTAATTGTGGAACCAGTACTTCCACATTAGAGGGAGCTAGCTGTAATTGTGGAACCAGTACTGCCACATTAGGGGGAGCTAGCTGTAATTGTGGAACCAGTACTCTCACATTAGAGGGAGTTAGCTGTAATTGTGGAACCAGTACTGTCACATTAGAGGGAGCTAGCTGTAATTGTGGAACCAGTACTGCCACATTAGAGGGAGCTAGCTGTAATTGTGGAACCAGTACTGCCACATTAGAGGGAGCTAGCTGTAGTTGTGGAACCAGTACTGTCACATTAGAGGGAGCTATCTGTAGTTGTTGAACCAGTACTGCCACATTAGGGGGAGCTAGCTGTAGTTGTGGAACCAGTACTCCCACATTAGAGGGAGCTAGCTGTAATTGTGGGACCAGTACTGTCACATTAGATTGAGCTAGCTGTAGTTGTTGAACCAGTACTGTCACATTAGAGGGAGCTAGCTGTAATTGTGGAACCAGTACTGCCACATTAAGGGGAGCTAGCTGTAGTTGTGGAACCAGTACTGCCACATTAGAAGGAGCTAGCTGTAATTGTGGGACCAGTACTACCACATTAGAGGGAGCTAGCTGTAGTTGTGGAACCAGTACTGCCACATTAGAAGGAGCTAGCTGTAATTGTGACACCAGTACTGCCACATTAGAGGGAGCTAGCTGTAGTTGTGGAATCAGTACTGCCACATTAGGGGGAGCTAGCTGTAATTGTGGAACCAGTACTGCCACATTAGAGGGAGCTAGCTGTAATTGTGACACCAGTACTTCCACATTAGAGGGAGCTAGCTGTAGTTGTGGAATCAGTACTGCCACATTAGGGGGAGCTAGCTGTAATTGTGGAACTAGTACTTCCACATTAGAGGGAGCTAGCTGTAATTGTGGGACCAGTACTACCACATTAGAGGGAGCTAGCTGTAGTTGTGGAACCAGTACTCCCACAGAGGGAGCTAGCTGTAATTGTGGAACCAGTACTTCCACATTAGAGGGAGCTAGCTGTAATTGTGGCCCCAGTACTGCCACATTAGAGGGAGCTAGCTATAATTGTGGGACGAGTACTGCCACATTAGAGGGAGCTAGCTGTAGTTGTGGAACCAGTACTGCCACATTAGAGGGAGCTAGCTGTAGTTGTGGAACCAGTACTGCCACATTAGAGGGAGCTAGCTGTAATTGTGGAACTAGTACTGCCACATTAGAGGGAGCTAGCTGTAGTTGTGGAGCCAGTACTGCCACATTAGAGGGAGCTAGCTGTAATTGTGGAACCAGTACTGCCACATTAGAGGGAGCTAGCTGTAGTTATGGGACGAGTACTGCCACATTAGAGGGAGCTAACTGTAATTGTGGAACCAGTACTGTCACATTATAGGGAGCTAGCTGTAATTGTGGAACCAGTACTGCCACATTAGGGGGAGCTAGCTGTAATTGTGGAACCAGTACTGCCACATTAGAGGGAGCTAGCTATAATTGTGGGACGAGTACTGCCACATTAGAGGGAGCTAGCTGTAATTGTGGAACCAGTACTGCCACATTAGAGGGAGCTAGCTGTAGTTGTGGAATCAGTACTGCCACATTAGGGTGAGCTAGCTGTAGTTGTGGAACCAGTACTGTCACATTAGAGGGAGCTAGCTGTAGTTGTGGAACCAGTACTGCCACAGAGGGAGCTAGCTGTAATTGTGGAACCAGTACTCCCACATTAGGGTGAGCTAGCTGTAATTGTGGAACCAGTACTGCCACATTAGAGGGAGCTAGCTGTAATTGTGGGACCACTACTCCCACATTAGAGGGAGCTAGCTGTAATTATGGAACCAGTACTGCCACAGAGGGAGCTAGCTGTAATTGTGGAACCAGTACTTCCACATTAGAGGGAGCTAGCTGTAGTTGTGGAAACAGTAATCCCACATTAGAGGGAGCTAGCTGTAATTGTGGCACCAGTACTGCCACATTAGGGGGAGCTAGCTGTAATTGTGGAACCAGTACTGCCACAGAGGGAGCTAGCTGTAATTGTGGAACCAGTACTGCCACATTAGAGGGAGCTAGCTGTAAATGTGGAACCAGTACTGCCACATTAGAGGGAGCTAGCTGTAGTTGTGGAGCCAGTACTCCCACATTAGAGGGAGCTAGCTGTAGTTGTGGAACCAGTACTGCCACATTAGAGGGAGCTAGCTGTAGTTGTGGAACCAGTACTGCCACATTAGAGGGAGCTAGCTGTAATTGTGGAACCAGTACTGCCACATTAGGGGGAGCTAGCTGTAATTGTGGAACCAGTACTGCCACAGAGGGAGCTAGCTGTAATTGTGGAACCAGTACTGCCACATTAGAGGGAGCTAGCTGTAATTGTGGAACCAGTACTGCCACATTAGAGGGAGCTAGCTGTAGTTGTGGAGCCAGTACTCCCACATTAGAGGGAGCTAGCTGTAGTTGTGGAACCAGTACTGCCACATTAGAGGGAGCTAGCTGTAGTTGTGGAACCAGTACTGCCACATTAGAGGGAGCTAGCTGTAATTGTGGAACCAGTACTGCCACATTAGAGGGAGCTAGCTGTAGTTGTGGGACGAGTACTGCCACATTAGAGGGAGCTAACTGTAATTGTGGAACCAGTACTGCCACATTAGAGGGAGCTAGCTGTAGTTGTGGAACCAGTACTGCCACATTAGAGGGAGCTAGCTATAATTTTGGAACCAGTACTGCCACATTAGAGGGAACTAGCTGTAGTGTGGAACCAGTACTGCCACATTAGAGGGAGCTAGCTGTAGTTGTGGAACCAGTACTGCCACATTAGAGGGAGCTAGCTGTAGTTGTGGGACGAGTACTGCCACATTAGAGGGAGCTAACTGTAATTGTGGAACCAGTACTGTCACATTATAGGGAGCTAGCTGTAATTGTGGAACCAGTACTTCCACATTAGGGGGAGCTAGCTGTAATTGTGGAACCAGTACTCTCACATTAGAGGGAGTTAGCTGTAATTGTGGAACCAGTACTGTCACATTAGAGGGAGCTAGCTGTAATTGTGGAACCAGTACTGTCACATTAGAGGGAGCTAGCTGTAGTTGTGGAACCAGTACTGCCACATTAGAGGGAGCTAGCTGTAGTTGTGGAACCAGTACTGTCACATTAGAGGGAGCTATCTGTAGTTGTTGAACCAGTACTGCCACATTAGGGGGAGCTAGCTGTAGTTGTGGAACCAGTACTCCCACATTAGAGGGAGCTAGCTGTAATTGTGGGACCAGTACTGTCACATTAGATTGAGCTAGCTGTAGTTGTTGAACCAGTACTGCCACATTAGGGGGAGCTAGCTGTAGTTGTGGAACCAGTACTGTTACATTAGAGGGAGCTAGCTGTAATTGTGGAACCAGTACTGCCACATTAAGGGGAGCTAGCTGTAGTTGTGGAACCAGTACTGCCACATTAGAATGAGCTAGCTGTAATTGTGGGACCAGTACTACCACATTAGAGGGAGCTAGCTGTAGTTGTGGAACCAGTACTGCCACATTAGAAGGAGCTAGCTGTAATTGTGACACCAGTACTGCCACATTAGAGGGAGCTAGCTGTAGTTGTGGAATCAGTACTGCCACATTAGGGGGAGCTAGCTGTAATTGTGGAACCAGTACTGCCACATTAGAGGGAGCTAGCTGTAATTGTGGAACCAGTACTTCCACAGAGGGAGCTAGCTGTAATTGTGGAACCAGTACTGCCACATTAGGGGGAGCTAGCTGTAATTGTGGAACCAGTACTGCCACATTAGAGGGAGCTAGCTGTAATTGTGGCACCAGTACTGCCACATCAGAGGGAGCTCGCTGTAATTGTGGAACCAGTACTGCCACAGAGGGAGCTAGCTGTAATTGTGGAACCAGTACTTCCACATTAGAGGGAGCTAGCTGTAATTGTGGAACCAGTACTCCCACATTAGAGGGAGCTAGCTGTAATTGTGGAACCAGTACTGCCACATTAGGGGGAGCTAGCTGTAGTTGTGGAACCAGTACTTCCACATTAGAGGGAGCTAGCTGTAATTGTGGGACCAGTACTGCCACAGAGGGAGCTAGCTGTAGTTGTGGAACCAGTACTGCCAAATTAGAGGGAGCTAGCTGTAATTGTGGGACCAGTACTGCCACATTAGAGGGAGCTAGCTGTAGTTGTGGAAACAGTAATACCACATTAGAGGGAGCTAGCTGTAATTGTGGCACCAGTACTGCCACATTAGAGGGAACTAGCTGTAGTTGTGGAACCAGTACTGCCACATTAGAGGGAGCTAGCTGTAGTTGTGGAACCAGTACTGCCACATTAGAGGGAGCTAGCTGTAGTTGTGGAACCAGTACTGCCACATTAGAGGGAGCTAACTGTAATTGTGGGACCAGTACTACCACATTAGGGGGAGCTAGCTGTAGTTGTGGAACCAGTACTGCCACATTAGAAGGAGCTAGCTGTAGTTGTGGGACGAGTACTGCCACATTAGAGGGAGCTAGCTGTAATTGTGACACCAGTACTTCCACATTAGAGGGAGCTAGCTGTAGTTGTGGAATCAGTACTGCCACATTAGGGGGAGCTAGCTGTAATTGTGGAACTAGTACTTCCACATTAGAGGGAGCTAGCTGTAATTGTGGGACCAGTACTACCACATTAGAGGGAGCTAGCTGTAGTTGTGGAACCAGTACTGCCACAGAGGGAGCTAGCTGTAATTCTGGAACCAGTACTTCCACATTAGAGGGAGCTAGCTGTAATTGTGGCCCCAGTACTGCCACATTAGAGGGAGCTAGCTATAATTGTGGGACGAGTACTGCCACATTAGAGGGAGCTAGCTGTAGTTGTGGAACCAGTACTGCCACATTAGAGGGAGCTAGCTGTAATTGTGGAACCAGTACTGCCACATTAGAGGGAGCTAGCTGTAGTTGTGGAGCCAGTACTGCCACATTAGAGGGAGCTAGCTGTAATTGTGGAACCAGTACTGCCACATTAGAGGGAGCTAGCTGTAGTTGTGGGACGAGTACTGCCACATTAGAGGGAGCTAACTGTAATTGTGGAACCAGTACTGTCACATTATAGGGAGCTAGCTGTAATTGTGGAACCAGTACTGCCACATTAGGGGGAGCTAGCTGTAATTGTGGAACCAGTACTGCCACATTAGAGGGAGCTAGCTATAATTGTGGGACGAGTACTCCCACATTAGAGGGAGCTAGCTGTAATTGTGGAACCAGTACTGCCACATTAGAGGGAGCTAGCTGTAGTTGTGGAACCAGTACTGCCACATTAGGGGGAGCTAGCTGTAGTTGTGGAACCAGTACTGTCACATTAGAGGGAGCTAGCTGTAGTTGTGGAACCAGTACTGCCACAGAGGGAGCTAGCTGTAATTGTGGAACCAGTACTCCCACATTAGGGTGAGCTAGCTGTAATTGTGGAACCAGTACTGCCACATTAGAGGGAGCTAGCTGTAATTGTGGGACCACTACTCCCACATTAGAGGGAGCTAGCTGTAATTATGGAACCAGTACTGCCACAGAGGGAGCTAGCTGTAATTGTGGAACCAGTACTTCCACATTAGAGGGAGCTAGCTGTAGTTGTGGAAACAGTAATCCCACATTAGAGGGAGCTAGCTGTAATTGTGGCACCAGTACTGCCACATTAGGGGGAGCTAGCTGTAGTTGTGGAACCAGTACTGCCACAGAGGGAGCTAGCTGTAATTGTGGAACCAGTACTGCCACATTAGAGGGAGCTAGCTGTAAATGTGGTACCAGTACTTCCACATTAGAGGGAGCTAGCTGTAGTTGTGGAACCAGTAATCCCACATTAGAGGGAGCTAGCTGTAATTGTGGAACCAGTACTGCCACATTAGAGGGAGCTAGCTGTAGTTGTGGAGCCAGTACTCCCACATTAGAGGGAGCTAGCTGTAGTTGTGGAACCAGTACTGCCACATTAGAGGGAGCTAGCTGTAGTTGTGGAACCAGTACTGCCACATTAGAGGGAGCTAGCTGTAATTGTGGAACCAGTACTGCCACATTAGAGGGAGCTAGCTGTAGTTGTGGGACGAGTACTGCCACATTAGAGGGAGCTAACTGTAATTGTGGAACCAGTACTGCCACATTAGAGGGAGCTAGCTGTAGTTGTGGAACCAGTACTGCCACATTAGAGGGAGCTAGCTATAATTTTGGAACCAGTACTGCCACATTAGAGGGAACTAGCTGTAGTGTGGAACCAGTACTGCCACATTAGAGGGAGCTAGCTGTAGTTGTGGAACCAGTACTGCCACATTAGAGGGAGCTAGCTGTAGTTGTGGGACGAGGACTGCCACATTAGAGGGAGCTAACTGTAATTGTGGAACCAGTACTGTCACATTATAGGGAGCTAGCTGTAATTGTGGAACCAGTACTTCCACATTAGAGGGAGCTAGCTGTAATTGTGGAACCAGTACTGCCACATTAGGGGGAGCTAGCTGTAATTGTGGAACCAGTACTCTCACATTAGAGGGAGTTAGCTGTAATTGTGGAACCAGTACTGTCACATTAGAGGGAGCTAGCTGTAATTGTGGAACCAGTACTGCCACATTAGAGGGAGCTAGCTGTAATTGTGGAACCAGTACTGCCACATTAGAGGGAGCTAGCTGTAGTTGTGGAACCAGTACTGTCACATTAGAGGGAGCTATCTGTAGTTGTTGAACCAGTACTGCCACATTAGGGGGAGCTAGCTGTAGTTGTGGAACCAGTACTCCCACATTAGAGGGAGCTAGCTGTAATTGTGGGACCAGTACTGTCACATTAGATTGAGCTAGCTGTAGTTGTTGAACCAGTACTGTCACATTAGAGGGAGCTAGCTGTAATTGTGGAACCAGTACTGCCACATTAAGGGGAGCTAGCTGTAGTTGTGGAACCAGTACTGCCACATTAGAAGGAGCTAGCTGTAATTGTGGGACCAGTACTACCACATTAGAGGGAGCTAGCTGTAGTTGTGGAACCAGTACTGCCACATTAGAAGGAGCTAGCTGTAATTGTGACACCAGTACTGCCACATTAGAGGGAGCTAGCTGTAGTTGTGGAATCAGTACTGCCACATTAGGGGGAGCTAGCTGTAATTGTGGAACCAGTACTGCCACATTAGAGGGAGCTAGCTGTAATTGTGGAACCAGTACTTCCACAGAGGGAGCTAGCTGTAATTGTGGAACCAGTACTGCCACATTAGGGGGAGCTAGCTGTAATTGTGGAACCAGTACTGCCACATTAGAGGGAGCTAGCTGTAATTGTGGCACCAGTACTGCCACATCAGAGGGAGCTAGCTGTAATTGTGGAACCAGTACTGCCACAGAGGGAGCTAGCTGTAATTGTGGAACCAGTACTGCCACATTAGAGGGAGCTAGCTGTAATTGTGGAACCAGTACTGCCACATTAGAGGGAGCTAGCTGTAATTGTGGAACCAGTACTGCCACATTAGGGGGAGCTAGCTGTAGTTGTGGAACCAGTACTTCCACATTAGAGGGAGCTAGCTGTAATTGTGGGACCAGTACTGCCACAGAGGGAGCTAGCTGTAGTTGTGGAACCAGTACTGCCACATTAGAGGGAGCTAGCTGTAGTTGAGGAACCAGTACTGCCACATTAGGGGGAGCTAGCTGTAATTATGGAACCAGTACTGCCACAGAGGGAGCTAGCTGTAATTGTGGAACCAGTACTCCCACATTAGGGGGAGCTAGCTGTAATTGTGGAACCAGTACTGCCACATTAGAGGGAGCTAGCTGTAAATGTGGTACCAGTACTTCCACATTAGAGGGAGCTAGCTGTAGTTGTGGAACCAGTAATCCCACATTAGAGGGAGCTAGCTGTAATTGTGGAACCAGTACTGCCACATTAGAGGGAGCTAGCTGTAATTGTGGAACTAGTACTTCCACATTAGAGGGAGCCAGCTGTAGTTGTGGAACCAGTACTGTCACATTAGAGGGAGCTAGCTGTAGTTGTGGAACCAGCACTGCCACATTAGAGGGAGCTATCTGTAATTGTGGGACGAGTACTGCCACAGAGGGAGCTAGCTGTAATTGTGGAACCAGTACTGCCACATTAGAGGGAGCTAGCTATAATTGTGGGACGAGTACTGCCACATTAGAGGGAGCTAGCTGTAGTTGTGGAACCAGTACTGCCACATGAGAGGGAGCTAACTGTAATTGTGGAACCAGTACTGTCACGTTAGAGGGAACTAGCTGTAGTTGTGGAACCAGTACTGCCACATTAGAGGGAGCTAGCTGTAATTGTGGAACCAGTACTGCCACATTAGGGGGAGCTAGCTGTAATTGTGGAACCAGTACTGCCACATTAGAGGGAGCTAGCTATAATTGTGGGACGAGTACTGCCACATTAGAGGGAGCTAGCTGTAGTTGTGGAACCAGTACTGCCACATTAGAGGGAGCTAGCTGTAGTTGTGGAACCAGTACTGCCACATTAGAGGGAGCTAGCTATAATTGTGGGACGAGTACTGCCACATTAGAGGGAGCTAGCTGTAATTGTGGAACCAGTACTGCCACATTAGAGGGAGCTAGCTGTAGTTGTGGAACCAGTACTGCCACATTAGAGGGAGCTAGCTGTAATTGTGGAACCAGTA
This sequence comes from Eledone cirrhosa, assembly GCA_964016885.1. Classification (NCBI taxonomy): domain Eukaryota; kingdom Metazoa; phylum Mollusca; class Cephalopoda; order Octopoda; family Eledonidae; genus Eledone; species Eledone cirrhosa. Next base: position 32,392,136 of record OZ024760.1, read on the forward strand.
CTGCCACATTAGAGGGAGCTAGCTGTAGTTGTGGGACGAGTACTGCCACATTAGAGGGAGCTAACTGTAATTGTGGAACCAGTACTGCCACATTAGAGGGAGCTAGCTGTAGTTGTGGGACGAGTACTGCCACATTAGAGGGAGCTAACTGTAATTGTGGAACCAGTACTGCCACATTAGAGGGAGCTAGCTGTAGTTGTGGGACGAGTACTGCCACATTAGGGGGAGCTAGCTGTAGTTGTGGAACCAGTACTGCCACATTAGAGGGAGCTAGCTGTAGTTGTGGAACCAGTACTGCCACATTAGAGGGAGCTAGCTATAATTTTGGAACCAGTACTGCCACATTAGAGGGAACTCGCTGTAGTGTGGAACCAGTACTGCCACATTAGAGGGAGCTAGCTGTAGTTGTGGAACCAGTACTGCCACATTAGAGGGAGCTAGCTGTAGTTGTGGGACGAGTACTGCCACATTAGAGGGAGCTAACTGTAATTGTGGAACCAGTACTGCCACATTATAGGGAGCTAGCTGTAATTGTGGAACCAGTACTTCCACATTAGAGGGAGCTAGCTGTAATTGTGGCACCAGTACTGCCACATTAGGGGGAGCTAGCTGTAATTGTGGAACCAGTACTTCCACATTAGGGGGAGTTAGCTGTAATTGTGGAACCAGTACTGTCACATTAGAGGGAGCTAGCTGTAATTGTGGAACCAGTACTGCCACATTAGAGGGAACTAGCTGTAGTTGTGGAACCAGTACTGCCACATTAGAGGGAGCTAGCTGTAATTGTGGAACCAGTACTGCCACATTAGAGGGAACTAGCTGTAGTTGTGGAACCAGTACTGCCACATTAGAAGGAGCTAGCTGTAGTTGTGGAACCAGTACTGCCACATTAGAGGGAGCTAGCTGTAGTTGTGGAACCAGTACTGCCACATTAGAGGGAGCTAACTGTAATTGTGGAACCAGTACTGTCACGTTAGAGGGAGCTAGCTGTAATTGTGGAACTAGTACTTCCACATTAGAGGGAGCTAGCTGTAGTTGTGGAACCAGTACTTCCACATTAGAGGGAGCTATCTGTAATTGTGGAACCAGTACTGTCACGTTAGAGGGAGCTAGCTGTAATTGTGGAACCAGTACTGTCACATTAGAGGGAGCTAGCTGTAATTGTGGAACTAGTACTTCCACATGAGAGGGAGCTAGCTGTAATTGTGGAACTAGTACTTCCACATTAGAGGGAGCTAGCTGTAGTTGTGGAACCAGTACTTCCACATTAGAGGGAGCTATCTGTAATTGTGGCCCCAGTACTGCCACATTAAGGGGAGCTAGCTGTAATTGTGGAACCAGTACTGCCACATTAGAGGGAGCTAGCTGTAGTTGTGGAACTAGTACTTCCACATTAGAGGGAGCTAGCTGTAGTTGTGGAACCAGTACTTCCACATTAGAGGGAACTAACTGTAGTTGTGGAACCAGTACTGCCACATTAGAGGGAGCTAGCTGTAGTTGTGGAACTAGTACTTCCACATTAGAGGGAGCTAGCTGTAATTGTGGAACCAGTACTGCCACATTAGAGGGAGCTAGCTGTAATTGTGGAACCAGTACTGCCACATTAGAGGGAGCTAACTGTAATTGTGGAACCTGTACTGCCACATTAGAGAGAGCTAGCTGTAATTGTGGAACCAGTACTACCACATTAGAGGGAGCTAGCTGTAATTGTGGAACCAGTACTGCCACATTAGAGAGAGCTAGCTGTAATTGTGGAACCAGTACTGCCACATTAGAAGGAGCTAGCTGTAATTGTGGAACCAGTACTGCCACATTAGAGGGAGCTAGCTGTAATTGTGGAACCAGTACTGCCACATTAGAAGGAGCTAGCTGTAATTGTGGAACCAGTACTGCCACATTAGAGGGAGCTAGCTGTAGTTGTGAAACCAGTACTGCCACATTAGAGGGAGCTAGCTGTAATTGTGGAACCAGTACTGCCACATTAGAGGGAGCTAGCTGTAATTGTGGAACCAGTACTGCCACATTAGAAGGAGCTAGCTGTAATTGTGGAACCAGTACTGCCACATTAGAGGGAGCTAGCTGTAGTTGTGAAACCAGTACTGCCACATTAGAGGGAGCTAGCTGTAATTGTGGAACCAGTACTGCCACATTAGAGGGAGCTAGCTGTAATTGTGGAACCAGTACTGCCACATTAGAGGGAGCTAGCTGTAGTTGTGGAACCAGTACTGCCACATTAGAGAGAGCTAGCTGTAATTGTGGAACCAGTACTGCCACATTAGAAGGAGCTAGCTGTAATTGTGGAACCAGTACTGCCACATTAGAAGGAGCTAGCTGTAATTGTGGAACCAGTACTGCCACATTAGAGGGAGCTAGCTGTAGTTGTGAAACCAGTACTGCCACATTAGAGGGAGCTAGCTGTAATTGTGGAACCAGTACTGCCACATTAGAGGGAGCTAGCTGTAATTGTGGAACCAGTACTGCCACATTAGAGGGAGCTAGCTGTAGTTGTGAAACCAGTACTGCCACATTAGAGGGAGCTAGCTGTAGTTGTGAAACCAGTACTGCCACATTAGAGGGAGCTAGCTGTAATTGTGGAACCAGTACTGCCACATTAGAGGGAGCTAGCTGTAGTTGTGAAACCAGTACTGCCACATTAGAGGGAGCTAGCTGTAATTGTGGAACCAGTACTGCCACATTAGAGAGAGCTAGCTGTAATTGTGGAACCAGTACTGCCACATTAGAGGGAGCTAGCTGTAGTTGTGAAACCAGTACTGCCACATTAGAGGGAGCTAGCTGTAGTTGTGGAACCAGTACTGTCACATTAGAGGGAGCTAGCTGTAGTTGTGGAACCAGTACTGTCACATTAGAGGGAGTTAGCTGTAATTGTGGAACCAGTACTGCCACATTAGAGGGAGCTAGCTGTAATTGTGGGACCAGTACTGCCACATTAGAGGGAGTTAGCCCTAATTGTGGAACCAGTACTGCCACATTAGAGGGAGCTAGCTGTAATTGTGGGACCAGTACTGCCACATTAGAGGGAGTTAGCTGTAATTGTGGCACCAGTACTACCACATTAGAGGGAGCTAGCTGTAATTGTGGAACCAGTACTACCACATTAGAGGGAGCTAGCTGTAGTTGTGGAACCAGTACTGCCACATTAGAGGGAGCTAGCTGTAATTGTGGCACTAGTACTTCCACATTAGAGGGAGCTAGCTGTAGTTGTGGAACCAGTACTGCCACATTAGAGGGAGCTAGCTGTAATTGTGGGACCAGTACTGCCACATTAGAGGGAGCTAGCTGTAGTTGTGAAACCAGTACTGCCACATTAGAGGGAGCTAGCTGTAGTTGTGGAACCAGTACTGTCACATTAGAGGGAGCTAGCTGTAATTGTGGGACCAGTACTGCCACATTAGAGGGAGTTAGCTGTAATTGTGGCACCAGTACTACCACATTAGAGGGAGCTAGCTGTAATTGTGGAACCAGTACTACCACATTAGAGGGAGCTAGCTGTAGTTGTGGAACCAGTACTGCCACATTAGAGGGAGCTAGCTGTAATTGTGGCACTAGTACTTCCACATTAGAGGGAGCTAGCTGTAGTTGTGGAACCAGTACTGCCACATTAGAGGGAGCTAGCTGTAATTGTGGGACCAGTACTGCCACATTAGAGGGAGTTAGCTGTAATTGTGGCACCAGTACTACCACATTAGAGGGAGCTAGCTGTAATTGTGGAACCAGTACTACCACATTAGAGGGAGCTAGCTGTAGTTGTGGAACTAGTACTTCCACATTAGAGGGAGCTAGCTGTAGTTGTGGAACCAGTACTTCCACATTAGAGGGAACTAGCTGTAGTTGTGGAACCAGTACTGCCACATTAGAGGGAGCTAGCTGTAGTTGTGGAACTAGTACTTCCACATTAGAGGGAGCTAGCTGTAATTGTGGAACCAGTACTGCCACATTAGAGAGAGCTAGCTGTAATTGTGGAACCAGTACTGCCACATTAGAGAGAGCTAGCTGTAATTGTGGAACCAGTACTGCCACATTAGAGAGAGCTAGCTGTAATTGTGGAACCAGTACTGCCACATTAGAGAGAGCTAGCTGTAATTGTGGAACCAGTACTGCCACATTAGAAGGAGCTAGCTGTAATTGTGGGACCAGTACTGCCACATTAGAGGGAGTTAGCTGTAATTGTGGAACCAGTACTGCCACATTAGAGGGAGTTAGCTGTAATTGTGGAACCAGTACTGCCACATTAGAGAGAGCTAGCTGTAATTGTGGAACCAGTACTGCCACATTAGAGGGAGCTAGCTGTAGTTGTGAAACCAGTACTGCCACATTAGAGGGAGCTAGCTGTAATTGTGGAACCAGTACTGCCACATTAGAGGGAGCTAGCTGTAGTTGTAAAACCAGTACTGCCACATTAGAGGGAGCTAGCTGTAATTGTGGAACCAGTACTGCCACATTAGAAGGAGCTAGCTGTAATTGTGGGACCAGTACTGCCACATTAGAGGGAGTTAGCTGTAATTGTGGAACCAGTACTGCCACATTAGAGAGAGCTAGCTGTAATTGTGGAACCAGTACTGCCACATTAGAGAGAGCTAGCTGTAATTGTGGAACCAGTACTGTCACATTAGAGAGAGCTAGCTGTAATTGTGGAACCAGTACTGCCACATTAGAGGGAGTTAGCTGTAATTGTGGAACCAGTACTGCCACATTAGAGAGAGCTAGCTGTAATTGTGGAACCAGTACTGCCACATTAGAGAGAGCTAGCTGTAATTGTGGAACCAGTACTGCCACATTAGAGAGAGCTAGCTGTAATTGTGGAACCAGTACTGCCACATTAGAGAGAGCTAGCTGTAATTGTGGAACCAGTACTGCCACATTAGAAGGAGCTAGCTGTAATTGTGGGACCAGTACTGCCACATTAGAGGGAGTTAGCTGTAATTGTGGAACCAGTACTGCCACATTAGAGGGAGTTAGCTGTAATTGTGGAACCAGTACTGCCACATTAGAGAGAGCTAGCTGTAATTGTGGAACCAGTACTGCCACATTAGAGAGAGCTAGCTGTAATTGTGGAACCAGTACTGCCACATTAGAGAGAGCTAGCTGTAATTGTGGAACCAGTACTGCCACATTAGAGAGAGCTAGCTGTAATTGTGGAACCAGTACTGCCACATTAGAAGGAGCTAGCTGTAATTGTGGGACCAGTACTGCCACATTAGAGGGAGTTAGCTGTAATTGTGGAACCAGTACTGCCACATTAGAGGGAGCTAGCTGTAGTTGTGGAACCAGTACTGTCACATTAGAGGGAGCTAGCTGTAATTGTGGGACCAGTACTGCCACATTAGAGGGAGCTAGCTGTAATTGTGGAACCAGTACTGCCACATTAGAGGGAGCTAGCTGTAGTTGTGAAACCAGTACTGCCACATTAGAGGGAGCTAGCTGTAGTTGTGGAACCAGTACTGTCACATTAGAGGGAGCTAGCTGTAATTGTGGGACCAGTACTGCCACATTAGAGGGAGTTAGCTGTAATTGTGGCACCAGTACTACCACATTAGAGGGAGCTAGCTGTAATTGTGGAACCAGTACTACCACATTAGAGGGAGCTAGCTGTAGTTGTGGAACCAGTACTGCCACATTAGAGGGAGCTAGCTGTAATTGTGGCACTAGTACTTCCACATTAGAGGGAGCTAGCTGTAGTTGTGGAACCAGTACTGCCACATTAGAGGGAGCTAGCTGTAATTGTGGGACCAGTACTGCCACATTAGAGGGAGTTAGCTGTAATTGTGGCACCAGTACTACCACATTAGAGGGAGCTAGCTGTAATTGTGGAACCAGTACTGCCACATTAGAAGGAGCTAGCTGTAATTGTGGAACCAGTACTGCCACATTAGAGGGAGCTAGCTGTAGTTGTGAAACCAGTACTGCCACATTAGAGGGAGCTAGCTGTAGTTGTGGAACCAGTACTGTCACATTAGAGGGAGCTAGCTGTAATTGTGGGACCAGTACTGCCACATTAGAGGGAGTTAGCTGTAATTGTGGCACCAGTACTACCACATTAGAGGGAGCTAGCTGTAATTGTGGAACCAGTACTACCACATTAGAGGGAGCTAGCTGTAGTTGTGGAACCAGTACTGCCACATTAGAGGGAGCTAGCTGTAATTGTGGCACTAGTACTTCCACATTAGAGGGAGCTAGCTGTAGTTGTGGAACCAGTACTGCCACATTAGAGGGAGCTAGCTGTAATTGTGGGACCAGTACTGCCACATTAGAGGGAGTTAGCTGTAATTGTGGCACCAGTACTACCACATTAGAGGGAGCTAGCTGTAATTGTGGAACCAGTACTACCACATTAGAGGGAGCTAGCTGTAGTTGTGGAACCAGTACTGCCACATTAGAGGGAGCTAGCTGTAATTGTGGAACCAGTACTCCCACATTAGAGGGAGCTAGCTGTAGTTGTGGAACCAGTCCTGCCACATTAGAGGGACCTAGCTGTAGTTGTGAAACCAGTACTGCCACATTAGAGGGAGCTAGCTGTAGTTGTGGAACCAGTACTGTCACATTAGAGGGAGCTAGCTGTAGTTGTGGAACCAGTACTGTCACATTAGAGGGAGCTAGCTGTAGTTGTGGAACCAGTACTCCCACATTAGAGGGAGCTAGCTGTAATTGTGGAACCAGTACTGCCACATTAGGGGTTGCTCGCTGTAATTGTGGAACCAGTACTGCCACATTAGAGGGAGCTAGCTGTAATTGTGGAACCAGTACTGCCACATTAGAGGGAGCTAGCTGTAATTGTGGAACCACTACTGCCACATGAGGGTGAGCTAGCCGTAATTGTGGAACCCCCAGTACTAAAGAAGTGGTCTGTTTTTCATCATAATTCCTTAAAAATCACATTTTATTTTTTAATGTAATTTAGTCTGCTTCTTCTGGTCATTAACCCTTTATCATTTACATTACTCTATATATACTATTTTATTTTCACAGTAAAGTCTTTACCTCACATAATATCTCATAACATTTACATTACTCTATATATACTATTGTATTTTCACAGTAAAGACTTTATCTCACATAACATTTACATTACTCTATATATACTATTGTATTTTAACAGTAAAGACTTTACCTCACATAATATCTCATAACATTTACATTACTCTATATATACTATTGTATTTATCACATATCAAATCTATAAGATTTTGATATCTATTTTGAGAACAATACTTTATTGGTATGAACAGCCGGTTATAGCCGTTTTAAACAGAAATAGGTGAGAGTTGTCGCTGGATATGGCCAGTTTAAATGTTAGAGTTAAAGCCACCAAAACTAATGATAATATTTTCCCTATCACCTCTGAATATATTACAGGAGATGGCCAGTGATGCTATGAAGTCGTTACGAAATAAGTTAACCAAACAAGCTATTAATGAGCACCAGCTGTCCCAAACGACTGGAAGTGTCACCGATCTCATTAAATGTGGAAAGTGTAAGAAGACAAACTGTACATATAACCAGGTACGTCATAATGGCTGTGTGTGGGTTGCTATGGTGTGTCTGTGTCACAGAGAGTGTCTCTTTGTTGCAACGGGTGTGTCTGTGTCACATAGTGGGTAGAAGACAACCTGTACATATAACCAGGTATGTCACAGTGGATGTGTGTGTGCTTGGAAGTTTCACCAATCTCAATATGGTTGGCTTATGTGAGAAAACCAACATTACATATAACCAGGTGTGTTAACAGTAGAGGAAGACCTGGGCAGGTGTTATAGTAGAGGAATACCTGAGCAGGTGTTATAGTAGAGGAATACCTGGGCAGGTGTTATAGTAGAGGAATACCTGGGCAGGTGTTATAGTAGAGGAAGACCTGGACAGGTGTTATAGTAGAGGAAGACCTGGGCACTGGTGTGATAGTAGAGGAAGACCTGGACAGGTGTTATAGTAGAGGAATACCTGGGCAGGTGTTATAGTAGAGGAATACCTGGGCAGGTGTTATAGTAGAGGAAGACCTGGGCACTGGTGTTATAGTAGAGGAATACCTGGACAGGTGTTATAGTAGAGGAAGACCTGGGCAGGTGTTATAGTAGAGGAATACCTGGGCAGGTGTTATAGTAGAGGAAGACCTGGACAGGTGTTATAGTAGAGGAAGACCTGGGCACTGGTGTTATAGTAGAGGAAGACCTGGGCAGGTGTTATAGTAGAGGAATACCTGGGCAGGTGTTATAGTAGAGGAAGACCTGGGCACTGGTGTTATAGTAGAGGAAGACCTGGGCACTGGTGTTATAGTAGAGGAAGACCTGGGCACTGGTGTTATAGTAGAGGAATACCTGGGCACTGGTGTTATAGTAGAGGAAACCTGGGCACTGGTGTTATAGTAGAGGAATACCTGGGCACTGGTGTTATAGTAGAGGAATACCTGGGCACTGGTGTTATAGTAGAGGAATACCTGGGCACTGGTGTTATAGTAGAGGAATACCTGGGCACTGGTGTTATAGTAGAGGAAGACCTGGACACTGGTGTTATAGTAGAGGAATACCTGGGCACTGGTGTTATAGTAGAGGAAGACCTGGGCACTGGTGTTATAGTAGAGGAAGACCTGGACACTGGTGTTATAGTAGAGGAATACCTGGGCAGGTGTTACAATAGATATAACTAGGTATATTAAAGTTGAGGAATACCTGGACACAGGTGTTAAAAGCTGATTTCAAATCATTGAAATTCACAGAAGAGATGACAAAGGAACACAACAGGTGGAGAGATGCTGGAAACGTTATTTCACTGGTCGTGTTTAAAATCCAAAGAGGTGCCACTGAAGTATAAAACATTATTTAGCGATGGAGTGAAATTGTTGTTTATTGAGAATGTGTCAGGGTAACAGGGATATTGAGAAGGATTGTAGTGAAAACTATCTTACTTTTTATGATGTTGAAATACATGGTATGGTATGGTTTTATCTAAAGATGTACCTGTCTAACCCATGCTAACGTGGGAAAATTGTCGTTAGACAATGATGATGATGATGATGATGATGAAGTTACACTGTATATGGTTTTATTTAGACAGAAGTACCTGGTAAACATTATGTAACAACCATTTAGTAAAGTTTCGTTAATGTTTTCTTGTGCTGTCTGTCTTTCTGTTTTTATATCAAACCAGTTTAAATGACCCCTTCCTTGTCTTTGTCTGGTCCTTATCTGTTTATATATGAACCCAATATTAATTGTTTCTACTTTTGGCACAAGGCCAGTAATTACCCAGTACATTACTGGTACTTTATTTTATCGACCCCGTAAGGATGAAAGGCAAAGTTAACCTCGGCGGGATTTGAACTCAGATCGTAAAGGGACGTAACTATGCTGCAAAGCATGGCGTCCGACTCTCTACCGATACTGCCAATTCACCGCCCCCTCATGAACCCAATATTAATGACCCCTATCTATCTATCTCTCTCCCCTATTTTCAGGTACAGACAAGAAGTGCTGATGAACCTATGACTACATTTGTGTTGTGCAATGTTTGTGGTCATAGATGGAAAGTAAGTACACAATACAGTTCTGTGACTGATTTTAACAATTTGGTTCATAATTGTAGAATATTGTAGGGTGGGGGGTTGGTGTCCTTAACACACACACACACACACACACAGAGGTTGACAGATGTCATTTGAGGGTTAAGTTTCAATACCAAACTGTCCCTGGTTCTGACACAAAGTAGTATACTATGGTACACAATCTAATTATCTATAGTACCCCATCTAATTATAGTACTCTGTCTAATCGTCTCTAGTATGCTAATTGTCTGTAGTTTGTAAAGAAAAGTGTTGTTTATTAGAAAGACTACAGCAATGTAATTGGGACATTAAATGTTAAATATAACAACAAAGGTGCTATGATGTTGCCTTGGAGTTGTTTAGTCCTGAATATTTCAGGGTAAAAATTCCTTTATCAAAAGAAGAGTTGAAGAAACGAACGAGTAGGATATCTTGTTGCGATGTTGTAATTTTGGGTTCTGAAAGTGCTGGGTTTATATTTCAACACCATGATCCCTCCACAACTTTCAAGACATCTTACTTTGACCCTTTTTTAATCCTCTTTTGATGAAGAGTTTTTGTCCCCTTTGTAATACTGTAAAGCCTTCGAAATAGAACACCGGCTTTCTTTGTATATCTTTGTGTTGTACCACCTCTCAGGTGTGACATGACTGGTTCTTCTCTGAGGTAACACATTTAGAGTCGCACAACTCTCAGGTGTGACATGACAGCCTCTTCTGAGGTAACACAATATTTAGTGACACAACTCTCAGGTGTGACATGACAGCCTCTTCTGAGGTAACACAATATTTAGTGACACAACTCTCAGGTGTGACATGACAGCCTCTTCTGAGGTAACACAATATTTAGTGACACAACTTTCAGGTGTGACATGACAGCCTCTTCCTGGGTCAAATACTGCTGGTCATTCTCTCTGTCAGTTCCACAACCCTTAACCACCATCATGTTCACATAGTTTGTCAACACTAAATATATTTTTATTTTTGTCAGTTTAATGACTTTAAATATATTTTATTGTATATTTTAATTAATTTTTGTCATCTTTTTCAGTTTTGTTGATGAAGCAGCCATAGAATCTATCTCTTTCTCTCTGATCACAAGCCATAGGCCGCTACCACCACCATCATCACCATCATCATCATCATCACAACAACCACCACCATCAACAATAATGCCAGCACCACCACCATCATCACCGATATCATCATCATCATTATCATCATCCCTTTGCTACAACTCAATGTCTTGAAGAAGAAGCAGCTCTGATCAGTTCAATGGTGGGATTAGTTGATGTATTTCAAGGTTTAGAGAGATGAAAAAGCAACCGGAGAACTTCACATGATACACAAATATTATATATATATATATATATACACTATATATATATATACACTATATATATATATATATATATACACACACACACACACG
>OZ024760.1:32408116-32453116 GCA_964016885.1 Eledone cirrhosa
TACCTTTCACTAAAATATAAATTTAGGAAAGCCCTTCAAGATGTGTATGACGAGAAAGAAGACAAATTAGAATCATTTGACATAGATGGTAACTGGAAGTTCCTACGAGACATCCTAGCAATTAACTGAAGAGACTTGTGGCTGGAGCAGAGCTCCAACCAGACAGAGGGTGACCTGGTGGTGGAACAACACGGAAGATAGGGCCATTGAAGACAAAAAACAAGCATGGAAGGCTTGAGAAAATGGTGGGAGTAGAGACCGATACTCAGCCTCTAAAACAGGCTAGACGTCGGGTGTACTTACCATACAAGGAAGCTGAGAGCAGGAGGTTTGCAATGATAAGATCAGAGATGTGCGGTGTTCTACATTGCAAGGCAGTGTGTCCGAAATGATGCTGGGGCACTTAGTGTCACTGATGCTCAGAAAAAGGAGGCCTGGAAATGTTATTATGAGAGACTGATGAATGGGGGAGAGAGAAACTACCCCCAGTAGACTCAACAGATTGAGATTGAAGACTATAGGGTCAAAGAGGCAATTAAGGAAATGAAAAATGGTTAGGCCACTGGACCGTCGGGGATAGTTGCTGAAGGTATCAGAAGTAGGCACTAAACTGGTTGTACACATCAATCAGGCTATATATGGCGGTGTCATACCCAAAGACTGGTGCAGCAGTAATCTCATAAATTGCTACAAAGGTAAAGGGGATGCTCTGGAGGGGCATAAAACTGATGGATCAGGTTATGAACAAGACAGAAAGAATGCTAGTGCAACTAATTAGAGAAAAGATCAACCTAAATGAGATGTAGTTTGGTTTTGTGCCTGGGAAAAGTAAAACAGATGCCCTCTTCTTAGTGAGACAATACAAGAGAAGAATAAGCCACTATACTTAGCTTTTGTTGATCTAAAGAAGGTGTTTGATAGAGTACCCCGGTTATATGATGCCTGTGTGAGATGCACGATACTGCATTGTAGTGAGACATGGGCATCGACTGCAGAGGATATGCCATGGCCAGAGAGAAAAGAAGCAAGCATGCTCCGTTGGATGTGCAATGTTAATGTGCGTGAACGACCAAGCATGGCCGAGTTGAGAGTGAAACTATATAAGAGGGATAAACTGTAGTGTGCAGGAGAGAAGACTGCGTTGGTATGGACATGTGATGCGCATGGAAGATGACCGCTGGGTAAAGAAGTGCCAAGAAATCCCAGTAGAAGGAAGACCACACAAAACATGGGCGGAGGTGGTGAGAGCTGACCTCAGATCGCTGAAACTCGTGGAGGAGATGACAAGTGGAGAGATGCTGTGCTGAAAAGGAGCCGTCCCACCCTTGCAAGCAGGGAAAAGCGGACGTAAAATTATGATGATTATATATCTATAAATATATATTTGTTTATATATATATATATATACACACACATACACATATATAAATAATAATAATAATGAAAATATTGTGTACAGTGCTCAGGCGCACTACAACTCATCAAAAGTATGTATAGTACATAGGGTAATGTACAAACGTCAGGAAAATGAACAATGCATGAGTCATGATATACACATGTGTGCATGTGTATGGAAGGGGGACATCTGGTGTAACTTCTATTTTATATATATATGTAGGAGGTGAGTTTTATTGTAGCACAATAAAACAATGCAAATATCGGATAAGTAGTTGATTTAAAACTTCACTATTCACAAGTATTTTTTAAGCTTCATATCATGTATCCCTATTTTATCTGATGAAAACGCAGATATCATCCCATGATGATATTTGTTTTTGAAATGCGCATAATAAAATACTTGGAACTCTTTTAACCATCTTTTGATCTTATATTATATATATATATATAAATATGTGTAAATATGATAATAAGGACGCTGCGGAGTTGCAAATGGGTTACATATGAAAAAAGTTTGTCCTTCATCAGTGGTCTTCCAACCATCATAGGCATTTCATCGCTTTAAAGACCATATACCTCCGGTTGGTGCGAGCAACGGCTAAAAAAAGTCGTTGGGACACGTAAATAAAGGGGACGCGAGGGTAAACAAACAAAATGGTGAAGCAACAGAAAGTGATGAAGAAAGAGACAAGTCCCAGATTTTTATGAATTTAAATTCGGTGAAATCGTGAACGAGAGAATAAAGACCATCAAACCTGGTTGAAATGTGAGCAAGGAAGGAATTTCGCACAGGTCTAACGGGAAGAAGAAGAGGTCTGGTCTGCGAATTCGGTAAACATAAGTTCTGTGAAATCGTAGACGAGAGAGAGAAAAAAAATTCATACCAGCTTGGCCAAGAGTGCGCGAGAAAAGAATTACACACAGGTCAAACGGGAAGAAAGAGGAGGAGGAGAGGTAGTGACAGAGAATGAGTGAGTGAAGGGTGAGGAAGAGGCTAACAGAGAGAGAGACTGCTAGAAAGGGTAAAGATACATAGAACGAAATAGATGGGTAGCAGCAGAGGAGAAAATATGTGTAAGTATGATAATAAGGACGCTGCGGAGTTGCAAATGGGTTACATATGAAACAAGTTTGTCCTTCATCAGTGGTCTTCCAACCATCATAGGCATTTCATCGCTTTAAAGACCATATACCTCCGGTTGGTGCGAGCAACGGCTAAAAAAAGTCGTTGGGACACGTAAATAAAGGGGACGCGAGGGTAAACAAACAAAATGGTGAAGCAACAGAAAGTGATGAAGAAAGAGACAAGTCCCAGATTTCTATGAATTTAAGGGACAAAAGGGGGCTTTTGGCCTAAATGGGTTGAGAACCTGTGTTTTAGTACATTTATTAGTATAGTGTAATATGTTAGTACATTTATTAGTATAGTGTAATATTTTAGTATATTTATAAGTATAGTGTAATATGTTAGTACATTTATTAGTATAGTGTAATATTTTAGTATATTTATAAGTATAGTGTAATATGTTAGTACATTTATTAGTATATTGTAATATGTTAGTATATTTATTAGTATATTGTAATATTTTAGTATATTTATTAGTATAGTGTAATATGTTAGTACATTTATTAGTATAGTGTAATATGTTAGTATATTTATTAGTATAGTGTAATATGTTAGTATATTTATTAGTATAGTGTAATATGTTAGTATATTTATTAGTATAGTGTAATATGTTAGTATATTTATTAGTATAGTGTAATATTTTAGTATATTTATTAGTATAGTGTAATATGTTAGTATATTTATTAGTATAGTGTAATATGTTAGTATATTTATTAGTATAGTGTAATATGTTAGTATATTTATTAGTATAGTGTAATATGTTAGTATATTTATTAGTATATTGTAATATTTTAGTATATTTATTAGTATAGTGTAATATTTTAGTATATTTATTAGTATAGTGTAATATGTTAGTATATTTATTAGTATAGTGTAATATGTTAGTACATTTATTAGTATATTGTAATATTTTAGTATATTTATTAGTATAGTGTAATATTTTAGTATATTTATAAGTATAGTGTAATATGTTAGTATATTTATTAGTATATTGTAATATTTTAGTATATTTATTAGTATAGTGTAATATGTTAGTACATTTATTAGTATAGTGTAATATGTTAGTATATTTATTAGTGGCGTGCGATTGCTAAGAGGGCCTGGGACTGTCTGGGTCGGTACGTGATGCTGGCTCGTCCCAGACCACCTTGGAGATAATTCGCAAACCATTTGGTAAAAAAATGTGAATTATCTCCCCTTGATTTTAAGAATTCATTTTAATTTGCATTTTTCCAAAACATACATTTCATATAGATTCTTTTTTGAAACTTAATTTACATTCTTAGTTTCTTTTTTCGTCATTTACAATCTTAGTTTTAGACACTTCATTTACCTTAGTTTCTATTTAATCATCATACTGTTCAAAGGAGTCAACTCTTTAGTTTTTTGTAAGAGTTACCTCCCTTTATATGAACTATAATTGTTTCTACTTTTGGCACAAGGCCAGCAATTATTCAGTGTATTACTGGTACTTTATTTTATCGACCCTGTAAGGATGAAAAGCAAAGTTAACCTCGGCGGGATTTAATGTAGGAGTTATCTACTAGTTATCTACTATATTATGAAATATTTACGTAGGTTTGTAGAAAATACGTCTTTTTTTCTGAAGAGAATTGATTAGAAGACATTTATGAGGCTAAAATCTAATTTATTTTCACTGTCAAAATAGTAGCACAACTCGTGTATATTCATGAGGGAAAACAAACTGAACACAATTTGTATATAATATGTAAACTTTTTTATTAACAGACACGTCAGAAAACTTCTCATCGGCAAACAACACATGACCGAGAAGGACATCTGTAAAAGAAATGAAAGAAATATATATATGAGTCATTTATATACATTGTCAAT
Organism: Eledone cirrhosa; assembly: GCA_964016885.1. NCBI lineage: Eukaryota > Metazoa > Mollusca > Cephalopoda > Octopoda > Eledonidae > Eledone > Eledone cirrhosa. Next base: position 32,412,495 of record OZ024760.1, read on the forward strand.
AAAAAAAATATCAAACTTTATCAAATTCTTCCAATTTTGTCTTTTACTATAAATATACAAATGTATACCTGTTCCTACATTGACGAACGGGAAGATTGCCATGCAGCTGTGTGATGTATGATCTCGCTGAGGGCCCAGGAAAAGAAACCAGCTGAGTACCCGAAAGACATGGTTACAGCATTGAGCAAGGCACCACTGGTGTTGGGAGGTCGAGCGAAAATATGCCAGGAGCTGGTCAAACCTTGGTGTAGTTAGGATCCACTCTGACCTAAGGGGATACTGCCAACACCCTGGTCACTTCTGTCATTCTAAAGAAACACCAGTTTAATTATTTAACTGGTAAAGTCTTACATTTACAGGCCATAAACAAACATATAGAAAATCTCGCACAATGCCATGAAAAGATATTCACGTTATATAAAAATTTATTGAGCAGTATCTAATAAAAACAAAACACTCTATTAAAGGGATGAAGGGAGAGGGGCAGCCACACCCACGGGGTCACCGTCGAGTGTGAGAGATGGACTCTCACAGCTGACATGGAACAAAGAATACAGTCATTTGAACACAAGTCCATCAGAAACAAAACACAGCTTTGTTAGGCAGTGAGTCAACAAATATGTTGGCAGACAGGAATAACTCTGTGTCTGAAACCTTCTTTCAGGGGACAGTCGAACGAGAGGTAGAGAATGAAAATCCCTTCTACACAGAATAGAGACCAGTGGTGACAACTGACCAAGGGTGGCACCTCCACGTCTGGCTGCACCAGTAGCACATCTAGTGTTGTACCCAAACGACTGACTACACCAGTGGCACAGTGTGACACCTGTGGTACCCCCAAAGACAGGGTGTACCAGTTGCAGGGTAATGTGTTGACAGAGAGAAAATCCCAAACAAATTTACAACAAAACACGAGGATATCATGTGACCAAAGGGTGTCTTTAGCCATTATATATATCATCATCATCATTTTACGTCCGCTTTTCCCTGCTATATATACCTATAGAAGTGTATATATTTATACACACACGCATGTATATATATAATTCTAACCTTACTGACTGTTTCATTATACATAGCTTGTATAGCTCTCACAAGCCATTCATCTACACATAGTTTTCTAAGAGCCCAACAGATAATGGAGCGGGGGACTCTGTCAAAGGCTTTCTCCAGGTCTACAAAAGCTAAGTAGAGGGGTTTACTTTTAGCTAGGTACTTCTCCTGTAGTTGTCGTACAAGGAAAAGAGCGTCTGTGGTACTTTTACCTGACACAAACCCAAACTGCATTTCATCTAGATCAATTCGCTCTCTGATTAGTTGCGCTATAACTCTTTCTGTGACCTTCATGACCTGGTCAACTAACTTAATGTCTCTATAGTTTCCCCTTTACCCTTGTAGCAGTTAATGATGATGCTGCTACGCCAGTCCTTTGGTATGACCCCATTCTGTAGTACTTGGTTAACTATACGGGTGACCATAGTATGTCCCACCATTCCAGATGCCTTCAACATCTCAGTAACTATCTCCGAAGGCCCAGCTGCCTTGCCTGTCTTCATATCTTTGGTTGCCTTACTTATTATACTACCTTTAACTTGCACCGCTGGTCCTTCTATTGGATCGATTTGGGGCAGACTATCTTTTCCCCATTTATTCTCCTCATTTAATAGTCTCTCGTAGTGACACTTCGAGGCTATCTTCTTATCCCCGACAATATCACGGTTTTCCTTGACACATTGTCTAGCAATCCTGAACACCTCACGTAGAACATGCTTGAACTTTCTATCCTCTGCTTCCCTTTTTGCAAGGTACACTTGTCTCCTAGCTTCTCTCCTGGCCACTTGATAGTGCTCTCTACTTACCCCATCCTGCTATACTTTCCAAGCCTGCTTTTTAACCTTGATTGTCTCTTCCACCTTACTGTTCCACCATCAAGTTACTCTCCTCCTGCCAATAGGTCTGCTCCAGCCACAGATTTCATCCGTTGCATTCAGCAGGTTCAGTTTCAAGAATTGCCACTGTTCCTCTATATTGCACATCTCTAATTGCTCTTCCTTATTGTCAAAGGCATCAAGTAATAAGCTTTTAAATTTGTCACTGGCTATGGGGTCCTTCAACTTCCATATTCTTCTCCTCAGTGTAGGCCTCCTCTGTCGTCGAGTACGTCTATTCCTGACTATGAGGCCACTAACTACTAGGCTATGTTGGGAGGTACATTCTTCACGGGGGAGGGATTTAGTGTTTACAATAGACACTTTGTCCCGTCTTCTAGTAAGGTTATAATCTATCTGACTGGTGTGTTCTCCTGATCTATAGGTGATCAAGTGATTTTTTTTGTTTTTTGAAGTTTGTGTTACAGATAAGTTTCTTTTATTTGCCACAGGGTTACAGATAGTTAGGTTATTAGAGTCACAGAATTCCAGGATTACAAATGTTTCCCAGATAGCCTGTTCGTGATCTGGGGTGATCCCAGACCAGACTCCCAAGTCTCCCTGATCCTTAGACCAGTGTTAACAAAAATCCCATCAAATCTGAAGATGACCCAACCAGACACTAACAACCCCGTAGAATGACCAATCACAGACCTAGAATCCAACAGACGCTCGTATCCCGGAAAATGACTGTTATAAACAAAAAACAAAAACAAAATACAAGCGATCACACACATACACACACTTGCATAAAATACCTACACACACCTTCCCACAAGTAGAAATTGTACATGTACATACAATTACACACACTCACGTACATACAAACATATATATGCACACATCGTCACATATACACATACATACATACATATAAATACACACGCATACATACATACATCATAAAAAAACAAAAAATGCAAAATTCTACCCTCCAGAAGTAGATTGTGAGAGGGTTCATACGGGAATAGAGGTAACCCTTTAGGTCAGAAGGGTCAGCGTCAGGTGTAATATAGTCCATGGTGGTGGTGCAGTCAAAATGGTAAGCATGCCACTGCAACATCCTACACACATTGCTGTCCGGTATTATGTCCTCGGGAGAAGATGCGCAGGTAGACCTCTCCATGGTCCTCAGCTGAAAGCGCGCTCTACCCAGGGGGGAGCATTATATGTGCAAAATTTATTGGCAACATGACCCTCCCAAAGTATAACAATATATATATATCTATTGTTATACTTTGGGAGGGTCATGTTGCCAATAAGAAACACATGCACCTGTTGGTTTTCACTTTAATATATAAATATATATATATATAATATAAAATCAAAAGATGGTTAAAAGAGTTCCATGTATTTTATTATGCGCATTTCAAAAACAAACATCATCATGGGATGATATTTGCGTTCTCATCAGATAAAATAGGGAGAGATGATATGAAGCTTAAAAAACACTTGCGAACAGTGAAGTGTTAAATCAACATATGGAAAATAAGATAAGATGGCTATATGAGATTGGAAAAAAGGAATGGGGGAAGTAAGAGGGAGAAAGAATATAGATAGAAAAAAATATAATAATAAGGAAAGGATGACGGAGGAGGAGTATAAGAAGGTAGGATGAGAGAGGAGGAGAAATGAGTGTGAGAGAGAGATAACCTTTAATATTGAGAAACACTGTCTCACAGAGAGAAATTAAAAAAAACCGTTGTAAGATAATACATAATTTAAAAAGATTTAGAAATTAAAAGTTAATGAGGTTTATGAATGGTGATGTTTATGATTAAGGAAAAAGGAATTAAGAATAGTATTTATTTAAGGTTTATATGTATATATATATATATATATATATATAGTGACGAAACATAAGTCAATTACATGAACTCATAATTCTTTATTTACTGCTATATATAGTTCGATGATAGCCATTGAATGGCTATGACCTCATCAGGCAGTTAGTCAGTTCTTAGATATGCCAGCTCTGTGTGTATAGTGTTGATGGTATCTATCCAGCGAACCTTCAACCGTCAAGGTTGTTTTTCTACGGGTATGTCAACATTTATAAAACAAATTTTGTATTTTATCTGATGAAAGCACACCAAGACTGCCTTGGTTGCCCTTGAAATATATATAATAAAATAATTATGGTTTTATAAATATAGATTCCATTTATTAATATATTGTATATATATATATATATATATATATATATATATATATATATATATATATATATATATAATAACTAGAAATTGATTAACATATAAATATACATGAATAATCATAGGAGATAATTTTTACAAGCGTGTAATCACGCATGGCTAGTTGGGTAATAAATAAATATATATCTTTAAGTATGACTAACCTTCCTTGTATATATCCCATTAAAGAAATATATTTCACCAATTAATCAGATGGTAAGTCACGGAAAGTGGATATTATTGGATTGTCAACAAGGAAGAATAATGTTCAGCGATCCATGCTGACACAGCGAGTTCAAATCCTCATCTGGCCGCTACCACGTGTTGTGTCTACACATCACAGCAGTTTCGTTTCAGTGGCGTGAATAGGTATTCGACAACTAGAAATAGCAGTTAAATTCTCTTCAACAGAAATAGCTCTACAATTAAGGAGCCGTATTTATATATCTATATCCAAAATTAAGATGAATTAAATGAATTTAATCCAAATCGAAATTGTGGGTGTCATGCCATAACGGCATGCGCCATATCGCCTGGAAATAATCTCACATAATATTAAAGAAATACAGCAGCCCACATAATATTAAAGAAATTATTGTGTACAGTGCTCAGGTGCAATACAACTCATCAAATGTGCATGTATAGTACATAAAATAATGTACAAATATCATGATAATCACTGAATAAGGCAAGAGGGAATTATAGAGATAAAATGGTTTGAAGTAGAGTTTAGTTATTTTAACATAGAAAACAACCCAGCCCAGCCTAAGTCTGGTTGGCAGCTAATGGGACCCTGATTGAGCTGAGCCAGCCTACTTCTGGTTGGCAGCTAATGGGACCCTGATTGACCTGAGCCAGCTTACCTATGGTGTTGGCAGCTAATGGGACCCTGATTAAGCTGAGCCAGTCTATCTCTGGTGTTGGCAGCTAATGGGACCCTGATTCAGCCGAGCCAGCCTACCTCTGGTTGGCAGCTAATGGGACCCTGATTGAGCTGAGCCAGCCTACCTCTGGTGTTGGCAGCTAATGTGACCCTGATTGAGCTGAGACAGCCTACCTCTAGTGTTGGCAGCTAATGGGACCCTGATTGAGCTGAGCCAGCCTACCTCTGATGTTGGAAGTTATGGGTCCCTGATTCAGCAGAGACAGCATACTTTTGGTTGGCAGCTAATGGGACACTGATTGAGCTGAGCCAGCCTACCTCTGATTGGCAGCTAATGAGACCCTCATTGACATGAGCTAGCCTACCTCTGGTGTTGGCAGCTAATAGGACCCTGATTGAGCTGAGCCAGCCTACCTCTGGTGTTGGCAGCTAATGGGACCCTGATTGAGCTGACCCAGCCTACCTCTGGTGTTGGCAGCTAATGGGACCCTGATTGAGCTGACCCAGCCTACCTCTGGTGTTGGCAGCTAATGGGACCCTGATTGAGCTGAGCCAACGTACCTCTGGTTGGCAGCTAATGGGACCCTGATTGAGCTGAGCCAACGTACCTCTGGTTGACAACTAATGTGACCCTGATTGAACTGAGCCAGCCTACGTCAGGTGTTGGGAGTTATGGGACCCTGATTTAGCTGAGCGAACCTAACTCTAGTGTTGGCAGCTAATGGGTCCCTGATTGAGCTGAGCCAGCCTACGTCAGGTGTTGGGAGTTATGGGACCCTGATTTAGCTGAGCGAACCTAACTCTAGTGTTGGCAGCTAATGGGTCCCTGATTGATCTGAGCCAGCCTACCTCTGGTGTTGGCAGTTATGGGACCCTGATTGAGCTGAGCCAACCTAACTCTAGCGTTGGCAGCTAATGTGTCCCTGAATGAGCTGAGCCAGCCTACTTCTGTTTGGCAGTTATGGGACGATGAATCAGGTGAGCCAGCCTACCTCTGGTTGGCAGCTAATGAGACCCTCATTGACATGAGCTAGCCTACCTCTGGTGTTGGCAGCTAATGGGACCCTGATTGAACTGAGCCAGCCTACCTCTGGTGTTGGCAGATAATGGGACCCTGATTGAGCTGAGCCAGCCTACCTCTGGTGTTGGCAGATAATGGGACCCTGATTCAGCTGAGCCAGCCTACCTCTGGTGTTGGCAGCTAATGGGACCCTGATTGAGCTGAGCCAACGTACCTCTGGTTGGCAACTAATGTGACACTGATTGAGCTGACCCAGCCTACCTCTGGTGTTGGGAGTAATGGATCCCTGATTGAGCTGAGCCAGCCTATCTCTGGTAGGCAGCTAATGGGACACTGATTGACCTGAGCCAGCCTACCTCTGGTGTTGGCAGCTAATGGGACCCTGATTGAGCTGACCCAGCCTAGCTCTGGTGTTGGCAGCTAATGGGACCCTGATTGAGCTGAGCCAGCCTACCTCTGGTTGGCAGCTAATGGGACCCTGATTGAGCTGAGCCAGCCTACCTCTGTTTGGCAGTTCTGGGAGCCTGATTGATCTGAGCCAGCCTATCTTTGGTTAGCAGCTAATGAGACCCAGATTGAGCTGAGCCAGCCTGTTTCTGGTTTTGGCAGCTAATGGGTCCCTGATTGAGCTGAGCCAGCCAACCTCTGGTTGGCAGCTAATGGGATCCTGATTGAGCTGAGCCTCCCACATCTGGTTGGCAGCTAATGTGACCCTGATTGAGCTGAGCCAGCCTACCACTGGTGTTGGAGCTAATCGGATCTTGCTTGAGCTGACCCAGCCTAACTCTGGTGTTGGCAGCTAATGGGAACCTGATTGAGCTGAGCCAGCCTACATCTGGTTGGCAGCTAATGGGACACTGATTCAGCTGAGCGAACCTACTTCTACTTGGCAGTTATGGGTCCCTGATTGAGCTGAGCCAGCCTAACCTCTGGTGTTGGCAGTTATGGGACCCTGATTGAGCTGAGCCAACCTAACTCTAGTGTTGGAAGCTAATGGGTCCCTGATTGAGCTTAGCCAGCCTACCTCTTTTTGGCGGCTAATGGTACCCTGATTGAGCTGAGCCAGCCTACCTCTGGCTGGCATCTAATGGGACCCTGATTGAGCTGAGCAAGCCTACCTCTGTTTGGCAGCTAATGGGACGCTGATTCAGTTGAGCCAGCCTACTGGCAGTTATGGGACCCTGATTGAGCAGAGACACTACCTCTAGTGTTGACAGCTAATGGGACCCTCATTGAGCTGAGCCAGCCTATCTCTGGTGTTGGCAGCTAATGGGACCCTGATTGAGCTTAGTCAGCCTACCTATGGTTGGCAGCTAATGGGACCCTGATTGACCTGAGCCAGCCTACCTCTGAGGTTGGCATCTAATGGGAACCTGATTGAGCTGAGCCAGCCTACTTCTGGTTGGCAGCTAATGGGACACTGATTGAGCAGAGCCAGCCTACCACTGGTTGGCAGCTAATGGCACCCTGATTTAGCTGAGCCAGCCAACCTCTGGCTTGCAGCTAATGGGACCCTGATTGAGCTGAGCCAGCTACCTCTGGTTGGCAGCTAATGGGACCCAGATCGAACTGTGCCAGCCTACCTCAGGTGTTGGCAGTTATGGGACCCTGATTCAGCTGAACCAGCCTACCTCTGGTGTTGGCAGCTAATGGGACGCTGATTCAGCTGAGATAGCCGACCTCTGGTTGGCAGCTAATGGGAGCCTGATTCAGCTGCGCCAGCCTACCTCTGGTTGGCATCTAATGGGACTCTGATTCAGCTGAGCCAGACTACGTCTACTTGGCAGTTATGGGACCCTGATTGAGCTGAGAGAGCCTATCTCTAGTGTTGGCAGCTAATGGCACCCTCATTGAGCTGAGCCAGCCTACCTCTGATGTTGGCAGTTAGGGGAACATAATTGAGCTGAGCCAGCCTACCTCTGGTTTTGGCAGTTATGGGACCCTGATTCAGCAGAGCCAGCCTACCTCTAGAGTTGGCAGCTAATGGGACCCTGATTGAGCTGAGTCAGCCTACCTCTGGTTAGCAGCTAATGTGACCCTGATTGAGCTGAGCCAGCCTACCTCTGCTTGGCAGTTATGGATCCCTGATTGAGCTGAGCCAGCCTACCTCTGGTGTTGGCAGTTATGGGACCCTGATTCAGCTGAGCCAGCCTGCTTCTGGTTGGCAGCTAATGGGACCCTGATTAAGCTGAGCCAGCCTACCTCTGGGTGGAAGCTAATGGGAGCCTGATTGAGCTGTGCCAGCCTACCTCTGGTGTTGGCAGTTATGGGACCCTGATTGAGCTGAGCCAGCCTACCTCTGCCTGGCAGTTAAGGGTCCCTGATTGAGCTGTGTGAGCCTACCTCTGGTGTTGGCACTTATCGGACCCTGATTCAGCTGAGCCAGCCTACTTTTGGTTGGCAGTTAATGCGACCCTGATTGAGCTGAGCCAGCCTACCTCTGGTTGGCAGCTAATGGGAGCCTGATTGAGCTGAGCCAGCCTAACCCTGTTTGTCAGATATGGGACGCTGATTGAGCTGAGCCAGCTTACATCTGGTGTTGTCAGTTAATGGGACCCTGATTGAGCTGAGACAGCCTACCTCTAGTGTTGGCAGCGAATGGGACCCTCATTGAGCTCAGCCAGCCTATCTCTGGTGTTGGCAGCTAATTGGACTCTGATTGAGATTAGTCAGACTACCTATGGTTGGCAGCTAATGGGACCCTGATTTAGCTGAGCCAGCCTACCTCAGGTGTTGGCAGTTATGAAACCCTGATTCAGCTGAGCCAGCCTACTTATGGTTGGCAGCTAATGGGACCCTGATTGAGCCGAGCCAGCCTACCTCTGGTTGGCAGCTAACGGGACCCTGATTTAGCTGAGCCAGCATACTTATGGTTGGCAGCTAATGGGACCCTGATTGAGCCGAGCCAGCCTACCTCTGGTTGGCAGCTAATGGGACCCTGATTAAGCTGAGCCAGCCTACCTCTGCTTGGCAGTTATGGGAGCCTGATTGAGCTGAGACAGCCTATCTCTAGTGTTGGCAGCTAATGGGACCCTCATTGAGCTGAGCCAGCTTACCTCTGATGTTGGCAGTTAGGGAAACCTAATTGAGCTGAGCCAGCCTACTTCTGCTTGGCAGTTATGGGTCCCTGATTCATCTTAGCCAGCCTACTTCTGGCTGGCAGCTGATGGGAGCCTAATTGAGTTGAGCCAGCCTACCTCTGGTGTTGGCAGTAATAGAACCCTGATTGAGCTGAGCCAGCCTATCTCTGGTAGGCAGCTAATGGGATCCTGATTGACCTGAACCAGCCTACCTCTGGTGTTGGCAGCTAATGGGTTCCCGATTGAGCTGAGCCAGCCAACCTTTGGTTGGCAGCTAATGAGACCCTGATTGAACTGAGCCATCCTACCTCTTTTTGGTAGCTAATGGGACCCTGATTGAGCTGAGCCAGCCTACCTCTGGGTGGAAGATAATGGGACCCTGATTGAGCTGAGCCAGCCTACCTCTGGTGTTGGCAGCTAACGGGACCCTGATTGAGCTGAGCCAGCCTACCTCTGGGTGGGAGATAATGGGACCCTGATTGAGCTGAGCCAGCCTACCTCAGGTGTTGGCAGCTAATGGGACCCTGATTCACCAGAGCCAGCCTACTTCTGGCTGGCAGCTAATGGGAGCCTGATTGAGCTGTGCCAGCCTACCTCTGGTGTTGGTAGTTATGGGACCCTGATTCAGCTGAGCCAGCCTACTTTTGGTTGGCAGGTAATGTAACCCTGATTGAGCTGAGCCAGCCTACCTCTGGTTGGCAGATAATGGGAGCCTGATTGAGCTGAGCCAGCCTACTTCTGGTTGGCAGCTAATGGGACCCTGATTGAGCTGAGCCAGCCTACCTCTGGTATTGGCAGCCAATGGGACCCTGATTAAGCTGAGCCAGCCTACTTCTGGCTTGCAGCTAATGGGAGCCTGATTGAGCTGTGCCAGCCTACCTCTGGTGTTGGCAGCTAATGCGACCCTGATTGAACTGAGCCAGCCTACCTCAGGTTGGCACCTAATGGGAGCCTGGTTTATCTGAGCCAGCCTTCCTCTGTTGTTGGCAGCTAATGCGACCCTGATTGAGCTGAGCCAGCCTACTTCAGGTTGGCAGCTAATGGGATCCTGATTGATCTGAGCCAGCCTACCTCTTCTTGGCAGATTTGGGTCCCTGATTGTGCTGAGCCAGCCTACCTCTGGTGTTGGCAGTTATGCGAAGCTCATTGAGCTGAGCCAGACTACTTCTGGTTGGCAGCTAATGGGAGCCTCATTGAGCTGAGCCAGCCTACCTCTACTTGGCAGTTTTGGGTCCCTGATTGTGCTGAGCCAGCCTACCTCTGGTATTGGCAGTTATGGGAAGCTCATTGAGCTGAGCCAGCCTACCTCTGGTTGGCAGCTAATGGGAGCCTGATTGAGCTGAGCCAGACTACCTCTGGTTGGCAGCTAATGGAACACTGATTCAGCTGAGCCAGCCTACCCCTGTTTGTCAGATATGGGACGCTGATTGAGCTGAGCCAGCTTACATCTGGTGTTGGCAGTTATGGGACCCTGATTGAGCTGAGCTATCCTACCTCTGGTTGTCAGTTAATGGGACCCTGATTGAGCTGAGGCAGCCTACCTCTAGTGTTGGCAGCTCATGGGACCCTCATTGAGCTCAGCCAGCCTATCTCTGGTGTTGGCAGCTAATTGGACTCTGATTGAGTTTAGACAGACCACCTATGGTTGGCAGCAAATGGGACCCTGATTGAGCTGAGCCAGCCTACCACTGGTTGGCAGCTACTGGGACCCTGATTTAGCTGAGCCAGCCTACCTCTGGTTGGCAGCTAATGGGACCCTGATTTAGCTGAGCCAGCCTACCTCTGTTTGGCAGCTACTGGGACCCTGATTGAGCTGAGCCTGCCTACCTCAGGTGTTGGCAGTTATGGAACCCTGATTCAGCTCAGCCAGCCTAACTCTGGTCTTTTCCGCTAATGAGACCCTGATTGAGCTGAGCTAGCCGACCTCTGATTGGCAGTTAATGGGACCCTGATTCACCTGAGCCAGCCTACCTCTGGTTGTCAGCTTGTGGGACCCTGATTCAGCTGAGCCAGCCTACCTCTGGTTGGCAGCTAATGGGACCCTGATTGAGCTCAGTCAGCCTACCTCTGCTTGGCAGTTATGGGTCCCTGATTCAGCTGAGACAGCCTACCTCTGGGTGGAAGATAATGGGACCTCGATTGAGATGAGCCAGCCTTCCTCTGGTGGGCAGCTAATGGCACCCTGATTGAACTGAGCCAGACTACCTCTGGTTGGCAGCTAATGGGACCCTGATTGAGCTGAGCCAGCCTACCACTACTTGGCAGTTTTGGGTCCCTGATTGTGCTGAGCCAGCCTACCTCTGGTGTTGGCAGTTATGCGAAGCTCATTGAGCTGAGCCAGCCTACCTCTGGTTGGCAGCTAATGGGAGCCTGATTCAGCTGAGCCAACTTACCTCTGGTGGGCAGCTAATGGCACCCTATTTGAGCTGAGCCAGACTACCTCTGGTTGGCAGCTAATGGAACACTGATTCAGATGAGCCAGCCTACCCCTGTCTGTCAGATATGGGACGCTGATTGAGCTGAGCCAGCTTACATCTGGTGTTGGCAGTTATGGGACCCTGATTGAGCTGAGCCAGCCTACCTCTGATTGGCAGTTAATGGGACCCTGATTGAGCTGAGCCAGCCTACCTCTGGTTAGCAGCTTGTGGGACCCTGATTCAGTTGAGCCAGCCTACCTCTGGTTGGCAGCTTGTGGGACCCTGATTCAGTTGAGCCAGCCTACCTCTGGTTGGCAGCTAATGGGACCCTGATTGAGCTCAGTCAGCCTACCCCTGCTTGGCAGTTATGGATCTCTGATTCAGCTGAGACAGCCTACCTCTGGTGTTGGCAGTTATGGGACCCTGATTCAGCTGAGCCAGCCTACTTATGGTTGGCAGCTAATGGGACCCTGAATGAGCCGAGCCAGCCTACCTCTGCATGGCAGCTAATGGGACCCTGATTTATCTGGGCCAGCCTACCTCTGCTTGGCAGTTATGGGACCCTGATTGAGCTGAGACAGCCTATCTCTAGTGTTGGCAGCTAATGGGACCCTGATTGAGCTGAGCACGCCTGCCTCTGGGTGGAAGCTAATGGGACCCTGATTGAGTTGAGCCAGCCTACCACTGGTGTTGGCAGCTAATGGGACCCTGATTAAGATGAGCCAGCCTACCTCTGGTGTTGGCAGCTAATGGGACGCTGATTCAGCTGAGATAGCCGACCTCTGGTTGGCAGCTAATGGGACCCTGATTCAGCTGAGCCAGCCTACCTCTGGTTGGCAGCTAATGGGACCCTTATTCAGCTGAGCCAGCCTACTTCTGGTTGGCGTCTAATGGTACCCTGATTCAGCTGAGCCAGACTACCTCTGCTTGGCAGTTATGGGTCCTTGATTGAGCTGAGCCAGCCTACGTCTGGTGTTCGCAGTTATGGGAACCTGATTCAGCAGAGCCAGACTATTTCTGGTTGGCAGCTAATGGGACACTGATTGAGCTGAGCCAGCCGACCTCTGATGTTGGCAGCTAATGGGACCCTCATTGAGCTGAGAAAGCTTGCTTCTGGGGTTGGCAGCTAATGGGACCCCTATTGAGCTGAGCGAACGTACCTCTGGTTGGCAGCTAATGGGACACTGATTCAGCTGAGTGAGCCTACCTCTGCTTGGCAGTTAGGGGTCCCTGATTCAGCTGAGACAGCCTACCTCTACTGGTAGCAGTTATGGGACCCTGATTCAGCTGAGCCAGCCTACCTCTGGTTGGCAGCTAATGGGACCCTGATTTAGCTCAGCCAGCCTACTTCTGGTTGGCAGCTAATGGGCCCCTGATTGATCTGAGCCAGCCAACCTCTTGTTGGAAGCTAATGGGACCCTGATTAAGCTGAGCCAGCCTACCTCTGTTTGGTAGCTTATGGGATCCTGATTCAGCTGAGCCAGCCTACCTCTGCTTGGCAGTTATGGGACCCTGATTGAGCTGAGAGTGCCTATCTCTAGTGTTGGCAGCTAATGGCACCCTCATTGAGCTGAGCCAGCCTACCTCTGCTTGGCAGTTATGGGAACCTGATTGAGCTGAGAGTGCCTATCTCTAGTGTTGGCAGCTAATGGCACCCTCATTGAGCTGAGCCAGCCTACCTCTGATGTTGGCAGTTAGGGGACCCTGATTCAGCAGAGCCAGCCTACATCTGGTGTTGGCAGTTATGGGACCCTGATTCAGCAGAGCTAGCCTACATTTGGTTGGCAGCTAATGGGACACTGATTGAGCTGAGCCAGCCTACCTCTAGAGTTGGCAGCTAATGGGACCCTGATTGAGCTGAGTCAGCCTACCTCTGGTGTTGGCAGCTAATGCGAGCTTTATTGAGCTGAGCAAGCTCACTTCTGGTGCTAGCAGCTAATGTGACCCCTATTCAACTGAGCCAGTCTACCTCTGTCGTTGGCAGTTATGGGACCGTGATTGAGCTGAGCCAGCCTACCTCTGCTTGGCAGTTATGGGTCCCTGATTCAGCTGAGACAGCCTACCTCTGGTGTTGGCAGTTATGGAACCCTGATTCAGCTGAGACAGCCTACCTCTGGTGTTGGCAGTTATGGGTCCCTGATTCAGCTGAGACAGCCTACCTCTGGTGTTGGCAGTTATGGAACCCTGATTCAGCTGAGCCAGCCTACTTATGGTTGGCAGCTAATGGGACCCTGATTGAGCCGAGCCAGCCTACCTCTGGTTGGCAGCTAATGGGACCCTGATTTAGCTGAGCCAGCCTACTTCTGGTTGGAAGCTAATGCGATCCTGATTAAGCTGAGCCAGCCTACCTCTGGTTGGCAACTTATGGGATCCTGATTCAGCTGAGCCAGTCTACCTCTGCTTGGCAGTTATGGGACCCTGATTGAGCTGAGACAGCCTATCTCTAGTGTTGGCAGCTAATGGGACCCTGATTGAGCTGAGCCAGCCTACCTCTGGGTGGAAGCTAATGGGACCCTGAATGAGCTGAGCCAGTCTACCTCTGGTGTTGGCAGCTAATGGCTCCCTGATTGAGCTGAGCCAGACTACCTCTGGTTGGCAGCTAATGGGACCCTGATTGACCTGAGCCAGCCTACCTCTGTTGTTGGCAGCTAATGGCTCCCTGATTGAGCTGAGCCAGACTACCTCTGTTGTTGGCAGCTAATGGCTCCCTGATTGAGCTGAGCCAGACTACCTCTGGTTGGCAGCTAATGGGACCCTGATTGACCTGAGCCAGCCTACCTCTTTTTGGTAGCTAATGGGACCCTGATTGAGCTGAGCCTATCTACCTCTTGGTGGAAGATAATGGGACCCTGATTGAGCTGAGCCATCCTACCTCTGGTGTTGGCAGTTATGGTACCCTGATTCAGCTAAGCCAGCCTACTTCTGGCTGGCAGCTAATGGGAGCCTGATTGAGTTGTTCCAGCCTATCTCTGGTTGGCAGCTAATGGGAGCCTGATTGATCCGAGCCAGCCTACCTCTGGTGGGCAGCTAATGGGAGCCTGATTGAGCTGTTCCAGCCTATCTCTGGTTGGCAGCTAATGGGAGCCTGATTGATCTGAGCCAGCCTACCTCTGGTGGGCAGCTAATGGGAGCCTGATTGAGCTGAGCCAGCCTACCTCTGGGTGGAAGCTAATGGGACCCTGATTGAGCTGAGCCATCCTACCTCTGGTGTTGGCAGATAATGGCACCCTGATTAAGCTGAGCCAGCCTACTTCTGGCTGGCAGCTAATGGGAGCCTGATTGAGCTGTTCCAGCCTATCTCTGGTTGGCAGCTAATGGGAGCCTGATTGATCCGAGCCAGCCTACCTCTGGTGGGCAGCTAATGGGAGCCTGATTGAGCTGTTCCAGCCTATCTCTGGTTGGCAGCTAATGGGAGCCTGATTGATCTGAGCCAGCCTACCTCTGGTGGGCAGCTAATGGGAGCCTGATTGAGCTGAGCCAGCCTACCTCTACTTGGCAGTTTTGGGTCCCTGATTGTGCTGAGCCAGACTACCTCTGGCTTGCAGCTAATGGGACCCTGATTGAGCTGAGCCAGCTTACCTCTGGTTGGCAGCTAATGGCAGCCTGATTGAGCTGAGCTAGCCTACCTCTACTTGGCAGTTTTGGGTCCCTGATTGTGCTGAGCCAGCCTACCTCTGGTAGGCAGCTAGTGGGACCCTGATTGAGCTGAGCCAGCCTACCTCTGGGTGGAAGATAATGGGACTCTGATTGAGCTGAGCCAGCCTACCTCTGGTGTTGGCAGCTAATGGGACCCTGATTCACCAGAGCCAGCCTACTTCTGGCTGGCAGTTAATGGGAGCCTGATTGAGCTGTACCAGCCTACCTCTGGTGTTGGCAATTATGGGACCCTGATTCAGCTAAGCCAGCCTACTTTTGGTTGGCAGGTAATGCGACCCTGATTGAGCTGAGCCAGCCTATCTCTGGTTGGCAGCTAATGGGAGCCTGATTGAGATGAGCCAGCCTACTTATGGTAGGCAGCTAATGGGACCCTGATTGAGCTGAGCCAGCCTACCTCTACTTGGCAGTTTTGGGTCCCTGATTGTGCTGAGCCAGACTACCTCTGGTAGGCAGCTAATGGGAGCCTGATTGATCTGAGCCAGCCTACCTCTTCTTGGCAGATTTGGGTCCCTGATTGTGCTGAGCCAGCCTACCTCTGGTGTTGGCAGTTATGCGAAGCTCATTGAGCTGAGCCAGCCTACCTCTGGTTGGCAGCTAATGGGAGCCTGATTGAGCTGAGCCAGCCTACCTCTGGTTGGCAGCTAAGGAGACCCTGATTGAGCTGAACCAGCCTACATCTGGTGTTGTCAGTTAATGGGACCCTGATTGAGCTGAGACAGCCTACCTCTAGTGTTGGCAGCTAATGGGACCCTCATTGAGCTGAGCCAGCCTACCTCTGGGTGGAAGCTAATGGGACCCTGAATGAGCTGAGCCAGTCTACCTCTGGTGTTGGCAGCTAATGGGACCCTGATTAAGATGAGCCAGCCTACTTCTGGCTGTCAGCTAATGCGACCCTGATTGAGCTGAGCCAGCTACCTCTGTTGGGCAGCTAATGGGACGCTGATTGAGCTGAGCCAGCCTACCTCTGTTGTTGGCAGCTAATGGCTCCCTGATTGAGCTGAGCCAGACTACCTCTGGTTGGCAGCTAATGGGACCCTGATTGACCTGAGACAGCCTACCTCTTTTTGGTAGCTAATGGGACCCTGATTGAGCTGAGCCAATCTACCTCTTGGTGGAAGATAATGGGACCCTGATTGAGCTGAGCCATCCTACCTCTGGTGTTGGCAGTTATGGTACCCTGATTCAGCTAAGCCAGCCTACTTCTGGCTGGCAGCTAATGGGAGCCTGATTGAGTTGTTCCAGCCTATCTCTGGTTGGCAGCTAATGGGAGCCTGATTGATCCGAGCCAGCCTACCTCTGGTGGGCAGCTAATGGGAGCCTGATTGAGCTGTTCCAGCCTATCTCTGGTTGGCAGCTAATGGGAGCCTGATTGATCTGAGCCAGCCTACCTCTGGTGGGCAGCTAATGGGAGCCTGATTGAGCTGAGCCAGCCTACCTCTGGGTGGAAGCTAATGGGACCCTGATTGAGCTGAGCCATCCTACCTCTGGTGTTGGCAGATAATGGGACCCTGATTAAGCTGAGCCAGCCAACTTCTGGATGGCAGCTAATGGGAGCCTGATTGAGCTGTTCCAGCCTATCTCTGGTTGGCAGCTAATGGGAGCCTGATTGATCTGAGCCAGCCTACCTCTGGTGGGCAGCTAATGGGAGCCTGATTGAGCTGAGCCAGCCTACCTCTGGGTGGAAGCTAATGGGACCCTGATTGAGCTGAGCCATCCTACCTCTGGTGTTGGCAGATAATGGGACCCTGATTAAGCTGAGCCAGCCAACTTCTGGATGGCAGCTAATGGGAGCCTGATTGAGCTGAGCCAGCCTACCTCTACTTGGCAGTTTTGGGTCCTGATTGTGCTGAGCCAGACTACCTCTGGCTTGCAGCTAATGGGACCCTGATTGAGCTGAGCCAGCTTACCTCTGGTTGGCAGCTAATGGCAGCCTGATTGAGCTGAGCTAGCCTACCTCTACTTGGCAGTTTTGGGTCCCTGATTGTGCTGAGCCAGCCTACCTCTGGTAGGCAGCTAGTGGGACCCTGATTGAGCTGAGCCAGCCTACCTCTGGGTGGAAGATAATGGGACTCTGATTGAGCTGAGCCAGCCTACCTCTGGTGTTGGCAGCTAATGGGACCCTGATTCACCAGAGCCAGCCTACTTCTGGCTGGCAGCTAATGGGAGCCTGATTGAGCTGTACCAGCCTACCTCTGGTGTTGGCAATTATGGGACCCTGATTCAGCTAAGCCAGCCTACTTTTGGTTGGCAGGTAATGCGACCCTGATTGAACTGAGCCAGCCTATCTCTGGTTGGCAGCTAATGGGAGCCTGATTGAGATGAGCCAGCCTACTTATGGTAGGCAGCTAATGGGACCCTGATTGAGCTGAGCCAGCCTACCTCTACTTGGCAGTTTTGGGTCCCTGATTGTGCTGAGCCAGACTACCTCTGGTAGGCAGCTAATGGGAGCCTGATTGATCTGAGCCAGCCTACCTCTTCTTGGCAGATTTGGGTCCCTGATTGTGCTGAGCCAGCCTACCTCTGGTGTTGGCAGTTATGCGAAGCTCATTGAGCTGAGCCAGCCTACCTCAGGTTGGCAGCTAATGGGAGCCTGATTGAGCTGAGCCAGCCTACCTCTGGTTGGCAGCTAAGGAGACCCTGATTGAGCTGAACCAGCCTACATCTGGTGTTGTCAGTTAATGGGACCCTGATTGAGCTGAGACAGCCTACCTCTAGTGTTGGCAGCTAATGGGACCCTCATTGAGCTCAGCCAGCCTATCTCTGGTGTTGGCATCTAATTGGACTCTGATTGAGCTTAGTCAGACGACCTATGGTTAGCAGCAAATGGGACCCTGATTGAGCAGAGCCAGCCTACCACTGGTTGGCAGCTAATGGGACCCTGATTTAGCTGAGCCAGCCTACCTCTGGTTGGCAGCTAATGGGACCTTGATTGAGCTGAGCCAGCCTACCTCTGTTTGGCAGTTACTGGGACCCAGATTGAGCTGAGCCTGCCTACCTCAGGTGTTGGCAGTTATGGAACCCTGATTCAGCTCAGCCAGCCTACCTCTGGTCTTTTCAGCTAATGAGACCCTGATTGAGATGAGCTAGCCGACCTCTGATTGGCAGTTAATGGGACCCTGATTCACCTGAGCCAGCCTACCTCTGGTTGGCAGCTAATGGGACGCTGATTAAGATGAGCCAGCCTACTTCTGGCTGGCAGCTAATGCGAACCTGATTGAGGTGAGCCAGCTACCTCTGGTGGGCAGCTAATGGGACGCTGATTGAGCTGAGCCAGCCTACCTCTGTTGTTGGCAGCTAATGGCACCCTGATTGAGCTGAGCCAGACTACCTCTGGTTGGAAGCTGATGTGACTCTTATTGAGCTGAGCCAGCCTACCTCTGGTTGGCAGCTAATGGGACCCTGATTCAGCTGAGCCAGCCTACCTCTGCTTGGCAGTTATGGGACCCTGATTGAGCTGAGCCAGCCTACCTCTTTTTGTTAGCTAATGTAAACCTGATTGAGCTGAGCCAGCCTACCTCTGGGTGGAAGATAATGAGACCCAGATTGAGCTGAGCCAGCCTACCTCTGGTGTTGGCAGCTAATGGGACCCTGATTCACCAGAGCCAGCCTACTTCTGGCTGGCAGCTAATGGGAGCCTGATTGAGCTGTGCCAGCCTACATCTGGTGTTGTCAGTTATGGGACCCTGATACACCTGAGCCAGCCTACTTTTGGTTGGCAGGTAATGTGACCCTGATTGAGCTGAGCCAGCCTATCTCTGGTATGCAGCTAATGGGAGCCTGATTGAGCTTAGCCAGCCTACTTCTGGTAGGCAGCTAATGGGATCCTGATTGAGCTGAGCCAGCCTACCTCTGGGTGGAAGCTAATGGGACCTGATTGAGCTGAGCCAGCCTACCTCTGGTGTTGGCAGCTAATGGGACCTGATTGAGCTGAGCCAGCCTACTTCTGGCTGGCAGCTAATGGGACCCTGATGAAGCTGAGCTAGCCTACTTCTGGCTGGCAGCTAATGGGACCCTGAATGAGCTGAGCCAGCCTACCTCTGGTGTTGGCAGCTAATTCGACCCTGATTGAGCTGAGCCAGCCTACCTCTGGTTGGCAGCTAATAAGAGCCTGATTGATCTGAGCCAGCCTACCTCTGGTGGGCAGCTAATGGGACCCTGATTGAGCTGAGCCAGCCTACCTCTGTTGTTGGCAGCTAATGGCACCCTGATTGAGCTGAGCCAGACTACCTCTGGTTGGCAGCTAATGGGAGCCTGATTGAGCTGAGCCAGCCTACCTCTGGTTGGCAGCTAATGGGAGCCTGATTGAGCTGAGCCAGACTACCTCTGGTTGGCAGTTAATGGGAGCCTGATTGAGCTGAGCCAGTCTACCTCTGGTTAGCAGCTAATGGGAGCCTGATTGAGCTGAGCCAGACTACCTCTGGTTGGCAGCTAATGGAACACTGATTCAGCTGAGCCAGCCTACCCCTGTTTGTCAGATATGGGACGCTGATTGAGCTGAGCCAGCTTACATCTGGTGTTGGCAGTTATGGGACCCTGATTGAGCTGAGCCAGCCTACCACTGGTTGGCAGCTAATGAGACCCTGATTGAGCTGAACCAGCCTACCTCTGGTGTTTTCAGTTAATGGGACCCTGATTGAGCTGAGACAGCCTACCTCTAGTGTTGGCAGCTAATGGGACCCTCATTGAGCTCAGCCAGACTATCTCTGGTGTTGGCAGCTAATTGGACTCTGATTGAGCTTAGTCAGACTACCTATGGTTGGCAGCAAATGGGACCCTGATTGAGCTGAGCCAGTCTACCACTGGTTGGCAGCTAATGGGACCCTGATTTAGCTGAGCCAGCCTACCTCTTGTTGGCAGCTAATGGGACCCTGATTGAGCTGAGCCAGCCTACCTCTGTTTGGCAGCTTCTGGGACCCAGATTGAGCTGAGCCAGCCTACCTCTGGTTGGCAGCTTGTGGGACCGTGATTTAGCTGAGCCAGCCTACCTCTGGTTGGCAGATAATGGGACCCTGATTGAGCTCAGTCAGCCTACCTCTGTTTGGCAGTTATGGGTCCCTGATTCAGCTGAGACAGCCTACCTCTGGTGTTGGCAGTTATGGAACCCTGATTCAGCTGAGCCAGCCTACTTTTGGTTGGCAGCTAATGGGACCCTGATTGAGCTGAGCCAGCCTACCTCTGTTGTTGGAAGCTAATGGGACCCTCATTGAGCTGAGCCAGACTATCTCTGGTGTTGGCAGCTAATGGGACCCTGATTGAGCTTAATCAGACTACCTATGTTTGGCAGCTAATGGGACCCTGATTGACATGAGCCAGCCTAACTCTGGTGTTGGCAGCTAATGGGACCCTGATTGAGCTGCGCCAGTCTACCTCTGGTTGGCAGCAAATGGGACCCTGATTGAGCTGAGCCAGCCTACCACTGGTTCGCAGCTAATGGGACCCTGATTTAGCTGAGCCAGCCTACCTCTGGTTGGCAGCTAATGGGACCCTGATTGAGCTGAGCCAGCCTACTTCTGGTTGGGAGCTACTGGGACCCAGATTGAGCTGAGCCTGCCTACCTCAGGTATTGGCAGTTATGGGACCCTGATTCAGCTGTCCCAGCCTACCTTTGGTGTTGGCAGCTAATGAGACCCTGATTGAGCTGAGCTAGCCGACCTCTGATTGGAAGTTAATGGGATCCTGATTCAGCTGAGCCAGCCTACCTCTGGTTGGCAGCTTGTGGGACCCTGATTCAGCTGAGCCAGCCTACCTCTGGTTGGCAGCTAAAGGGACCCTGATTGAGCTCAGTCAGCCAACCTCTGCCTGGCAGTTATAGGTCTCTGATTCATCGGAGCCAGCCTACTTCTGGTTGGCAGCTGATGGGAGCCTGATTCAGCTGAGCCAGCCTCACTAAGGTGGGCACCTAATGGGACCCTGATTGAGCTGAGCCAGCCTACCTTTGTTGTTGGCAGCTAATGGGACCCTGATTCAGCTGAGCCAGCCTACCTCTGCTTGGCAGTTATGGGACCCTGATTGAGCTGAGCCAGCCTACCTCTTTTTGGTAGCTAATGGAACCCTGATTGAGCTGAGCCAGCCTACCTCTGGTAGGCAGCTAATGGGACCCTGATTGAGCTGAGCCAATCTACCTCTTGTTGGAAGATAATGGGACCCTGATTGAGCTGAGCCAGCCTACCTCTGGTGTTGGCAGCTAATGGGACCCTGATTCACCAGAGCCAGCCTACTTCTGGCTGTCAACTAATGGGAGCCTGATTGAGCTGAGCCAGCCTAACTCTGGTGTTGGCAGCTAATGGGACCCTGATTAAGCTGAGCCAGCCTACTTCTGGCTGGCAGCTAATGGGAGCCTGATTGAGCTGTGCCAGCCTATCTCTGGTTGGCAGCTAATGGGAGCCTGATTGATCTGAGCCAGCCTACCTCTGGTGGGCAGCTAATGGGAGCCTGATTGAGCTGAGCCAGCCTACCTCTACTTGGCAGTTTTGGGTCCCTGATTGTGCTGAGCCAGACTACCTCTGGTAGGCAGCTAATGGGACCCTGATTGAGCTGAGCCAGCTTACCTCTGGTTGGCAGCTAATGGGAGCCGGATTGAGCTGAGCCAGCCTACCTCTACTTGGCAGTTTTGGGTCCCTGATTGTGCTGAGCCAGCCTACCTCTGGTAGGCAGCTAGTGGGACCCTGATTGAGCTGAGCCAGCCTACCTCTGGGTGGAAGATAATGGGACCCTGATTGAGCTGAGCCAGCCTGCCTCTGGTGTTGGCAGCTAATGGGACCCTGATTCACCAGAGCCAGCCTACTTCTGGCTGGCAGCTAATGGGAGCCTGATTGAGCTGTACCAGCCTAGCTCTGGTGTTGGCAGTTATGGGACCCTGATTGAGCTGAGCCAACGTACCTCTGGGTGGAAGCTAATGGGAGCCTGATTGAGCTGAGCCAGCCTACCTCTACTTGGCAGTTTTGGGTCCCTGATTGTGCTGAGCCAGCCTACCTCTGGTGTTGGCAGCTAATGCGACCCTGATTGAGCTGAGCCAGCCTACCTCTGGTTGGCAGCTAATGGGAGCCTGATTGATATGAGCCAGCCTACCTCTGTTGTTGGCAGCTAATGGCACACTGATTGAGCTGAGCCAGAATACTTCTGGTTGGCAGCTAATGGGAGCCTCATTGAGCTGAGCCAGCCTACCTCTACTTGGCAGTTTTGGGTCCCTGATTGTGTTGAGCCAGCCTACCTCTGGTGTTGGCAGTTATGCGAAGCTCATTGAGCTGAGCCAGCCTACCTCTGGTTGGCAGCTAATGGGTGCCTGATTCAGCTGAGTCAACTTACCTCTGGTGGGCAGCTAATGGCACCCTGATTGAGCTGAGCCAGACTACCTCTGGTTGGCAGCTAATGGAACACTGATTCAGCTGAGCCAGCCTACCCCTGTTTGTCAGATATGGGACGCTGATTGAGCTGAGCCAGCTTACATCTGGTGTTGGCAGTTATGGGACCCTGATTGAGCTGAGCCAGCCTACCTCTGGTTGGCAGCTAATGAGACCCTGATTGAGCTGAACCAGACTACCTCTGGTGTTTTCAGTTAATGGAACCCTGATTGAGCTGAGACAGCCTACCTCTAGTGTTGGCAGCTAATGGGACCCTCATTGAGCTCAGCCAGCCTATCTCTGGTGTTGGCAGCTAATTTGACTCTGATTGAGCTTAGTCAGACGACCTATGGTTGGCAGCAAATGGGAGCCTGATTGAGCTGAGCCAGCCTACCACTGGTTGGCAGCTAATGGGACCCTGATTTAGCTGAGCCAGCCTACCTCTGGTTGGCAGCTAATGGGACCCTGATTGAGCTGAGCCAGCCTACCTCTGTCTTGCAGCTACTGGGACCCAGATTGAGCTGAGCCTGCCTACCTCAGGTGTTGGCAGTTATGGAACCCTGATTCAGCTCAGCCAGCCTACCTCTGGTCTTGGCAGCTAATGAGACCCTGATTGAGATGAGCTAGCCGACCTCTGATTGGTCTTTAATGGGACACTGATTCACCTGAGCCAGCCTACCTCTGGTTGGCAGCTAATGGGACCCTGATTAAGATGAGCCAGCCTACTTCTGGCTGGCAACTAATGCGAACCTGATTGAGCTGAGCCAGGTACCTCTGGTGGGCTGCTAATGGGACGCTGATTGAGCTGAGCCAGCATACCTCTGTTGTTGGCAGCTAATGGCACCCTGATTGAGCTGAGCCAGCCTACCTCTGGTTGGCAGCTAATGGGACCCTGATTCAGCTGAGCCAGCCTACCTCTGCTTGGCAGTTATGGGACCCTGATTGAGCTGAGCCAGCCTACCTCTTTTTGTTAGCTAATGTAACCCTGATTGAGCTGAGCCAGCCTACCTCTGGTAGGCAGCTAATGGGACACTGATTGAGCTGAGCCAGCCTACCTCTGGTGTTGGCAGCTAATGGGACCCTGATTCACCAGAGCCAGCCTACTTCTGGCTGGCAGCTAATGGGAGCCTGATTGAGTTGTGCCAGCCTACCTCTGGTGTTGGCAGTTATGGGACCCTGATTCAGCTGAGCCAGCCTACTTTTGGTTGGCAGGTAATGTTACCCTGATTGAGCTGAGCCAGCCTATCTCTGGTTGGCAGCTAATGGGAGCCTGATTGAGCTGAGCCAGCCTACTTCTGGTAGGCAGCTAATGGGACCCTGATTGAGCTGAGCCAGCCTACCTCTGGGTGGAAGCTAATGGGACCCTGATTGAGCTGAGCCAGCCTACCTATGGTGTTGGCAGCTAATGGGACCCTGATTGAGTTGTGCCAGCCTACCTCTGGTGTTGGCAGTTATGGGACCCTGATTCAGCTGAGCCAGCCTACTTTTGGTTGGCAGGTAATGTTACCCTGATTGAGCTGAGCCAGCCTATCTCTGGTTGGCAGCTAATGGGAGCCTGATTGAGCTGAGCCAGCCTACTTCTGGTAGGCAGCTAATGGGACCCTGATTGAGCTGAGCCAGCCTACCTCTGGGTGGAAGCTAATGGGACCCTGATTGAGCTGAGCCAGCCTACCTATGGTGTTGGCAGCTAATGGGACCCTGATTAAGCTGAGCCAGCCTACTTCTGGCTGGCAGCTAATGGGAGCCTGATTGAGCTGTGCCAGCCTACCTCTGGTTTTGGCTGCTAATTCGACCCTGATTGAGCTGAGCCAGCCTACCTCTGGTTGGCAGCTAATAAGAGCCTGATTGATCTGAGCCAGCCTACCTCTGGTGGGCAGCTAATGAGACCCTGATTGAGCTGAGCCAGCCTACCTCTGTTGTTGGCAGCTAATGGCACCCTGATTGAGCTGAGCCAGACTACTTCTGGTTGGCAGCTAATGGGAGCCTGATTGATCTGAGCCAGCCTACCTCTTCTTGGCAGATTTGGGTCCCTGATTGTGCTGAGCCAGCCTACCTCTGGTGTTGGCAGTTATGCGAAGCTCATTGAGCTGAGCCAGCCTACCTCTGGTTGGCAGCTAATGAGAGCCTGATTGAGCTGAGCCAGACTACCTCTGGTTGGCAGCTAATGGAACACTGATTCAGCTGAGCCAGCCTAACCCTGTTTGTCAGAAATGGGACCCTGATTGATCTGAGACAGCCTACCTCTAGTGTTGGCAGCTAATGGGACCCTCATTGAGCTCAGCCAGCCTATCTCTGGTGTTGGCAGCCAATTGGACTCTGATTGAGCTTAGTCAGACTACCTATGGTTGGCAGCAAATGGGACCCTGATTGAGCTGAGCCAGCCTACCACTGGTTGGCAGCTAATGGGACCCTGATTTAGCTGAGCCAGCCTACCTCTGGTTGGCAGCTAATGGGACCCTGATTGAGCTGAGCCAGCCTACCTCTGTTTGGCAGCTTCTGGGACCCAGATTGAGCTGAGCCAGCCTACCTCTGGTTGGCAGATAATGGGACCCTGATTGAGCTCAGTCAGCCTACCTCTGTTTGGCAGTTATGGGTCCCTGATTCAGCTGAGCCAGCCTACTTATGGTTGGCACTAATGGGACCCTGATTGAGCTGAGCCAGCCTACCTCTGTTGTTGGCAGCTAATGGGACCCTCATTGAGCTGAGCCAGACTATCTCTGGTGTTGGCAGCTAATGGGACCCTGATTGAGCTTAGTCAGACTACCTATGTTTGGGACCCTGATTGACATGAGCCAGCCTAACTCTGGTGTTGGGAGCTAATGGGACCCTGATTGAGCTGCGCCAGTCTACCTCTGGTTGGCAGCAAATGGGACCCTGATTGAGCAGAGCCAGCCTACCACTGGTTGGCAGCTAATGGGACCCTGATTTAGCTGAGCCAGCCTACCTCTGGTTGGCAGCTAATGGGACCTTGATTGAGCTGAGCCAGCCTACCTCTGTTTGGCAGTTACTGGGACCCAGATTGAGCTGAGCCTGCCTACCTCAGGTGTTGGCAGTTATGGAACCCTGATTCAGCTCAGCCAGCCTACCTCTGGTCTTTTCAGCTAATGAGACCCTGATTGAGATGAGCTAGCCGACCTCTGATTGGCAGTTAATGGGACCCTGATTCACCTGAGCCAGCCTACCTCTGGTTGGCAGCTAATGGGACGCTGATTAAGATGAGCCAGCCTACTTCTGGCTGGCAGCTAATGCGAACCTGATTGAGGTGAGCCAGCTACCTCTGGTGGGCAGCTAATGGGACGCTGATTGAGCTGAGCCAGCCTACCTCTGTTGTTGGCAGCTAATGGCACCCTGATTGAGCTGAGCCAGACTACCTCTGGTTGGAAGCTGATGTGACTCTTATTGAGCTGAGCCAGCCTACCTCTGGTTGGCAGCTAATGGGACCCTGATTCAGCTGAGCCAGCCTACCTCTGCTTGGCAGTTATGGGACCCTGATTGAGCTGAGCCAGCCTACCTCTTTTTGTTAGCTAATGTAAACCTGATTGAGCTGAGCCAGCCTACCTCTGGGTGGAAGATAATGAGACCCAGATTGAGCTGAGCCAGCCTACCTTTGGTGTTGGCAGCTAATGGGACCCTGATTCACCAGAGCCAGCCTACTTCTGGCTGGCAGCTAATGGGAGCCTGATTGAGCTGTGCCAGCCTACATCTGGTGTTGTCAGTTATAGGACCCTGATACACCTGAGCCAGCCTACTTTTGGTTGGCAGGTAATGTGACCCTGATTGAGCTGAGCCAGCCTATCTCTGGTATGCAGCTAATGGGAGCCTGATTGAGCTTAGCCAGCCTACTTCTGGTAGGCAGCTAATGGGACCCTGATTGAGCTGAGCCAGCCTACCTCTGGGTGGAAGCTAATGGGACCTGATTGAGCTGAGCCAGCCTACCTCTGGTGTTGGCAGCTAATGGGACCTGATTGAGCTGAGCCAGCCTACTTCTGGCTGGCAGCTAATGGGACCCTGATGAAGCTGAGCCAGCCTACTTCTGGCTGGCAGCTAATGGGACCCTGAATGAGCTGAGCCAGCCTACCTCTGGTGTTGGCAGCTAATTCGACCCTGATTGAGCTGAGCCAGCCTACCTCTGGTTGGCAGCTAATAAGAGCCTGATTGATCTGAGCCAGCCTACCTCTGGTGGGCAGCTAATGGGACCCTGATTGAGCTGAGCCAGCCTACCTCTGTTGTTGGCAGCTAATGGCACCCTGATTGAGCTGAGCCAGACTACCTCTGGTTGGCAGCTAATGGGAGCCTGATTGAGCTGAGCCAGCCTACCTCTGGTTGGCAGCTAATGGGAGCCTGATTGAGCTGAGCCAGACTACCTCTGGTTGGCAGTTAATGGGAGCCTGATTGAGCTGAGCCAGTCTACCTCTGGTTGGCAGCTAATGGGAGCCTGATTGAGCTGAGCCAGACTACCTCTGGTTGGCAGCTAATGGAACACTGATTCAGCTGAGCCAGCCTACCCCTGTTTGTCAGATATGGGACGCTGATTGAGCTGAGCCAGCTTACATCTGGTGTTGGCAGTTATGGGACCCTGATTGAGCTGAGCCAGCCTACCACTGGTTGGCAGCTAATGAGACCCTGATTGAGCTGAACCAGCCTACCTCTGGTGTTTTCAGTTAATGGGACCCTGATTGAGCTGAGACAGCCTACCTCTAGTGTTGGCAGCTAATGGGACCCTCATTGAGCTCAGCCAGACTATGTCTGGTGTTGGCAGCTAATTGGACTCTGATTGAGCTTAGTCAGACTACCTATGGTTGGCAGCAAATGGGACCCTGATTGAGCTGAGCCAGTCTACCACTGGTTGGCAGCTAATGGGACCCTGATTTAGCTGAGCCAGCCTACCTCTTGTTGGCAGCTAATGGGACCCTGATTGAGCTGAGCCAGCCTACCTCTGTTTGGCAGCTTCTGGGACCCAGATTGAGCTGAGCCAGCCTACCTCTGGTTGGCAGCTTGTGGGACCGTGATTTAGCTGAGCCAGCCTACCTCTGGTTGGCAGATAATGGGACCCTGATTGAGCTCAGTCAGCCTACCTCTGTTTGGCAGTTATGGGTCCCTGATTCAGCTGAGACAGCCTACCTCTGGTGTTGGCAGTTATGGAACCCTGATTCAGCTGAGCCAGCCTACTTTTGGTTGGCAGCTAATGGGACCCTGATTGAGCTGAGCCAGCCTACCTCTGTTGTTGGAAGCTAATGGGACCCTCATTGAGCTGAGCCAGACTATCTCTGGTGTTGGCAGCTAATGGGACCCTGATTGAGCTTAATCAGACTACCTATGTTTGGCAGCTAATGGGACCCTGATTGACATGAGCCAGCCTAACTCTGGTGTTGGCAGCTAATGGGACCCTGATTGAGCTGCGCCAGTCTACCTCTGGTTGGCAGCAAATGGGACCCTGATTGAGCTGAGCCAGCCTACCACTGGTTCGCAGCTAATGGGACCCTGATTTAGCTGAGCCAGCCTACCTCTGGTTGGCAGCTAATGGGACCCTGATTGAGCTGAGCCAGCCTACTTCTGGTTGGGAGCTACTGGGACCCAGATTGAGCTGAGCCTGCCTACCTCAGGTATTGGCAGTTATGGGACCCTGATTCAGCTGTCCCAGCCTACCTTTGGTGTTGGCAGCTAATGAGACCCTGATTGAGCTGAGCTAGCCGACCTCTGATTGGAAGTTAATGGGATCCTGATTCAGCTGAGCCAGCCTACCTCTGGTTGGCAGCTTGTGGGACCCTGATTCAGCTGAGCCAGCCTACCTCTGGTTGGCAGCTAAAGGGACCCTGATTGAGCTCAGTCAGCCAACCTCTGCCTGGCAGTTATAGGTCCCTGATTCATCGGAGCCAGCCTACTTCTGGTTGGCAGCTAATGGGAGCCTGATTCAGCTGAGCCAGCCTCACTAAGGTGGGCACCTAATGGGACCCTGATTGAGCTGAGCCAGCCTACCTTTGTTGTTGGCAGCTAATGGGACCCTGATTCAGCTGAGCCAGCCTACCTCTGCTTGGCAGTTATGGGACCCTGATTGAGCTGAGCCAGCCTACCTCTTTTTGGTAGCTAATGGAACCCTGATTGAGCTGAGCCAGCCTACCTCTGGTAGGCAGCTAATGGGACCCTGATTGAGCTGAGCCAATCTACCTCTTGTTGGAAGATAATGGGACCCTGATTGAGCTGAGCCAGCCTACCTCTGGTGTTGGCAGCTAATGGGACCCTGATTCACCAGAGCCAGCCTACTTCTGGCTGTCAACTAATGGGAGCCTGATTGAGCTGAGCCAGCCTAACTCTGGTGTTGGCAGCTAATGGGACCCTGATTAAGCTGAGCCAGCCTACTTCTGGCTGGCAGCTAATGGGAGCCTGATTGAGCTGTGCCAGCCTATCTCTGGTTGGCAGCTAATGGGAGCCTGATTGATCTGAGCCAGCCTACCTCTGGTGGGCAGCTAATGGGAGCCTGATTGAGCTGAGCCAGCCTACCTCTACTTGGCAGTTTTGGGTCCCTGATTGTGCTGAGCCAGACTACCTCTGGTAGGCAGCTAATGGGACCCTGATTGAGCTGAGCCAGCTTACCTCTGGTTGGCAGCTAATGGGAGCCGGATTGAGCTGAGCCAGCCTACCTCTACTTGGCAGTTTTGGGTCCCTGATTGTGCTGAGCCAGCCTACCTCTGGTAGGCAGCTAGTGGGACCCTGATTGAGCTGAGCCAGCCTACCTCTGGGTGGAAGATAATGGGACCCTGATTGAGCTGAGCCAGCCTGCCTCTGGTGTTGGCAGCTAATGGGACCCTGATTCACCAGAGCCAGCCTACTTCTGGCTGGCAGCTAATGGGAGCCTGATTGAGCTGTACCAGCCTAGCTCTGGTGTTGGCAGTTATGGGACCCTGATTGAGCTGAGCCAACGTACCTCTGGGTGGAAGCTAATGGGAGCCTGATTGAGCTGAGCCAGCCTACCTCTACTTGGCAGTTTTGGGTCCCTGATTGTGCTGAGCCAGCCTACCTCTGGTGTTGGCAGCTAATGCGACCCTGATTGAGCTGAGCCAGCCTACCTCTGGTTGGCAGCTAATGGGAGCCTGATTGATATGAGCCAGCCTACCTCTGTTGTTGGCAGCTAATGGCACACTGATTGAGCTGAGCCAGACTACTTCTGGTTGGCAGCTAATGGGAGCCTCATTGAGCTGAGCCAGCCTACCTCTACTTGGCAGTTTTGGGTCCCTGATTGTGTTGAGCCAGCCTACCTCTGGTGTTGGCAGTTATGCGAAGCTCATTGAGCTGAGCCAGCCTACCTCTGGTTGGCAGCTAATGGGTGCCTGATTCAGCTGAGTCAACTTACCTCTGGTGGGCAGCTAATGGCACCCTGATTGAGCTGAGCCAGACTACCTCTGGTTGGCAGCTAATGGAACACTGATTCAGCTGAGCCAGCCTACCCCTGTTTGTCAGATATGGGACGCTGATTGAGCTGAGCCAGCTTACATCTGGTGTTGGCAGTTATGGGACCCTGATTGAGCTGAGCCAGCCTACCTCTGGTTGGCAGCTAATGAGACCCTGATTGAGCTGAACCAGACTACCTCTGGTGTTCTCAGTTAATGGGACCCTGATTGAGCTGAGACAGCCTACCTCTAGTGTTGGCAGCTAATGGGACCCTCATTGAGCTCAGCCAGCCTATCTCTGGTGTTGGCAGCTAATTTGACTCTGATTGAGCTTAGTCAGACGACCTATGGTTGGCAGCAAATGGGAGCCTGATTGAGCTGAGCCAGCCTACCACTGGTTGGCAGCTAATGGGACCCTGATTTACCTGAGCCAGCCTACCTCTGGTTGGCAGCTAATGGGACCCTGATTGAGCTGAGCCAGCCTACCTCTGTCTTGCAGCTACTGGGACCCAGATTGAGCTGAGCCTGCCTACCTCAGGTGTTGGCAGTTATGGAACCCTGATTCAGCTCAGCCAGCCTACCTCTGGTCTTGGCAGCTAATGAGACCCTGATTGAGATGAGCTAGCCGACCTCTGATTGGTCTTTAATGGGACACTGATTCACCTGAGCCAGCCTACCTCTGGTTGGCAGCTAATGGGACCCTGATTAAGATGAGCCAGCCTACTTCTGGCTGGCAACTAATGCGAACCTGATTGAGCTGAGCCAGGTACCTCTGGTGGGCTGCTAATGGGACGCTGATTGAGCTGAGCCAGCATACCTCTGTTGTTGGCAGCTAATGGCACCCTGATTGAGCTGAGCCAGCCTACCTCTGGTTGGCAGCTAATGGGACCCTGATTCAGCTGAGCCAGCCTACCTCTGCTTGGCAGTTATGGGACCCTGATTGAGCTGAGCCAGCCTACCTCTTTTTGTTAGCTAATGTAACCCTGATTGAGCTGAGCCAGCCTACCTCTGGTAGGCAGCTAATGGGACACTGATTGAGATGAGCCAGCCTACCTCTGGTGTTGGCAGCTAATGGGACCCTGATTCACCAGAGCCAGCCTACTTCTGGCTGGCAGCTAATGGGAGCCTGATTGAGTTGTGCCAGCCTACCTCTGGTGTTGGCAGTTATGGGACCCTGATTCAGCTGAGCCAGCCTACTTTTGGTTGGCAGGTAATGTTACCCTGATTGAGCTGAGCCAGCCTATCTCTGGTTGGCAACTAATGGGAGCCTGATTGAGCTGAGCCAGCCTACTTCTGGTAGGCAGCTAATGGGACCTTGATTGAGCTGAGCCAGCCTACCTCTGGGTGGAAGCTAATGGGACCCTGATTGAGCTGAGCCAGCCTACCTATGGTGTTGGCAGCTAATGGGACCCTGATTAAGCTGAGCCAGCCTACTTCTGGCTGGCAGCTAATGGGAGCCTGATTGAGCTGTGCCAGCCTACCTCTGGTTTTGGCTGCTAATTCGACCCTGATTGAGCTGAGCCAGCCTACCTCTGGTTGGCAGCTAATAAGAGCCTGATTGATCTGAGCCAGCCTACCTCTGCTGGGCAGCTAATGAGACCCTGATTGAGCTGAGCCAGCCTACCTCTGTTGTTGGCAGCTAATGGCACCCTGATTGAGCTGAGCCAGACTACTTCTGGTTGGCAGCTAATGGGAGCCTGATTGATCTGAGCCAGCCTACCTCTTCTTGGCAGATTTGGGTCCCTGATTGTGCTGAGCCAGCCTACCTCTGGTGTTGGCAGTTATGCGAAGCTCATTGAGCTGAGCCAGCCTACCTCTGGTTGGCAGCTAATGAGAGCCTGATTGAGCTGAGCCAGACTACCTCTGGTTGGCAGCTAATGGAACACTGATTCAGCTGAGCCAGCCTAACCCTGTTTGTCAGAAATGGCACCCTGATTGATCTGAGACAGCCTACCTCTAGTGTTGGCAGCTAATGGGACCCTCATTGAGCTCAGCCAGCCTATCTCTGGTGTTGGCAGCCAATTGGACTCTGATTGAGCTTAGTCAGACTACCTATGGTTGGCAGCAAATGGGACCCTGATTGAGCTGAGCCAGCCTACCACTGGTTGGCAGCTAATGGGACCCTGATTTAGCTGAGCCAGCCTACCTCTGGTTGGCAGCTAATGGGACCCTGATTGAGCTGAGCCAGCCTACCTCTGTTTGGCAGCTTCTGGGACCCAGATTGAGCTGAGCCAGCCTACCTCTGGTTGGCAGATAATGGGACCCTGATTGAGCTCAGTCAGCCTACCTCTATTTGGCAGTTATGGGTCCCTGATTCAGCTGAGCCAGCCTACTTATGGTTGGCACTAATGGGACCCTGATTGAGCTGCGCCAGTCTACCTCTGGTTGGCAGCAAATGGGACCCTGATTGAGCAGAGCCAGCCTACCACTGGTTGGCAGCTAATGGGACCCTGATTTAGCTGAGCCAGCCTACCTCTGGTTGGCAGCTAATGGGACCCTGATTGAGCTGAGCCAGCCTACCTCTGGTTGGCAGCTACCGGGACCCAGATTGAGCTGAGCCTGCCTACCTCAGGTGTTGGCAGTTATGGGACCCTGATTAAGCTGACCCAGCCTACCTCTGGTGTTGGCAGCTAATGAGACCCTGATTGAGCTGAGCTAGCCGACCTCTGATTGGCAGTTAATGGGATCCTGATTCAGCTGAGCCAGCCTACATCTGGTTGGCAGCTTGTGGGACCCTGATTCAGCTGAGCCAGCCTACCTCTGGTTGGCAGCTAAAGGGACCCTGATTGAGCTCAGTCAGTCAACCTCTGCCTGGCAGTTATAGGTCCCTGATTCATCGGAGCCAGCCTACTTGTGGTTGGCAGGTAATGGGAGCCTGATTCAGCTGAGCCAGCCTACCTCTGTTGTTGGCAGCTAATGGCACCCTGATTGAGCTGAGCCAGATTATCTCTGCTTGGCAGCTAATGTGACCCTTATTGAGCTGAGCCAGCCTACCTCTGGTTGGCAGCTAATGGAACACTGATTCAGCTGAGCCAGCCTACCCCTGTTTGTCAGATATGGGACGCTGATTGAGCTGAGCCAGCCTATAACTGGTGTTGGCAGTTATGGGATCCTGATTGAGCTGAGCCAACCTACCTCTGGTGTTGGAAGCTAATGGAACCCTGATTGAGCTGAGCCAGCCTACCTCTGGTTGGCAGCTAATGGGACCCTGATTCAGCTGAGCCAGCCTACCTCTGCTTGGCAGTTATGGCACGCTGATTCAGCTGAGCCAACCTCCATCTGGTGTTGGCAGTTATGGGAACATGATTGCTCTGAGCCAGCCTACCTCTGGTTGGCAGCTAATGGGTTCCTGATTGAGCTGAGTCACCCTAACTTTGGTTGGCAGCTAATGGGACCCTGATTGAGCTGAGCCAGTCCACATCTGGTTGGCAGCTAATGGGTCCCTGATTGAGCTGAGCCAGCCTACGTCTGGTTGGCATCTAATGGGACCCTGATTGAGCTGAGCCAGCTTACCTCTGGTTATCAGCTAATGGGACCCTGATTCAGCTGAGCCAGCCTACCTCTGGTTGGCAGCTAATGGGAACCTGATTGAGCTGAGCCAGCCTACTTCTGGTTGGCAGCTAATGGGTCACTGATTGAGCTGAGCCAGCTTACCTCTGGTTGTCAGCTAATGGGACCCTGATTCAGCTGAGCCAGCCTACCTCTGTTTGGCAGCTAATGGGATCCAGATTGAACTGAGCCAGCCTACCTCAGAAGTTGGCATTTATGGGACCCTTATTCAGCTGAAGCAGCCTAACTCTGATTTTGGCAGCTAATGTGACGCTGATTCAGCTGAGCTAGCCCACCTCTGGTTGGCAGATAATGGGACCCTGATTCAGCTGAGCCAGCCTACCTCTGGTTTGCAGCTAATGGGACCCTGATTCAGCTGAGCCAGCCTATCTCTGGTTGGCATCTAATGGGACCCTGATTCAGCTGAGCCAGCCTGCCTCTGCTTAGCAGTTTTGGGTCCTTGATTGAGCTGAGCCAGCCTACCTCTGGTGTTGGCAGTTATGGGACCCTGATTCAGCAGAGCCAGACTACTTCTGGTTGGCAGCTAATGGGACACTGATTGAGTTGAGCCAGCCTACCTCTAGAGTTGGCAGCTAATGGGAACCTGATTGAGCTGAGCCAGCCTACCTCTGGTGTTGGCAGCTAATGGGACCCTGATTGAGCTGAGCCAGCCTACCTCTGGTGTTGGCAGTTATGGGACCCTGATTCAGCTGAGCCAGCCTACCTCTGCTGTTGGCAGCTAATGGGACCCTGATTAAGCTGAGCCAGCCTAGCTCTGCTTGGCAGCTATGGGTCCCTGATTGAGCGGAGCTAGACTACCTCTGGTGTTGGCAGCTAATGGGACCCTGATTAAACTGAGCCAACGTACCTCTGGTTGGCAACTAATGGGACCCTGATTTAGCTGAGCCAGCCTACCTTTGGTGTCGGCAGCTAATGGAACCCTGATTGAGCTGAGCCAGCCTACCTCTTTTTGGTAGCTAATGGAACCCTGATTCAGCTGAGCCAGCCTACCTCTGGTTGGCTGCTAATGGGACCCTGATTCAGCTGAGCCAGCCTACCTCTGCTTGGCAGTTATGGGACGCTGATTCAGCTGAGCCAAACTACATCTGGTTGGCGGCTAATGGGACCCTGATGCAGCTGAGCCAGCCTACCTCTGGTTGGCAGCTAATGGGAACCTGATTGAGCTGAGTCAGCCTAGTTTTCGTTGGCAGTTAATGGGACCCTGATTGAGCAGAGCCAGCCTACCACTGGTTGGCAGCTAATGGGACCCTGATTTAGCTGAGCCAGCCTACCTCTGGTTGGCTGCTAATGGGACCCTGATTCAGCTGAGCCAGCCTACCTCCGCTTGGCAGTTATGGGACGCTGATTCAGCTGAGCCAAACTACATCTGGTTGGCGGCTAATGGGACCCTGATGCAGCTGAGCCAGCCTAGTTTTCGTTGGCAGTTAATGGGACCCTGATTGTGCAGAGCCAGGCTACCACTGGTTGGCAGCTAATGGGACCCTGATTTAGCTGAGCCAGCCTACCTCTGGTTGGCAGCTTATTGGAGCCTGATTGAGCTGAGCCAGCTACCTCTGGTTGGCCGCTAATGGGACCCAGATTGACCTGAGCCAGCCTACCTCAGGTGTTGGCAGTTATGGGACTCTGATTCAGGTGAGCCACCCTACCTCTGGTTGTTGGCAGCTAATGGGATGCTGATTCAGCTGAGCTAGCCGACCTCTGGTTGGCAGCTAATGGGACCCTGATTCAG
The DNA here is from genome assembly GCA_964016885.1 of Eledone cirrhosa. Classification (NCBI taxonomy): domain Eukaryota; kingdom Metazoa; phylum Mollusca; class Cephalopoda; order Octopoda; family Eledonidae; genus Eledone; species Eledone cirrhosa. The sequence goes on from OZ024760.1 coordinate 32,447,700, forward strand.
CTGAGCCAGCTTACCTCTGCTTGACAGTTATGGGTCCTTGATTGAGCTGAGGCAGCCTACCTCTGGTGTTGGCAGTTATGGAAACCTGATTCAGCAGAGCCTGACTACTTCTGAGGGGCAGCTAATGGGACACTGATTGAGCGGAGCCAGCCTACCTCTAGAGATAGTAGGTAATGGGAACCTGATTGATCTGAGCCAGCCGACCTCTGGTGTTGGCAGCAAATGGGACCCTGATTGAGCTCAGCAAGCTTAATTCTGGTGTTGGCAGCTAATGGGACCCGATTGAGCTGAGCCAACGTACCTCTGGTGTTGGCAGCTAATGGGACCCTGATTGAACTGAGCCAGCCTACCTCTTGTTAGCAGCTAATTGGACCCTGTTTGAGCTGAGACAGCCTACCTCTGGTTGGCAGCTAATGGGACCCAGATTGAACTGAGTCAGCCTACCTCAGAAGTTGGCATTTATGGGACCCTGATTCTGCTGAACCAGCCTAAATCTGGCTAGCTGAGCTAGTCGACCTCTGGTTGGCAGCTAATGGGACCCTGATTCAGCTGAGCCAGCCTACCTCTGCTTGGCAGTTATGGGTCATTGATTGAGCTGAGCCAGCCTACCTCTTGTGTTGGCAGTTATGGGTCCCTAATTGAGCTGAGCCAGCCTACCTCTGGTGTTGGCAGTTATGGAACCCTAATTCAGCTGAGCCAGCCAACCTCTGGTGTTGGCAGTTATGGGAAGCTGATTGAGCTGAGCCAGCCTAACACTGGTGTTGGAAGCTAATGGGACCCTGATTGAGCTGAGCCAGCCTACCTCTATTTGGCAGATAATGGGACCCTGATTGAGCTGAGCCAGCCTACCTCTGGTGTTGGAAACTAAGGGGACCCTGATCGAGCTGAGCCAGCCTACCTCTGGTTGGCAGCTAATGAGATCCTGATTGAGCTGAGCCAGCCTACCTCTGGTTCGCAGTTTTGGGACCCTGATTGAGCTGAGCCAGCCTACCTCTGGTGTTGACAGCTAATGGGACCCTGATTGAGCTGAGCCAACGTACCTCGGGTTGGCAACTAATGTGACCCTGATTGAGCTGAACCAGCCTACCCCTGGTGTTGGCAGCTAATGGGACCCAGATTGAGCTGAGCAAGCTCACTTATGGTGTGGGCAGCTAATGGGATCCCGATTGAGCTGAGCCAACCTACCTCCTGTTGGCAAATAATGGGACCCTGATTGAGTTGAGCCAGCCTACCTCTGGTGTTGGCAGTTTATGTGACCCGGATTGAACTCTAGCGCAGCCTACCTCTGGTGTTGGCAGTTATGGGACCCTGATTGAGCTGAGCCAGCCTAACTCTGCTTGGCAGCTATGGGTCCCTGATTGAGCTGAGCTAGACTACCTCTGGTGTTGGCAGCTAATGGGACCCTGATTAAACTGAGCCAACGTACCTCTGGTTGGCAACTAATGGGACCCTGATTTAGCTGAGCCAGCCTACCCTTGGTGTCGGCAGCTAATGGAACCCTGATTGAGCTGAGCCAGCCTACCTCTGGTGTTGGCAGCTAATGGGACCCTGATTGAGCTGAGCCAGCCTACCTCTTTTTGGTAGCTAATGGAACCCTGATTCAGCTGAGCCAGCCTACCTCTGGTTGGCTGCTAATGGGACCCTGATTCAGCTGAGCCAGCCTACCTCCGCTTGGCAGTTATGGGACGCTGATTCAGCTGAGCCAAACTACATCTGGTTGGCGGCTAATGGGACCCTGATGCAGCTGAGCCAGCCTACCTCTGGTTGGCAGCTAATGGGAACCTGATTGAGCTGAGCCAGCCTAGTTTTCGTTGGCAGTTAATGGGACCCGGATTGAGCAGAGCCAGCCTACCACTGGATGGCAGCTAATGGGACCCTGATTTAGCTGAGCCAGCCTACCTCTGGTTGGCAGCTAATGGGAGCCTGATTGAGCTGAGCCAGCTACCTCTGGTTGGCCGCTAATGGGACCCAGATTGACCTGAGCCAGCCTACCTCAGGTGTTGGCAGTTATGGGACCCTGATTCAGGTGAACCACCCTACCTCTGGTTGTTGGCAGCTAATGGGATGCTGATTCAGCTGAGCTAGCCGACCTCTGGTTGGCAGCTAATGGGACCCTGATTCAGCTGAGCCAGCCTACCTCTAGTTGGCATCTAATGGGACCCTGATTCAGCTGAGCCAGCTTACCTCTGCTTGACAGTTATGGGTCCTTGATTGAGCTGAGGCAGCCTACCTCTGGTGTTGGCAGTTATGGAACCCTGATTCAGCAGAGCCTGACTACTTCTGAGGGGCAGCTAATGGGACACTGATTGAGCGGAGCCAGCCTACCTCTAGAGATAGCAGGTAATGGGAACCTGATTGAGCTGAGCCAGCCGACCTCTGGTGTTGGCTGCAAATGGGACCCTGATTGAGCTCAGCAAGCTTAATTCTGGTGTTGGCAGCTAATGGGACGCGATTGAGCTGAGCCAACGTACCTCTGGGTTTGGCAGCTAATGGGACCCTGATTGAACTGAGCCAGCCTACCTCTTGTTAGCAGCTAATTGGACCCTGTTTGAGCTGAGACAGCCTACCTCTGGTTGGCAGCTAATGGGACCCAGATTGAACTGAGTCAGCCTACCTCAGAAGTTGGCATTTATGGGACCCTGATTCAGCTGAACCAGCCTAAATCTGGCTAGCTGAGCTAGCCGACCTCTGGTTAGCAGCTAATGGGACCCTGATTCAGCTGAGCCAGCCTACCTCTATCTGGCAGAAGATGGGACCCTGATTGAGCTGAGCCAGCCTACCTCTGGTTGGCAGCTAATGAGACCCTGATTGAGCTGAGCCAGCCTACCTCTGGTTGGCAGTTTTGGGACCCTGATTGAGCTGAGCCAGCCTACCTCTGGTGTTGACAGCTAATGGGACCCTGATTGAGCTGAGCCAACGTACCTTGGGTTGGCAACTAATGTGACCCTGATTGAGCTGAACCAGCCTACCCCTGGTGTTGGCAGCTAATGGGACCCAGATTGAGCTGAGCAAGCTCACTTATGGTATGGGCAGCTAATGGGATCCCGATTGAGCTGAGCCAACCTACCTCTGGTTGGCAACTAATGGGACCCTGATTGAGTTGAGCAAGCCTACCTCTGGTGTTGGCAGTTTATGTGACCCCAATTGAACTCTAGCGCAGCCTACCTCTGGTGTTGGCAGTTATGGGACCCTGATTGAGCTGAGCCAGCCTAACTCTGGAGTTGGCAGCTAATGGGAACCTGATTGAGCTGAGCCAGCCTACTTTTGGTTAGAAGCTAATTGGACCCTGATTGATCTGTGCCAGCCTACCTCTGGTTGGCAGCTAATGGGACACTTATTCAGCTGAGCCAGCCTACCTCTGCTTGGCAGTTATGGGTCCCTGATTGAGCTGAGCCAGCCTACCTTTGGTGTTGGCAGTTATGAGACCCTGAGTCAGCTGAGCCAGCCTACTTATGGTTGGTAGCTAATGGGACCCTGATTGAGCTGAGCCAGCCTACTTCTGGTTGGCAACTAATGGGACCCTGATTGAGCTGATCCAGCCTACCTCTGGTGTTGGCAGCTAATGGGACCCTGATTCAGCTGAGCCAGCCTACTTCTGGCTGGCAGCTAATGGGAGCCTGATTGAGCTCTCCAGCCTACTTCTGGTTAGCAGCTAATTGGATTCTGATTTAGCTGAGCCAGCCTACTTCTATTTGGCAGCTAATGGGACCCTGATTGAGCTGAGCCAGCCTACCACTGGTTGGCAGCTAATGGGACCCTGATTGAGCTGAGCCAGCCTACCACTGGTTGTCAGCTAATGGGACCCTGATTGAGCTGAGCCAGCCTACCACTGGTTGTCAGCTAATGGGACCCTGATTGAGCTTAGCCAGCCTACTTCTGGTTGGCAGCTAATGGGACCCTGATTGAGCTGAGCCAGTCTACTTCTGATTGGCAGCTAATGGGACCCTGATTGAGCCGAGACAGCCTACCTCTGGTTGGCAGCTAATGGGACCCTGATTGAGCTGAGCCAGTCTACCTCTGGTGGGCAGCTAATGGGACCCTGATTCAGCTGAGCCCGCCTACTTCTGGTTGGCAGCTAATGGGACCCAGATTGATCTGAGCCAGCCTACTTCAGGTATTGGCAGTTATGTGTCCCTGATTCAACTGAACCAGCCTACCTCTGGTGTTGGCAGCTAATGGGACCCTGATTTAGCTGAGCTAGCTGACCTCTGGTTGGCAGCTAATGGGACCCTGATTCAGCTGAGCCAGCCCACCTCTGGTTGGCAGCTAATGGGACCCTGATTCAGCTGAGCCAGCCTACTTCTGCTTGGCAGTTATGGGTCCTTGATTGAGCTGAGTCAGCCTACCTCTAGTTAGCAGCTAATTGAATCCTGATTGAGCTGAGCCAGCCTACCTCTGTGTGGCAGCTAATGGGAAACTGATTCATCTGAACCAGCCTACCTCTGGTTGGCAGTTATGGGTCCCTGATTGAGCTGAGCCAGCTTACATCTTGTTGGTAGCTAATGGGACCCTGATTGAGCTGAGCCAGCCTACTTCTGGTTGGCAGCTAATGGGACCCTGATTGAGCTGAGCCAGTCTACCTCTGGTTGGAAGCTAATGGGACCCTGATTGAGCTGAGCCAGCCTACCTCTGGTTGGCAGCGAATGAGACCCTCATTGAGCTGAGCCAGCCTACCTCTGGTGTTGCAGCTAATGGGACCCTGATTGATCTGAGCCAGCCTACCTCTGGTGTTGGCAGCTAATGGGACCCTGATTGAGCTGAGCCAGCCTACCTCTGGTGTTGGCAGCTAATGGGACCCTGATTGAGCTGAGCCAGGCTACCTCTGGTGTTGGCAGCTAATGGGACGCTGATTCAGCTGAGCCAGCCTTCCTTTGTTTGGCAGCTAATAGGACCCTGATTGAGCTGAACCAGCCTACCTCTGGTGCTGGCAGTTATGGTACCTTGATTCAGCAGAGCCACCCCACTTTTGTTTTGCAGCTAATGGGACGCTGATTGAGCGGAGCCAACCTACCTCTGTTTGGCAATTATGATACCCTGATTGAGCTGAGCAAGCCTACCTCTGGTGTTGGCAGCTAATGGAACTCCAATTGAGCTGAACCAACCTACCTCTGGTGTTGGCAGCTAATGGGACCCGGATTGAGCTGAGCCACCCTACCTCTACTGTTGGCAGGTAATGGCACCGTGATTGAGCTGAGTCAGCCTACCTCTGTTGTTGGCATCTAATGGGACCCTGATTCAGCTGAGCCAGCCTACCTCTAGTGTTGGCAGCTAATGTGTCCCTGATTGAGCTGATCCAGGCTACCTCTGGTGTTGGCAGCTAATGGGACCCTGATTGAACTGAGCCAGCCTACCTCTAGTGTTGGCAGTTAATGGGAGCCTGATTGAGCTGAGCCAGCCTACCTCTTGTGTTGGCAGCT
>OZ024760.1:32460616-32468116 GCA_964016885.1 Eledone cirrhosa
ATATATACACACACACACACATATATATACACACACACACACATATATATATATATATATATATACACACACACATATATATATATATACACACACACACATATATATATATATATATATATATACACACAAACTGCTACAGATGGGTCAACATATGGTATTGTGGGTTGATGTAGAAGTATCTAGGTTTTGTGGTTATCATGGATACACCATTTCATTGGTAATACCACCACAATCATCACTACTACATACATGCATACATATATATATATATATATATATACATACATATATATACATACATATATATACATACAAATATATATATATAGATATATCATCATCATCATCATCATTTTACGTCCGCTCTTCCCTGCTTGCAAGGGTGGGACGGGTTCTATTTAGCACAGCATCTCTCCACTTGTCACGGTCCTTCGTCATCTCCACCGTGAGCTTCAGCGATCTGAGATCTGTTCTCACCACCTCCGCCCATGTTTTTCGTGGTCTACCTCTACCACGTCTTCCTTCAACTGGCATTTCCTGGCACTTCTTCACCCATCGGTCATCCTCCATGCGCATCACATGTCCATACCACCTCAGTCTCCTCTCTCGCACACTACATTCTATCCCATTAAGACACAGTTTCTCTCTCAACACATTCATGCTGGGTCGTTCACGCACATTGACACTGCACATCCAATGGAGCATGCTTGCCTCATTTCTCTCCAGCCATCGCATATCCTCTGCAGTTGCTGCCCATGTCTCACTACCATGCAGTATCGCGCTCCTCACACAGGCATCATATAACCGGCCTTTCATACGCAGGGAGAAACCCTTCATCGTCAGCAGTGGAAGCAGCTCCCTAAACTTCTTCCAACCCGTCCTTATTCTAGATACTATGGCCTCGGAACACCCCTCTCCCATGCTAATCTGATCTCCTAGGTACCGGAAGCTATCCACCACTTCTATAGCACCCTCTTGCATTTGAAAAATGTGTCTATCAATGAGACTTCTACTGTCTAATTTCCCTGTACATCTACTGCATTCATATTTCTCCCTACCTGTTAGTTTGCCTGCTATCCCGCTACATCTCTTGTGTACCCAGGATCTGCATTGTGTGCATTTTATAGAATTTATGCCAGTTCCTTTTCTGCATATCGAACATGGCCATTTCCCTGATTGAATCAGAGTTTTGTCCTCTTTTCTACTTATCAACACTTTTGTCTTAGCTAGGTTCACTCTCAGTCCTCTTGCTTCCAACTGCTGTTTCCATAGCCAGAATTTATTCTCTAGCTCCTCTACTGATTCTGCTATAAGAACCAGATCGTCAGCATAGAGAAGTTCCCATGGACAGCCAGTCTTAAACTCCTCTGTTATGTCTTGGAGGACAATAATGAACAAGAGCAGGCTGAGAACCGAACCTTGATGTACTCCTACTTGTATCTGGAATTCCTCACTAAACTCCATTCCTACCCTGATTTTACTGACAGTACCTCTGTACAAAGTTTGCACTGTCCTCACAAGCCATTCCTCAACACCTAGTTTCCTTAGGGACCACCAGATGACAGATCGGGGTACCCTATCAAAGGCCTTCTCTAGGTCAACAAAGGCTAAGTATAGTAGCTTATCCTTCTCTAAGAACCTGTCTTGTAATTGTCTCACCAAGAAGAGAACATCTGTTGTACTCTTCCCAGGCACAAAACCAAACTGCATCTCATCTAGTTTGACCCTTTCTCTAATTAGTTGTGCTAATATCCTTTCTGCCACTTTCATAACCTGATCCATCAGTTTTATACTCCTATAATTGCTCCTCTCCAGAGCATCCCCTATATATATATTTATATATTGTTATACTTTGGGAGGGTCATGTTGCCAATAAGAAACACACGCACCAGTTGTTTCACTCCAATTTATTATAAATTAAAAATTTTCATTTTTTTTTATTTTTTCAAAATATTTATAAACTTCCGGATGGTTGGTTGGTTCCACAACCGGACGGTTATTCATATATTGTCAAAGTTCTTTCGTCACACATTCTGTGACCTCTTGGGGATTCTTTTCTTTGTTTTGTGCCTCTCCTTTGTTCTGTCCTACGCCATCTTGTTTTTGTGTGTGACGAATGTGTGACAAAAGAACTTTGACAATATATGAACAACCGTGGGGTTGTGGAACCAACCAACCGGAAGTTTATAAATTTTTTGAAAAAATAAAAAAATAAAAATTTTTAAATTTATAATAAGCTGGAGTGAATGCAACTGGTGCGTGTGTTTCTTATTGGCAACATGACCCCCTCTAAGTAGAACAATATCGGTTTCAACACACGTTTTCAAATAAAGAATCTTACTAAATAAATTCAGAAATGAAATATATATATATATATATATAATAACTAGAAATAGTTATCTTAATTTTGGATATAGATATATATTTATATAAATATACACATACATATATAATGAAAAGATTCAGGACCCCGATGGCTGAGCTTCAGACGTTCCAACAGCTAGATATATATTTAATTACAAAATAAACAACACAATATAATTATTTCATTACTGAAGGTTTCAAGGAACTAGATTATTCTTGCAATAAACATCCAGTTCAATTGTCAGACAAAATAATATATATCTATATATATGTATATAATAAAGAAAATTATTGTGAACAGTGCTCAGGTGCACTACAACTCATCAAAGGTGCATGTATAGTACATAGATTAATGTACAAATGTCAAGAAAGTGAACAGTGTATTAGTCATGATATACACATACAGACATACATGCGTGCGTGTGTATAGAGAGGGATATCAGGTGTAGTGTTGGCGAATTTTGGGAAGCTTGGAAGTTTTAAAGGATGCAGTGTCTCGACAGCTAACAACTGATGCAGGTAGTTTGTTCCATGGAGGTTTTAAAGGATGCAGTGTCTCGACAGCTAACAACTGATGCAGGTAGTTTATTCCATGGAGGTTTTAAAGGATGCAGTGTCTCGACAGCTAACAACTGATGCATGTAATTTGTTCCATGGAGGTTTTAAAGGATGCAGTATCTCGACAGCTAACAACTGATGGAGGTAGTTTGTTCCATGGAGGTTTTAAAGGATGCAGTGTCTCGACAGCTAACAACTAATGCAGGTAGTTTGTTACATGGAGGTTTTAAAGGATACAGTGTCTCGACAGCTAACAACTGATAGAGGTAGTTTGTTCCATGGAGGTTTTAAAGGAGGCAGTGTCTCGACAGCTAACAACTGATGCAGGGAGTTTGTTCCATGAAGGTTTTAAAGGATGCAGTGTTTCAACAGCTAACAACTGATGGAAGTAGTTTGTTCCATGGAGGTTTTAAAGGATGCATTGTCTCGACAGCTAACAACTGACACAGGTAGTGTGTTCCATGGAGGTTTTAAAGGATGCAGTGTCTAGACAGCTAACAACTGATGCAGGTAGTTTATTCCATGGAGATTTTAAAGGAGGCAGTGTCTCGACAGCTAACAACTGATGCAGGGAGTTTGTTCCATGAAGGTTTTAAAGGATGCAGTGTTTCGACAGCTAACAACTGATGGAAGTAGTTTGTTCCATGGAGGTTTTAAAGGATGCATTGTCTCGACAGCTAACAACTGACGCAGGTAGTGTGTTCCATGGAGGTTTTAAAGGATGCAGTGTCTAGACAGCTAACAACTGATGCAGGTAGTTTATTCCATGGAGATTTTAAAGGATGCAGTGTCTCGACAGCTAACAACTGATGCAGGGAGTTTGTTCCATGGAGGTTTTAAAGGATGCAGTGTCTCGACAGCAAACAACTGATGCATGTAATTTGTTCCATGGAGGTTTTAAAGGATACAGTGTCTCGACAGCTAACAACTGATGGAGGTAGTTTGTTCCATGGAGGTTTTAAAGGATGCAGTGTCTAGACAGCTAACAACTAATGCAGGTAGTTTGTTACATGGAGGTTTTAAAGGATACAGTGTCTCGACAGCTAACAACTGATGCAGGGAGTTTGTTCCATGGAGGTTTTAAAGGAGGCAGTGTCTCGACAGCTAACAACTGATGCAGGGAGTTTGTTCCATGGAGGTTTTAAAGGAGGCAGTGTATCGACAGCTAACAACTGATGCAGGGAGTTTGTTCCATGGAGGTTTTAAAGGATGCAGTGTCTCGACAGCAAACAACTGATGCATGTAATTTGTTCCATGGAGGTTTTAAAGGATACAGTGTCTCGACAGCTAACAACTGATGGAGGTAGTTTGTTCCATGGAGGTTTTAAAGGATGCAGTGTCTAGACAGCTAACAACTAATGCAGGTAGTTTGTTACATGGAGGTTTTAAAGGATACAGTGTCTCGACAGCTAACAACTGATGCAGGGAGTTTGTTCCATGGAGGTTTTAAAGGAGGCAGTGTCTCGACAGCTAACAACTGATGCAGGGAGTTTGTTCCATGGAGGTTTTAAAGGATGCAGTGTCTCGACAGCAAACAACTGATGCATGTAATTTGTTCCATGGAGGTTTTAAAGGATGCAGTGTCTCGACAGCTAACAACTAATGCAGGTAGTTTGTTACATGGAGGTTTTAAAGGATACAGTGTCTCGACAGCTAACAACTGATGGAGGTAGTTTGTTCCATGGAGGTTTTAAAGGAGGCAGTGTCTCGACAGCTAACAACTGATGCATGTAATTTGTTCCATGGAGGTTTTAAAGGATGCAGTGTCTCGACAGCTAACAACTAATGCAGGTAGTTTGTTATATGGAGGTTTTAAAGGATACAGTGTCTCGACAGCTAACAACTGATGGAGGTAGTTTGTTCCATGGAGGTTTTAAAGGAGGCAGTGTCTCGACAGCTAACAACTGATGCAGGGAGTTTGTTCCATGGAGGTTTTAAAGGATGCAGTGTTTCGACAGCTAACAACTGATGGAAGTAGTTTGTTCCATGGAGGTTTCAGAGGATGCAGTGTCTCGACAGCTAACAACTGATGCAGGGAGTTTGATCCATGGAGATTTTAAAGGATGCAGTGTCTTGATAGCTAACAACTGATGCAAGTATTTTGTTCCATGGAGGTTTTAAAGGATGCATTGTCTCGACAGCTAACAACTGACGCAGGTAGTGTGTTCCATGGAGGGTTTAAAGGATGCATTGTCTCGACAGCTAACAACTGACGAAGGTAGTTTGTTCCATGGAGGTTTTAAAGGATGCATTGTCTCGACAGCTAACAACTGACGAACGTAGTTTGTTCCATGGAGGTTTTAAAGGATACATTGTCTCGACAGCTAACAACTGATGCATGTAATTTGTTCCATGGAGGTTTTAAAGGGTGCAGTGTCGCGACAGCTAACAACTAACGCAGGTAGTTTGTTCCATGGAGGTTTTAAAAGATGCATTATCTCGACAGCTAACAACTGACGCAGGTAGTTTGTTCCATGGAGGTTTTAAAGGATGCAGTGTCTCGACAGCTAACAACTGATGGAGGTAGTTTGTTCCATGGAGGTTTTAAAGGATGGAGTGTCTCGACAGCTAGCAACTGATGCAGGGAGTTTGTTCTATGGAGGTTTTAAAGGGTGCAGTGTCGCGACAGCTAACAACTAATGCAGGTAGTTTGTTCCATGGAGGTTTTAAAGGTTGCATTGTCTCGACAGCTAACAACTGATGCAGGTAGTTTGTTCCATGGAGGTTTTAAAGGAGGCAGTGTCTCGACAGCTAACAACTGATGCAGGGAGTTTGTTCCATGAAGGTTTTAAAGGATGCAGTGTTTCGACAGCTAACAACTGATGGAAGTAGTTTGTTCCATGGAGGTTTCAAAGGATGCAGTGTCTCGACAGCTAACAACTGACGAACGTAGTTTGTTCCATGGAGGTTTTAAAGGATACATTGTCTCGACAGCTAACAACTGATGCATGTAATTTGTTCCATGGAGGTTTTAAAGGGTGCAGTGTCTCGACAGCTAACAACTGATGCAGGTAGTTTGTTCCATGGAGGTTTTAAAGGAGGCAGTGTCTCGACAGCTAACAACTGATGCAGGGAGTTTGTTCCATGAAGGTTTTAAAGGATGCAGTGTTTCGACAGCTAACAACTGATGGAAGTAGTTTGTTCCATGGAGGTTTCAAAGGATGCAGTGTCTCGACAGCTAACAACTGACGAACGTAGTTTGTTCCATGGAGGTTTTAAAGGATACATTGTCTCGACAGCTAACAACTGATGGAAGTAGTTTGTTCCATGGAGGTTTCAAAGGATGCAGTGTCTCGACAGCTAACAACTGATGCAGGGAGTTTGATCCATGGAGATTTTAAAGGATGCAGTGTCTCGATAGCTAACAACTGATACAGGTATTTTGTTCGATGGAGGTTTTAAACGATGCATTGTCTCGACAGCTAACAACTGACGCAGGTAGTGTGTTCCATGGAGGTTTTAAAGGATGCAGCGTCTAGACAGCTAACAACTGATGCAGGTAGTTTATTCCATGGAGATTTTAAAGGATGCAGTGTCTCGACAGCTAACAACTGATGCAGGGAGTTTGTTCCATGGATGTTTTAAAGGATGCAGTTTCTCGACAGCAAACAACTAATGCATGTAATTTGTTCCATGGAGGTTTTAAAGGATACAGTGTCTCGACAGCTAACAACTGATGGAGGTAGTTTGTTCCATGAGGTTTTAAAGGATGCAGTGTCTAGACAGCTAACAACTAATGCAGGTAGTTTGTTACATGGAGGTTTTAAAGGATACAGTGTCTCGACAGCTAACAACTGATGCAGGGAGTTTGTTCCATGGAGGTTTTAAAGGATGCATTGTCTCGACAGCTAACAACTGATGCAGGGAGTTTGTTCCATGGAGGTTTTAAATTATTTGTTTCTATTACTTCTGTATTGTATTTATTTACTTTGTTCTTAACTCTGTAGCGGAGATTCATTTGGTCTCCTAGTTAGAATTTTAGTCTACGATTTCTGCTATACCATTTACGTGGTTTTGTTTTTGCGTGCTATTGTTCTCCACGCTCCACATATGACTTATTATCTTCGTTTTTTCGTTCATTGCCAGAGAACGTCTCTATGCACCACCTAAGAGAACATTAGTCTACGACCTCTTTTATACCATAAACGTGGTTTTGTCTTTGCGCGTAATTGTTTTTCACCGCTCCTATTAATGACGTATTATTCGTTTTTTCCCGTTCTTTGCCAGCGAACGTTACCACGAACCAAAGTATCGTCTTCCTGTCTTCCTCCGGTTGCAACGTTTTTTGAAATATCCAGTTCTGCGTTTACAGATTGACTTTGTTAGTTTCAGAAGATCCCGTTAAGGGTGAAAGCAGCGATTCTTTGCTTAAACTTTAATCTGTTATTTTAATAAATATATATATATATATATATATATCTGCATTCAACCCCTCCCCACCTCCCGTATACTAACACCCACTAACACCTCTTCATCAAACTACACACACACCAGTACACCACACTCCCTCCATAGAACCATACACACCCTTCTCTCCCCGCTCCACCCACACCCTCGCTCCACACTCACTCATCC
>OZ024760.1:32473116-32493116 GCA_964016885.1 Eledone cirrhosa
AAAAATAAAGTTAAAAATGAAAGTAAATCAGAAAGAGAAGTCTGTAAAGAGAATAATTTAAGGAAAGTGAAGAATAAGAGCTTATGGAGGATAAGTATCTGAAAGTGAGTTAAGTTTATATGAGCTGGAAAGCAAGTGTGATTTCATGTGTGGGCAACTGGTGAAAATTTCTGTTTTTGTATTAAGGCAGGTTTTTGGTGATTTAAGGTTTTGTAAAATCCAATATTTTTCACTTATGCAGAGTGTGCATCTTCTTGTTCCTCTTGCATATTCTTTAGATTGGTTCAAAATTGACCAATCCAATTTATATTGGATACCTTGGTCTTTCAAATCCCATATTCTGCTAACCAGAGCTGTTGTGAATCTTTTTTCTGGATGTCGGAAAGATGCGACATGTGAGTAATAACGCGTTTTGAATTTGTCTTGTGTCATACCCACATATCGTTCGCTGGTGGCTGGTTGGTTGTTGCTGATGGTTGTCACTTTAGCCGCATATACAATGGCTTTGGTGTTGCATTTACCTTGTAATGGGCATTCACTTTTGACTCTACAGGAGCAATTTTGATGTTCTCTGGGTGATTTCTTATTGATGATATAAGATTTAATAGGGGGACCGCAGGAGTAGCTAATTTTGACACAGTTTCTATTAAAGATCTTATAGTATCTGTGTTCTAGGGAAATGTTTATCTAAGAGCTCTAGGAATTTTTTGCCTACATTAGTTTTAACTGCTAGAGAGTAGGGGGTGTGAACCAGATTATTTTTCTTTTCCTATTTTTATGTTTAAAAGAGTTAGTATAGTTGGGTATGTACTTAATCGGTTCGATAAATCCGCTATTTTGAAGGGCTTTATTATAGTAGGGGGATGCCTTATTGAAAATAGCTTCTGAGGAAGAGAGGGTGGAGATCCTACGGCTAATATTAGGGATAAGGTTTTTAAAAACTATAGGAGGATGGCAAGAGCCTTTATTGATATATTTTAAATTTTCATTAGGTTTATGGTATGGTTTATAAGAAGCAGTAGGCCAATCTAGGTTTATATCTAGAAAATTAACATTGGAAAGGTTAGTGTCAATAGTAATTTTAAGATTAAAACTAGCAAAGGTTTTTATTAAGTCTTTCCTTAATCTATCTAAGTTATGGCCTATGGTGGTATGGGAAAGTATTAGACCATCGTCGCGATAAAGCCCAAAATTATGGTTAGGGAATTTTTCTTTAAGTGTGTGTAGGAGGAATAGGCCGACTAAATCACAAACATCAGCACTGTCAAAAGAGCCCATTGAGACATCGAATGGGCTCTCTGGATTAGATATTTTTACCCAAGTGTCATTATCAGTAAAGAGTAGAGTGTTTCTAGCGTGCAAGATGACATTCTCTTCAATATCAGAGATATTGATAAAATTTCTAGCGAAATTTAAAGCTTTCGCTAAAAGAGTCTGAGTGATAGATGGGTAGAAATCTACAATGTCAAATTGGGTGAATCTAGAACTATTTTTATCTTTAATTTTATTAAACCAATGTACTACGGAAGAGCTATTTATCCATTGGAGTAATTTAGACTTACTTCTAATGTGTGTGTTTATATTATTTTTAAATGTTTTTGCTGGCAAGACCGATATCAGTCTTAGCAGGGTTGATTAATCTACAACTAGGACGATTAATAAAGTCAGGTTTGTGATCTTTAAGGGTGATATATGCATTACGTTTAGAAAGATTTTCTGTCCTATTATCTATTTTTAAAGAACTAGCTAATTCTTTAGCTTCCTTATTTATATTATGATACGTGTTTATATTAGCTATTTGGTATTTAGAGGTGATGTTATCTATTAATAGTTGGTCGTGTAAATTATTATTAACTTTGTATAAGTTTTTAGTTTTGTCGGAGAAAATGAACTTATTTTTAGAAGATTTGAATACAGAAATATCATTAGATAGTTTAGATTGAAAAGGGTTAGAGAACTTACGAAAATTGATATTGTTGATTAGATTAACTAAGTCTAGTTCAAAAGCGGTCATATCTTTTACTCTTTGCGGGTATTTATGAGTTTTGATGTCAAAATGTTCCGTAAAATCCGTGTTAAAGTGTCCATCGAGAATCAAAGCTTTCCATCTCATTCTTTTAACAACCTCCTCTGGTAATGAGGTAATTATATTGTATTGTTTATTATACATTATATATATATATATATATATATATATATATATATATATATATATACATAACAATATATATATATATATATATATATATATATAACAACATATATATATATATAACAATATATATATATATATATATATATATATATATATATATATATAAAATATTAAAAAAATAATGAATAAAACAATGAAACAGTTCCTTATATTAAACAAAAAAAGTTCATTATTTAACGATCGTTTCTAGGACATATATGTGTTAGAATTAGCATGCATATTTAACAGATCTATGTACAAAATTATACAAAATTATACAAACTATCAAATTTAATATACATACCAACACATATATATATGCCGTCTTCAGAAATAATGTGTTGGTATGTATATTAAATTTGATAGTTTGTATAATTTTGTATAATTTTGTACATAGATCTGTTAAATATGCATGCCAATTCGAACACATATATGTCCTAGAAACGATCGTTAAATAATGAACTTTTTTTGTTTAATATAAGGAACTGTTTCATTGTTTTATTCATTATTTTTTTAATATTTTATCTTGACTCTGTATTCCGTTTATCTTTCACCGAAAGTGATTTTTGAATGCATCTCTTCTTTCCATGATATCCGGATTACATTGAGTTCTTCATACGGATTGGACACTACCGTAAACTCTTGGTAGATTTATCTACATATATATATATATATATTTATATATATATATATATATATTTATATATATATTTCATTTCTGAATTTGTTTAGCAAGATTCTTTATCTGAAAACGTGCGTTGAAACCGATATTGTTATACTTTGGGAGGATCATGTTGCCAATAAGAAACACACGCACCAGTTGCTTTCACTTCAATTTATTATAAATTAAATTTATAAATTTATGAATTTATAAATTTCCGGTTGGTTGGTTGGTTCCACAACCAGACGATTGTTCATATATTGTCAAAGTTCTTTCGTCACACATTCTGTGACCTCTTCAGTGACTGGGGATTCTTTTCTTTGTTTTTGTGCCTCTCCTTTGTTCTGTCCTACGCCATCTTGTTTGTATGTGTGTTGTGTGCTTAGTTTTCGCATGTGTTACATCCGGGTGTCTGTGTGTGTTTTTATTTGGCAACATGACCCTCCCAAAGTATAACAATATATATATATATATATGTAGAAGTTATATTTAATTTGTTGGGATACAACAAGCAAATATTTTTATAACTGATATAAAGCACTCAACAAATTTTTGGAGTAAAAATACGATATATTAACAAATGGAAACTATATTTATAAAACCATATTTATTTCATTATACATATTTCAAGGACACCAAAGCAAATTATGGTGCGCTTTCATCAGATAAAATATAATATAGATCAGTTTTATAAACAAATATTGACATACCCTTAAAGAATGAGACCATGTCGGTTGGAAGCTCCCGGACATGGTCGCATTCTTTAAGGGTATGTCAATATTTGTTTATAAAACTGATCTATATTATATTTTATATGATGAAAGCGCACCATAATTTGCTTTGGTGTCCTTGAAATATGTATAATGAAATAAATATGGTTTTATAAATATAGTTTCCATTTGTTAATATATTGTATATATATATATATATATTTATTAAAATAACAGATTAGAGTTTAAGCAAAGAATCGCTGCTTTCACCCTTAACGGGATCTTCTGAAACAATTTTAGTCTTCAAATTTATTATTATTACTATATATATATATATATATCAAATAAATAGGGAGCTAACTGACAAGGGTTGTGCCATCCACACTCCAGCTGGTATATATATATATGTATATATATATATATATCTATTATAAGTACAGATTAAAGTTTAAGCAAAGAATCACTGCTTAAACTCAGTTTCAGAAGATCCCGTAAAAGGGTGAAACCAGCAATTCTTTGCTTAAACTTTAATCTGTACTTATAATAAATATTTGCTCTATGGTTTTTTTATATATATTTTATGTGTAAATATAATCCTTATTGAGCCCTCTTCAGATTTTAATCTTCACATTTATTATTACTATATATATATATACATACATACATACATATATGTACATTTAGCAGTATTAGTTATAGATGTTATCGAGATACGAGTGACATAATAATTATTTCAACAGCAGAAATTAGAGATGAAATATACGTTTATTTTTTGATGTAGCACAAACAATGGTGTTGTACAGAGGCTGGTTTCTGGCGTGTGATC
Organism: Eledone cirrhosa; assembly: GCA_964016885.1. Classification (NCBI taxonomy): domain Eukaryota; kingdom Metazoa; phylum Mollusca; class Cephalopoda; order Octopoda; family Eledonidae; genus Eledone; species Eledone cirrhosa. The sequence continues at coordinate 32,477,508 of OZ024760.1, forward strand.
AGTCGGCTTTCCAGTGGCTGGCTGTCTTTTCTTTCTGGCGTTCTCAACCGGCGTTGTTCTATCAAGGAGCGTGAGGCGTCTTACTACAGTACCTCGAGCCAGATTTTCAAATTATCGAAAATCGATGTCATTACTCACATGTGGAGTAAGATGGCGAACAATGCAACAAGGGGGAGCTATCCGCTCTAGCAAAAATTGAATCCAGAATAAGGATTTGAAAAATGTTTAAAAAAAAACGACATGCATGCATAAAAAAAACAAGGCAAAGAAAAAGCAGAAACACAGAGGCAAAAAAAAGGTGCAGCTAGCATAGTCTAAATATAGACGGTGCTGCAAATTTTTTTGGGCCAGTGGACCCTACGACCTGAACGGGTCGTGGTCTTGTAACGTGGCGATGGTGGTGGTGTAGGGACAGGCGATGATGGTGGTTCAGGAACAGTCGTTCGCTCAACAGGCAAATACGAAGGGGTTCGTGGATCAGGAATCACAGCGTCCGTGTCAAGGTGCGCCTGCTTAAGCCTGTCTAATGTAACTGTCTCCCTGGACCCCTTAATATCTAACGTGAAATGCTTAGCCGAGCGCGCTAAGACACGGCAAGGTCCAGTGTAAGGCTGTGTGAGCGGGGGCTTCACCGTATCATTCCTTACAAAGACATGCGTCCACGAGGCAATATTCCTCGGGACAGCAGTCTTGACAGTTTGTTTCCTAGTGTCCATTGGCGGCAAATCCTGGAAATAGGAGCGCAAACGGGACACGTAGGAAGCGTGATCTTGGGCATCAAGATCGATAGGGGCAAGCATTTGCCCGGGCAACGTCAGAGGGGCACCGTACAGTACTTCGGCCGGTGAAAATCCAAAGTCGACCTTCACCGTTGACCGAATCCCTAGTAGCACAATAGGGAGGTACTCGCTCCAATGCGCCGAGTCCATTGAGGCCATTAAGGAGGCCTTCAGTTGGCGGTGAAAACGCTCCACCATACCATTCGAAGCGGGATGGTACGCCGTAGTTCTAATGCGTTTAGCACCAATTAATTTTGACAGCTCGAGGAAAAGGCTCGACTCGAACTGTCGTCCATGGTCGGTAGTTATTGTGGATGGAACTCCATAACGAGAGATCCATCCAGACACAAGAGCACGTGCTGTTGTCTCCGCGGTGATGTTTTTCAAGGGGATGGCCTCAGGCCATCTCGAAAAACGGTCAATGACGGTAAGTAGATAAGAAAAACCATCGCTGACAGGCCAAGGTCCCACTATGTCAATATGAATATGTGAAAAACGCGCATCTGGGTTAGAAAAGGTACCCAGGGGAGCCTTGACGTGTCGATGGACCTTTGATCTCCGGCAAGCGACGCAGGAACGGCACCAAGCAGCAATTTCACGCCTCATATTTGGCCAGAAAAATCTAGCTGATATGAGCTTTGCTGTGGCAGAAGATCCTGGATGCGAGATACAATGTAATCCCAGAAACACGGTCCGACGATGATTCTCTGGAACGAAGGGCCTAGGCACGTCCAAAGAGACGTCGCAGAGAATTTGGCCAACTGCAGTCGACAGAGGCAAGTATTTCATCTCGCAATTCGCAAACTCGGGCGATGTGACATCCAATGACTCAAGGGGAGGCTGATCCGCAGCCAAACGAGTCAGATCTATGTCAGAGGATGACGAGATCGCTGTCACGGGTAAGCGGGACAAAGCATCGGCCGCTGTATTTAGTGAACCCGGAATGTGCTGGATATCACTCGTATATTGCGAGATGAAATCAAGGTGTCTCGTCTCTCTGGGCGAGTATTTATCAGCCTTCGCTCTCAAAGCAAAAGTCAATGGTTTATGGTCAGTGAGGATAGTAAATTGTCTACCCTCTAGCACATGTGAAAAATGTTTCACGGCCAAATAGATGGCTAAAAGCTCTCTTCCAAAGGTGCTGTAGCGCGTCTCAGCAGGATTTAGCTTTTTTGAAAAAAACTCCAGTGGTTGCTGGTGACCATTGATGTTTTGCTGTAGTACTGCGCCCACAGCGATATCCGATGCATCAACACAAAGCGTTAGCTTTGCACCGGGTACCGGGTGAGTCAGTAACGAAGCATTAGCCAAAACAGTTTTGGTGTGCTGAAAATCAGCAAGTTGAATGTCTGTCAAAGAAATATCTTTGTTCTTCCTCTGACAATTCTTCAAAATTTCTGTCAGGGAGAAAAGCAATTTTGCACAATTTGGCACGAAACGCCTATAAAAGTTAACCAGACCTAAGAACTGGCGTAACTGACGTAGTGAGGTCGGTGGAGGCAAATCCTCTATGACCTTAACTCGCTCAGGCCGGGGCCGAATACCGTCAGCATCGATGACGTGACCCAAGAAAGTCAGTGACTCAGCGCCAAAAACATATTTGGGTGCATTAAGCTGCACGTTATACGCCTTCAATCGGCGGAAAAGAAGATTCAAATGGTGCGTATGCTGCTCTGGAGAAGAACTAGCAATGAGCAGATCGTCAATATAGGTATAGACGAAATCGAGGCCGCGAGTAACCTCATCCATAAACCGCTGAAAAGTACTAGCGGCATTCCTTAATCCGAACGGCATAGTAAAAAACTCGAAAGACCCAAATGGCGTAACTATAGCCGTTTTTGGAATGTCATTTTTATGGACAGGAATTTGATGGTACGCACGAATTAAATCCAGTTTGGAGAATATCTTGCATCCCTGCAACGAAGACGCAAAGTCTTGCAGATGAGGGATAGGATAACGGTCCGGGACCGTTATCGAATTCAGGCGTCGATAATCTCCAGTAGGTCTCCAATCGCCGTTCGCTTTCGGTACCATGTGTAATGGGGACGCCCACGGGCTCGTGGACGGACGAATAATCCCCATTTGCAGCATATGATCAAATTCTGATCGTGCTGCTTTGAGTTTGTCCGGAGGCAAGCGACGAGGACGAGAGAAAACGGGAGCACCAGTTGTAGATATGAAGTGCTCCGTGGTATGAGTTGGTTCATCAAATCGAAAATTTCCCCGAGTCAGTTGCGGGAACGAGTTCAACAACGCATGGAAAGGATCACCGGTGTTAGCAAGAAAAAATGTCGGGCTAACCGTTGGAACTCCTGCTGCCTTGCCAACAACAGTTAATCCCGTGATGCCATCAATTAGGCGTTTACCACGAAGGTCCACCGTCAATGAAAAATGGTGGAGAAAATCCGCGCCTAGAATCGGATACGGCAAGGCAGCGACAGTAAATATCCATTTAAACTCGCGCCGCAGATTACGAAACTGCAAAGGTAACGAAATTTGTCCGAAAGTTCGAATCGGCGAACAATTTACTGCCTGCAACTCAATAGGCGTCTCAGGGGGAGTCTCCTTCATACAACACACAGGCCATACGGAACAAGCTGCACCTGTGTCAACCAGAAAAGCTCTACCTGACAGCAGGTCCTCAATGAAAAAGTGGCGGTTAGATGTTGTTTCGCAGAGCGCACTATCCGCCGTTAGTGACTCTGGTCGTCTTTTCCCTCGTAAGCACAAGGAGGCCTACAACGGGCGGCTTTTTTACCATATCTTTCATAGTAATAACAATATGGTGTTCCTGGTGTGTTGGAAGGGCTACGGTGGCGAGAAGTTGAATAACATCGTGAGCGGCTCCTCTGCCGTCCAAAGGACCTGAATTCCGTGCACAACTCCGCCATTTGACGAGTCATGGCTTCCATAGTGGTAATTAATTTGTCATCAGACGCTGATGAGCGTGATTGAGGAAGAGAAGAGGAAGCAATGTACTTTGGCTTCGAAGTGCCTCTCTTCGTCACCTCTACAATTTTGTCAGCAGAGACAGCAATGTGATCCAGAGTATTCACCTCCAGCATATGGGCTAGGATCGCCTGTACCTCTTGAGGTAGGCGAGAGAAGAACAATTGCTTCAGGAAAGGGCTATCCTGATCTTGGGAATCGCTCAAATCCCGCAAATGCCGGAGAAAAGCGGTAGGGGTCCTGTCACCTAATCGTTCGTCCTCGATCAGTGACCGAAAACGACTCTCTACCGACTTACAATTCCTCCTCAAAATCTCGCCCTTCAAAAACTCATACGTCAAGTCAGAGGGGGGTCTGTAATTAGGTCTTGGACCGAATCTGCTAGATTAGGGGGAAGGCCGCTAATCAGTACAGCGAGGCGCTGGTCAGATTCGGTCTTACAGACCGTAAAATACGCCTGTAACTGGGCAAACCACATCTTTGGTTTTCCAGTAAAGGCGGGCAAATGTGGTACATTCATGTCAACTTTTAAAATTAAAACAAATATATATACCTATATATCTAAATAGCAATTAATGTACCCTTGTACAGTAAAAAGAGAACAGCCAATATTGAGAAAAAGTTAAAGGGCAAAAAGAAACAGACATTCAAAACATAAGGAAATATGCAAAATACATAAAATACAGATATATATCTTTTAAAAAAAAATTTTTCCTTCAACGTCTGTCCCCTCGTGTTGCTTCAACGAACCAGCCAAATCAAATAAGGTAAAAAAGAGGAAGAAAAAAAATGTTTGTTTTTTTGTTTTTTTTAAAAATATATCCGCGTTGGATATCAACAAAGGTAGCCAGTGGCTAAAAATCCCTTAGAAAAAGGTAAGGCATGTATATCCCCATGCGGGGCAGTTATGTTCACAAAAAAAGTTTAGTCTCTTCTCTCTTGATCAGTCATGGAACACACACGCAATTCAAAAAATGTGTCCGTTTCAAAACTGGGAAGGAACGCAACGCCACCTTGGAAAAATACACTTTTTTCTTTTTTCTTTTGTAAGTTGCGAAAAAGTTGGCAACGGAAATGAAATATTCAAGTGATTAAAAAAAAGTTGCTCTAAATTATCGACACGAATGAATCGTTTTGATATTTCCGATGTGTGGTGGTTTGCGTCGGTAAGGCTATGAAGCTGCCACTCACTATTCCCTGTTTTGGTCAGTGGTTAAACAATGTTGTCGCTGCTGCTGCTGTCGTTGTTGTTGTCGAGTGTAGCAAAAAGTTTTTTGAAATACTACTAATTTTTCGATAATTTTAAAAGGAATATTTTTTATTTTCACAAGTTGCGAAAAAAAGGCCGACAATGTGGCAATAAAAGTTCAACTGAATGAAAAAGAAGGGCTGCGTTAAATTCTTACGTCGGGGTCACCACTTTAGCAGTATTAGTTATAGATGTTATCGAGATACGAGTGACATAATAATTATTTCAACAGCAGAAATTAGAGATGAAATATACGTTTATTTTTTGATGTAGCACAAACAATGGTGTTGTACAGAGGCTGGTTTCTGTCGGCTTTCCAGTGGCTGTCTATCTTTTCTTTCTGGCGTTCTCAACCGGCGTTGTTCTATCAAGGAGCGTGAGGCGTCTTACTACATACATATATATATATATACATACATATCATCATCATCATCATTTCATTTTACGTCCGCTTTCTCCCTGCTTGCAAGGGTGGGACGGGAACTGATTCTGGCTTCATTTCTGCAGCTGGATGCCTTTCCCAACACCAACCCCATTTACAGTGAGTGGTGGGTGCTTTTTTGCCGTGGCACCTCCACAACCACTTTGCAGTAGGGACCCCAGTCCCTATCATCTCATTTCTACAGCTGAGTAAACTGGAGCAATGTGAAATAAAGTGTCTTGCTCAAGGAAACAACACATCACCCGGTCTGAGAATTGAACTCACAACCTTTCGATTGCAAGGCCAATGCTCTAACCACTAAGCCATGTGCCTCCATATATATGTGTGTGTATGTATATATATATATGTGTGTGTATGTATATATATATATATGTGTGTGTATGTATATATATATATATATATATATATATATATACATACACACACACACATATATATGTATATATATATATGAATATATATATACACACACACACACATATATGTATATATATATATGAATATATATATATATATACACACACACACATGTGGTAGTGGCAGCAGTGGTGGGGTAGTTACATAGATATGAAGATTCCTTCACTAGAAACAGTTTTATCAGATACCTGTGAACCTGTTTATATCTAATTAAAGGTGTACACCCTCTCTCACCATTGATAAATCCCACTTTAATCCAGCCCCCAGTTCTTCTTATCTAGTTCTCTATCCCTTCCTTTCCCAAACTGGGATCTAAGGAACCCCGGACATCCGTCAGATAAGGGAGCCTTTTAATGGCAGTGACTGTTTAAGGAGGTCACTGCCATGTAGTTCTGAATTTAGTCAGTGTCACATCTTTGGTCAACTGTCTTCTCCTAAATATTGGAGACGACGAAGGACCATGACAAGTGGAGAGCTGCTGTGCTGAATAGGACCTGCCCCACCCTTGCAAGCAGGAAAAAGCGGACGTAAAATGGTGATGATGATGATGATGATGATGATATATATAACTGGAATTGAATAATCAAGACCGTAGCGGTATGTCATATATCAAATCATATATTTTGTCTGATGAGACGTACTGAAAAAACAACACAGTACCTTTGAAATATATATAATAAAGTATATATTTTGATTATGCGAATATTTTTCATTTGTTAACATTTTGAATAATATTAAAAACTCCAGGAAAAAGCTGTTGAGTGCTTCTAATCTATTGTAAAACTGTATTCGTTGAGTAATCAACGAACCATATTAATCTTTGGTCATATATATATATATATATATATATATATAGAAGTGGTTACACAACAGTTAGTTCACCATACTGAGAACAATTGTTTCACCTTAGCGGATCCTCAGCTCGTAATGGACATGGTTATACGGTTGTCCTTCCTGTTCCGTATAACTATGTCCATTACGAGCTGAGGATCCGCTAAGGTGAAACAATTGTTCTCGGTATGGTGAACTAACTGTTGTGTAACCACTTCTACCTAACTCGTCCCTTGGACTGAGTGCTCTACCACTACGGATATTACCTTCCAGTGTTCTACCACTATATATATAGAGAGAGATATATATATATATGTATATATACCACTTGTACAGAGTGGACTGGGTGCTTTTTATTGTGGTGTTTATGGTGGTGGTGTTTGTGGTGGTGGTGGTGGTGGTGGTGGTGCTGGTGGTAGTGTTTGTGGTGGTGGTGGTGGGGTTTGTGGTGGTGGTGGTGGTGTGTAGAAGACAAGAAACTATTAGGGATTACCACATCATCCCCATCATATACTCCACCCTCACCTTCAAGAATGTCAGAGGGAGAGAGCGGGGGAGGTAAGGTAAATTAGTTGAGGGTGAAGGGGAGGAGAGAAGGGATGTGGAGGATTAAGGGCAAAGAAGTGACGGGGTTGGGGTGGGTGAGGAAGCGGGGGTGTGAGAAAAGTTGCGACTAACTTTTAATGTATTTTACATGTTTCAATAATATATATATATTGTACTAGCAGATGTACCCGGTGTTGCTCGGGAAATGAATGACAGCCTGAATTGTTCAAGATCGTTTATGGCTTAGCTAGCAATTTCTGAGTGCATGTCAGCTAATTGGCTAGCCAATGAGAGGTCGCCTCAATATCACGTGCCAAATCGGCCTAGTACTTCAAAAGTTAAAAGGAGCCTAGTATTTGTACACAGACAGACAAATACACACACACAGACCGGCTTGCTTTTATATATATAGATTACATATACATATGTAACTATGTATATCATCATCATCATCCCCATTATATATATATATATATATATATATATATATATATATATATATATATATATATATATATATATATATATATATATATATATATAAAACTTAAAAACTTAAAACCACAACTGAATACTAACCCATACAATCACTAATACTCTTTTATTCCTAATTAAACCATTTTTCAACTGTGAACAATTTGTCAGCATTTTCTATTCCGTTTACCAATATATATATATATATATATATATATATATATATATATATATATATATATATTACACTCCTTGGATATTCATATATACATATATACAAACACTAATCTAGGAACATCTTATATAAGCTATATTTAAATGTTACATACATAAGCATGGACGAGTTGAGAGAGAAACTGTGTATAAGAGGAATGAACTGTAGTGTGTGGGAGAGAAGACTGCATTGGTATGGAGGATGACCGCTGGGTAAAGAAGTGTCAAGAAATGCCAGTGGAAGGAAGACGCAGTAGAGGAAGACTACAAAAAACATGGGTGGAGGTGGTGAGAGCGGATCTCAGATCACTGAAACTCACGGAAGAGATGACGAAGGACCGTAACAAGTGGAGAGATGCTGAATAGGACCCGTCCCACCCTTGCATGCTGGGAAAAGTGGACGTAAAATGATGATGATGATGATATATATATAAAGAGAGAGGGGGGGGGGGCTGTTGTATAGTAAAGTTTTATGGTGATGATGATGATGTTAGTTAAGGTGGCCTCCTCAGCCAACTTTAAGGCCAGAATCAATCAGCACCAAACAGCCTGCATATTACTACTGCTACCACCACCACTACTACTACTACTACTACTACTACTACTACTACTACTACTACTACTACTACTACCACAACCACCACTACTACTACTACTACTACTACTATTACTACTACTACCACTACTACCAGTACTACTACTAGTACTACTGCTACCACTACTACCACCACTACTACTACATTACTACCACTACCACTACTACTACTACCACTACCACCACCACTACTACTACTACTACCACTATCACTACCACCACCTCTACTACCACTAGCAGTAGTAAATAAACTGTTCAATAGAGATCAATTGAATAAAGGTGAGGTGAGCCATCGATGATGGAAGCTAATTAGAAGATCATCTGGCAGCTGCTTAGTGAGGCAACATGCCAGGTTGATGGACTGGATGATAGCGTTACCCTGGTTACTGACATAGACTCTCTCTCACACACATATATATATACAGGCACATACACACACACACATACACTCACACACTCACACTCACGCACACACACTCTCACACACACACACACACACATATATATATATATACAGGCACATACATACACACTCACACACGCACTCACGCACACACATGCACACTCACACACGCACTCACGCACACACACTCACACACACACATATATATATATATACAGGCACATACACACACACACACTCACACACACACATATACAGGCACATACACATACACATACATACTCACATACACTCACACACACACTTACACTCTCACACACACACACACATATATATATATATACATATATATATATATATATATAGTAAGGTGTATTATTGGTTGTGTCATACGGTCCAATAAAACATTTGTTAGCAATATTAAGTTCTCCACGCTTTTGTATATCTCCAATTCCATTTATGGGAACAGGTAGATGATGTAAAACGGAGTATTTGTATCAAAATAAAGATCCGAAGGCATGGTATAAATTTCCAATCATTTTAATCACGACAAATGTTTCAATAAGATATAGATCGATCGTGTAGCCATGATCGATTATCACTGATCTAGTCAGGTGAAAATGAATTGTCTTCAAATCCTTAATATGAGGGAGAAAATTAACGGTGTTCACTCACAGAGTTTAGTCCCTCATATGAAGATCAAGCAGTGAAAACACGGCGACTGCTATCGTCCTCAGTTAGGGTCATAAAACTATCAAGTCTCTATCTCCCAATAGCTGTAAAAGACGCTGGACATCAATCAAATTTGTAGAATTACAGTCGGTCACAGTTAATGTGAGTTGGTACACACACACTCACACACACACGACCCGAGGTCAAAGAAAAAAAATATATATACACATACCAACACAGCATCAAATCTGTAGAACTATAGGCGGTCACAGTGTGAGTGAGTACACACACACACTCACACACACCGACACGGGGAAATAAAAATATAAATATACCAACATAGTATTTACCGAAAGTTAGTTTACAAAACAACAAATGTTATATTGGTCAAATCTCAATTTGACGATGTAAATTGGAAAAATTGGATCAACCGCAACCCTATACACACGCAAGTAAGTTCAGTTCAATGTTCTGCTATACGTGTATAGATTGAATTGTAATCTCCAAAAAGTGTATGTTATGGTATATACACATCCCTGTGAAGAGTAAGTAGTCAGCTCATATCGAACTCAGTATGCGCCGTTGTCCCATTGAGAATCTGAGTCCCCAAATCTGTGCGTGCAAGCAACCGCTGTGTAGGCCACCAAGGGGCTCTGTGTAGGGTTGGGTACTTGGGTTAAGGTGTCAGTATGTGCGATTTCCCGTCATATGGGCCCTTGGGCTTTTAAGATAGGTGTTTGAGTAGTGGAGGTGTGTTATCCAACACAAAAGGCAAAATAAAATAACAAATAATAGCAAAACCCCGAGGATGTGTGTAGGCCCATTAATGGTGTGTAAGTATTATTGTCCAATCTGTAACCGTGAGCACTCCATGGTTAGATGATCACGGATCAAAACCTAGTGTAGTGTTCGATCGATAGGAACGTGACCAGTCATAACTGTGGGAACTCAGTGTCTAAAGAAACCGGGTACTGTGTGTAGAGTTATGTATAGATAGCGTAATTAGTCTTAACTGAGTGTGTAATACGTCTAGCTATATCCTAACCGAGAGAACTCAATGGCTAGGGTATCCTAAAGTAATGGTGAATGCGCGTAATCGGTCTTACCTGAGTGTGTAATCATTCTAACTATTTACTAACTAGGTATTCTAATGTGCACTCAGCTGTGAGAACTCTGTGGAAACAGGCCGAGTACCGTTTGTAGGTGCGCAAACGATCTTCGCTGTCTAACTACCTGAGTGTGTGATTGTTTGTTTTTTTGCTAATTGAGAGAACTCTATGGCTAAAGTAGAGAGGGAGGAGTTAATGGTAGGTTACTTTCCAAAAATCCTACGGAAAGTTTTCGAGGTTCTATGTTGGCAGTTGCTGAAAAGATCCGCTCTCCTATTGATTAATAGGGGGCCGCCTCTAATAATATTAAAGGTTTCAGCTATACACAAATTACAAACGCCAGTGCTGCCGTTATATGGCTGGGCTGAGCAAATTATGGACCAGGATAAGGAGTGCTCTATATTCTGTTGTTTAAGCTGCCAGACTAATTCAGAAAGCGCCGTGCTATTTCTTTTATCTAATTATACCATCTATCCTTAAATTCAGTGGCAGTTGCCCCAACATACCTGAAGGTTCTATCCAAAGTGGAGACCTTACAGTCGTAGACTATGTTTTTAGTGAGGAATTTCCCAGCCAAGGGGCAAGTGGCGGTGTTCCTGCAATTACATTTTCTGTTATCGACCTGGGTAGTTTCAGAGGAACCACGGTACCTCTGGGGTCGGGTCTCAGTTCTTGTCTGCTCTATGGGTAAGTTCCCAGGAGTTTGGGTGACCCGACTCACCTCACGTGTATGAGTCCGTTCATCCATAGAGCTGCCATTAATTCTGCCATGTCTCATCCCCTCTTGGGCTATCCTAAGTCTACTATAATTCATCTTAGCTATATTCTGAGCTATGTTACTGGTTGTGGAGTAGGACAGCTTAATGGTATTCCTATTGAATATTTTATAGTATCTGTGTGATCTAGGGAAGCATTTGTCTAAGGCCCTAAAGAAAAGCTTAGCTATACTAGTGGCCAGGCCAGTGGAGTAAGGAGGGTTATACCACAGGATTTTTCTGGTCCGATGCTTCTTGTTCTTGCTCTCTATACTGGAGTTAGTTATCTCCTTAGTTGCTACTGGTCTATTATAACTGAAAACTGCCTGTGGGTCGATGGTTTCCTGGGGTGTCCCGATTGTGTTCGGAATTGTCCCATGTCTCCGGGGCGGTGTACCCATTGGGATTACCCTCGATAGCCGGGGTTATATCCACTATGCGCCTGCTACATTTATCCCTATTCCCTCTACCCGACCCTCGTTCCATTTTACGTTCAACGGTTGTTTTATCAGTTCTACAATTAAGGTTACAATTAGAGTTTCCGCTGGCATTACGGTGCTCAGACCCCGTGTTTGTACCTGGGTGATTGGTTCCCTTGGTACCATCGACATTGGGACTAGGAGGCAATACAACATGAAGTCTATATTGATCCTCCCTTGTATCCCGCCTGCTGTTAACTAAAGTGTCACTATTTAGGCCTAAGCTATCGCAGGCAATGTTGCTACTACTATTTAATGGACGTTTGAAAGAGATTCCCTCGCTATGCCCCGCATATTCCAGGGCGCTATTATAGTAATTCGAGATCCTATTAAAGGTCTCTTCATTGGAAGATAGTCCTGAAATTCTACTAGAGACGCTTTTGGTAATACCGTTAGTGACTATTCTAGGGTGGTTCGATTTTTACATAATTTAGATTTTCGTTGGGTTTGTGGTAGGGTTGGAAGAGTCCTGAATTGAGGTTAAGTGTAACATCTAGAAAATTAACTATCTTCAGGTTTTCTTCAAACACTATACTTAGGTCTATGTTGTTGAAGAATTTGTTTAGTTTTTTCCTCACCCTCTCTACCATACTATTATTATGGAACGATACCGTAAACAAAACGTCGTCACGGTAAGCGCCACCTCCCAAGTGGGGCATTTCCACTCCGAGACAGTCGAGGAAGTAAAGGCCCACCAGATCCGTCACCTGGGCCGAGTCCGTGGATCCCATGGTGATGTCGAAATTGTCCGGCCAATCTTTCCTGGTCCACAAGTCACCGTTGAACTCAATTAAGGTTTTCCTAGCTAGGAGAATAATGTTAATTTCTTCAGATGTAAGGTCGGTGTGTAAGCTAGCAAAGTTTAGGGCCTTACCTAGAAGAATGGGAGAGATCGAAGAGTAGTAGTTAGAGATATCGAACTGTATAAACTTAGTGCTATTCTTATTCTGCGATTTCTCAAACCAGTTAATTACTTCACTAATTCCTGACCATAATTTAAGCTTCGATCTCCTAACTAGAGTAGGGATTATTTTATCAAGGATGTTTTTACTCACGATTCCTATGTCCGACTTCGAAGGGGCTATCAGCCTGACAGGTCTTGATGATTCAAAGTTTGTGGTCTTTCAATAAAATCCTCGGAATTCTAGGATGGAAGGGTTTGGTTTTATCCTCAATACCCAGTTTAGTCATGACGCTATTGGCCTCCGTGTTGATTAAAACCAGACTGGCCCGTGTAGTTTTTTGTAGCTTTTTCTAAGCTCTCTGATTATCAAGTCGTCACCTGACGAGATCAGTGATAATCGATCATGGCTACACGATAGATCTATCTCTTATTGAAACATTTGTCGTGATTAAAACGATTGGAAATGTATACCATGCCTTCGGATCTTTATTTTGATAAATATATATATATATATATATATACATAGATAGTAAAAAAAAGTTAGGGCTCTACAAAGTATTGAGTACTGAACCTGATTTTACTAGTTTAAACTGATCCCTTCCAATCTCTCTCTTTCTCCCTACCTCTCTATGTCTCGCTCTCTCTTTCTCCCTCCCTCTGTCTATTTCTCCCTCCCTCTCTATGTCTCTCTCTCTCTTTCTCCCTCCCTCTGTCTATCTCTCTCTCCCTCTCTATGTGTGTCTCTCTCTCTTTCTCCCTCCCTCTGTCTATCTCTACCTCCCTCTCTATGTCTCTCTCTCTTTCTCCCTCCCTCTGTCTGTCGGTCTCTCCCTCTCTATGTGTCTCTCTATCTCTTTCTCCCTCCCTCTGTCTCTCTCTCTCTCCCTCTCTATGTGTGTCTCTCTCTCTCTTTCTCCCTCCCTCTGCCTGTCTCTCTCTCTCCCTCTCAATGTGTCTCTCTCTCTTTCTCCCTCCCTCTGCCTGTCTCTCTCTCTCTTCCTCTCTATGTGTCTCTCTCTCTCTTTCTCCCTCCCTCTGTCTGCCTGTCTCCCCCTTCCTTCTCTCTCTCTCTCTCTCTCTCTCTCTCTCTCTCTCTCTCTCTCTCTCTCTCTCTGTATATAAAGACTTATGTCCGGAACATTGAAACCTCCTCCACACCCACCAAACCTGACACCTAATATAACTGTCTACAGTTGCCTCCTGTCTTTTGTTCGTTCATTTTAGCTATATATACATGTGGAGGCACATGGCTTAGTGGTTAGAGCATTGGCCTTGCAATCGAAAGGATGTGAGTTCAATTCTCAGACCGGGTGATGTGTTGTTTCCTTGAGCAAGACCCTTTATTTCACATTGCTCCAGTTTACTCAGCTGTGGTGTTGCAAATAGTGTCAACTATCAACTACCACCACCACCACCATCACTACCACCGTCACCATCACACTACCAGCACCAGCCCCACCACTACCATCATCACCATCACCACCACTACACCCCACCACCACCATCACCACCACTACCACCGTCACCACCACTACACCCCACCATCAGCATTCATGATTAATCCGTATATCGATCCATTAAACACTAATTAAACTATCGTGCACACACATACATACTGACACACACATACTGACACACACATACGGACACACACATACGGACACACACATACGGACACACACATACTGACACACACATACTGATACAACACATACTTACGACACACACATACGGACACACACATACTGACACATACATACTGACACATACATATTGACACACACCAACATTCTGACACACACATACTGACACATACACACTGACATACACACACTGACACATATATACTGACACATACATAGACACACATACATACATAGACACACACACGCACACTGACACACCATCACACTAACACACACCAACACACACCAACAAACCACACCAACACAGCAACACACACCAACACACCACACCAACACACCACACCAACACAGCAACACACACCAACACACCACACCAACACACCAACACACACCAACACACCAACACACACCAACACACCACACCAACACAGCAACACACACCAACACACCACACCAACACACACTAACACACCACACAAACACACCAACACACACCAACACACCACACCAACACACCAACACACACCAACACACCACACCAACACACCAACACACACCAACACACCACACCAACACACCAACACACACCAACACACCACACCAACACACCAACACACACCAACACACCAACACACCACACCAACACACCAACACACACCAACACACCACACCAACACACCAACACACACCAACACACCACACCAACACACCACACCAACACACCACACCAACACAGCAACACACACCAACACACTACACCAACACACACTAACACACCACACAAACACACCAACACACCACACCAACACACACCAACACAGCAACACACACCAACACACACCAACACACCACACCAACACACCAACACACACCAACACACCACACCAACACACCAACACACCAACACACCACACCAACACACCAACACACACCACACCAACACACCAACACACACGAACACACCACACCAACACACCAACACACCAACACAGCAACACACACCAACACACCACACCAACACACCACACCAACACACACCAACACACCAACACACACCAACACACCAACACAACACACCAACACACCAACACACCAACACACGAACACACCACACCAACACACCAACACAACAACACACCACACCAA
>OZ024760.1:32498116-32523116 GCA_964016885.1 Eledone cirrhosa
TGTGTGTGTGTGTACGAGACTCGACTGAAAAGTTCATAGGCCGACCAAGAGACTCTCATGGAATGACCAAATGAGGTTTATTTTCCAACATCGTCCATTGATAAAAACAATGCAGTTATTAATAAAAAGAGTTGGAATTAACGCATGCAAGATTTCACCGCTCTAGCACCACTCCTTCACAGTCAGCTTATAAACTTTTCACCTGACCCTCGTGTATATATATATATATATAGTATGAAGCTATAGTACTAGTATATAGTACTGACATATAGTACTAAGCTATGAGCCCTATCAATATTTCACTGGACGAATTTGTTCTATATTTTTATTTCATTTAACAGTATTTAGGTTACTTCCCTTGTCTAACGACCCCCCCCCCAGAGTTTTTCTCTCCTAATTGCACGGATAATCCCAGATAAACGACTATTATATGTTATATTTACATATATTTACATAATTGGAGGTAACCACAGTAAGTGGTTGTATACACTCTACAATACATTAGTAGAGTGTATACAATAAATTTAATATAGAAATGGCTTCTACAGGACTACAACTGTTCCATTTTCCTTCGAATGAAGCCATTATACAATGTTATCTAGTGTGGTACTGTGAAACATTAGTAGTGCACCATGGTTATAGTGTAATATATATATAGTACTATATGATAGTATGTAGTGTGGTAGAGTTAGAAGTTATATAGTACTAGCCCCAATGTCAGTGTTCCAAGTTTCTAGAATACATCTCTTTACAAGCTTCTTATATATCGTCTGTTATCACTGTTCACTTTATCTATAATTAACACCTTTCTTAAATGTTATTAGTACCACCACGTTTATCTACACCACCACCACCATATCTGTTCTATTATCACCACCACCATATCTGTGCTATTATTACCACCACCACCACCACATCTGTTCTATTATCACCACCAACACCACATCTGTTCTATTATCACCACCAACACCACATCTGTTCTATTATCACCGCCACCATATCTGTGCTATTATTACCACCGCCACCATATCTGTGCTATTATTACCACCACCACCACATCTGTTCTATTATCACCACCAACACCACATCTGTTCTATTATCACCGCCACCATATCTGTGCTATTATTATCACCACCAACACCACATCTGTTCTATTATCACCACCAACACCACATCTGTTCTATTATCACCACCACCATATCTGTTCTATTATCACCACCAACATCACATCTGTTCTATTATCACCACCACCACCACATCTGTTCTATTATCACCACCACATCTCTTCTATTATCACCACCACCACCACATCTCTTCTATTATCACCACCACCACCACATCTGTTCTATTATCACCACCACCACCACCATACCTGTTCTATTATTATCACCACCACCACACCACACCGCCACACCACACCGCCTCTAACACACCACACCACCAACACACCACACCACCAACACACCACACCACACCACAACCAACAACGTCACCACCACCACCATACATCAGCCACTATTTTTCACCTATCACCGGCTGAAATCCAGCCTCGTTCCCGGAACTGAGATGTTTATAAACAAACTGTTGAATTCTGTCAACAAGTGAACGTCTGTAGGTACACACAGCCACATACACACACACATCTCTTATGTACACACACACAGCCACATACCCACACAGCTACACACACACACACACACATCTCTTATGTACACACACACAGCCACATACCCACACAGCTACACACACACACACACACACACACACACACACACACACACACACACACACACACACACACACACAGCCACATACACACACATCTCTTATGTACATACACACACACAGCCACACACATATACACACACATCTCTTATGTACAGGTAGGAACTTATATTAGTGTGTGTGGCTGTTTGTGTGTACAAACTTAACACACAGTCACACACATGCACACAGCCACACACTCACCTCTTGTCTGTGGCAATATGTATTGTATATAGCAGCCACACATCACCTGTACAGGTAGATATCACACACCACTCCTGGCTCTCTATTGCTATGTTTACATAATTCCTGCTATCGTGTTGCCAAATTTCGGTGGTGGTGGTGGTGTTAGTCTTGGCGGTGGTGGTGTCAGTGGTGGCGGTGGTGGTGGTGTTAGTGGTGGTGTTGGTGGTGGTGTTGGTGGTGATGTTAGTGGTGGTGGTGGTGGTGGTGTTAGTGGTGGTGGTGGTGTTAGTGGTGGAGGTGGTGATAGTGGTGGTGGTGGAGGTAAGGATGCTAGAAATAGACTTGAGGCTTCTTACGTACAAATATTACATTGTCTACTTATAGTGGTGGTGCTAGAGGTGGTGGTGGTGGTGGTGCTAGAGGTGGTGGTGTTGGTGGTGGAGGTGGTGGCGGTGGTGGTTTAGTATTTTACCAGATTCCAAGTCTGTTTCTGTTAGCTGTAAACATACAACATATCTCTGCAATATTTCATATTCTAGCTTGGTGAGATTGTAATACCAATCTATCAAACTATAGTCTACATTGTGTGTGTGTGTGTATATATATATATATGTACACACACAGACATGGTGTGTGTACATATATATATATATACGCACACGTACTAATGTATATGCCCAACTATAGTATATTGTGTGTATATATACATATATATACGCACACGTACTAATGTATATACCCAACTATAGTATATTGTGCGTATATATACATATATATACGCACACGTACTAATGTATATACCCAACTATAGTATATTGGGTGTATATCAACTAAAATACTAATATATGTGTGTGTGTATATGTATATAAATGTATATTTATATCATCACTGTTTAATGTTCATTTTCTACGCTAGCATAGGTTAAACAACTTGTCCTGTTGAGACAAGCCAGGTGAGAGGACCATGTCTTGGTTTCTACGGTTGGATGCCCTTCCTAACACCAACCACACAGTGTAGACTGGGCGCTTTTTGTCATGGCACCAAAATGACCACTTTACGGTGTGGCCTGGGAGATCTTTGTTGCGATACCAACACAACCATTTTACAGTGTGGCCTGGGAGATCTTTGTTGCGATACCAACACAACCACTTTACAGTGTGGCCTGGGAGATCTTTGTTGCGATACCAACACAACCACTTTACAGTGTGGCCTGGGAGATCTTTGTTGCGATACCAACACAACCACTTTACAGTGTGGCCTGGGAGATCTTTGTTGCGATACCAACACAACCACTTTACAGTGTGGCCTGGGAGATCTTTGTTGCGATACCAACACAACCACTTTACAGTGTGGCCTGGGAGATTTTTGTCGTGTCAGCAACACAACTACTTTACAGTGTGGACTGGGGACTTGGGTAGGGAAGATGCATGGGGATTAGGGAGGTAGATCTAAGGATGTGAGTGAGAGGGTGGGGTGTTAGGACGTGGGAGATGTATGGAAGAGAAAGGAATGGAGGAGAAGGTGGTGCATACTACGGGGAATGTAAAACCAGTAACTGCATTATTTCACATTCTCAGCTAAAGTGAATTGGTGTTAGCAATGGTATTAAATGCCAGTCTGTTAGCAATGGTAAACTGTGGTAGCAATGGTATTAAATGGTAAACTGTGTTGGCAGTGTAATTAAATGGTAAACATAGATGTATGTAAAATGATTCCATGTTAAATACGAAACCAACATTCCATACTCTCAGCTTGGAAGATCTTTATTAGAGCAGGGGGAGCGTGTTAGAAAAATATGTATGTGTGTGTGGGGAGTGTGTCAGCATATGTGTGCATGTGAGCGCATGTGTGAGTGTAAGTGTTACAGCCTTTCCTCTAGATACACTGCTTCAAAAATCACATTACCTAAAGCATCTTTGTTTTACTTAAATAAATACTGTAAGCAGTAGAGTGTATTTTAATAGATTTGGCTGCTGTTTCTAACAGACCACAAAAAGGCTCTGGTTTCTGGCCCGTGGTTGTAAACGACTAGAAAAAACTTGGTTGATTTCTTGGTTCAGTTTTTCTTCTTTTTTTTCACCCCCTGAACAATTTACATCATTATTCCCACCATCACTACCACCACCATCACCACCACCATCACTATCACCACCTCCATCACTATCACCACCACCATCATCTCACCCACCACCTCCATCAGTACCACCACCACCATCTCACTACCCCCTCCTCCATCACCACTACAGTCCTCATTCAACTATAATTTACTATAATAACCTTATTCTTTCTCCTCTTTCTAAGTATATATCTCACTCTCTTTCTAAATATATATATGTAAGTGGTGAGGGATGTGTATATATATATATATATACACATATACACATATATATATATATATCCCCACCTCTGGGCGTTGTTTATTATAATTTATATAAAAAGGTCAAAACAATTTTCCCCCAACTTCACAAAGACATCAATGGCCAACTCAGAAGCCCCCCCCCCCCTAAAGGCAGCTATTAACTTATTTAACAAAAGAAAAGGTCCTTGTTAGTAGCAAGGTGTTAATATCACAGCTATAGGACTGAATACTGGGTCTTTTGTATCATTTCTGGTGCATTCTGACCAATCTCTATAGACCAGTGTTTTCCAAACTTATCTTATAGTGGAACCCTTATGCAATTTTCTAAAAAAAGAGCAAAAACACAATAGAACCCGTACCTATATTTTAGGGTCAATTCCCTCTAATCCAGTTTTAATTAAACAGATCAGGCATTATTTTCTGACGGCTGAGCTCCGGCCATTTTGACCTACGAAATGGCCAGAGCTCAGCCGTCGAGGTCCTGACTCTTTTCCTATATATATATATATATATATAATGTGTGTGTGTGAGAAAAACCACAAACCCTTCATCTCAATTCTACTTTTGAAAAGCATAAGAACTGTGAAACCCGTAAAGGAAACAAATAAATATTCTTAAAAAGACTCCAGTTGCATTTTCGATTTCATCTTTTTTCCTTATACTTTCACTCGTGTAGGACATCTCGTTTTTTTTTTTTTCATTTAAAAAAAAATTAAATTTTATTAAGACATTTTATCTCACAGAACCTACTTTTAAGAGACAATAATCTAAATATTCCTCTAGCTATATTTAAGTCTTATTAGGTTGTTATTTAACACTATCCTGTTATTATTTAACACTATCCTGTTATTATTTAACACTACCCTGTTATTATTTAACACTACCTTGTTATTGTTTAACCCCAGCTCTCTTCTGATCCAGCAGGTCCACCTCTGCAGCCCCAATCATTCTATCTTACGTAATCTTTAGGGCTACATTATTCACTCTGCACCACCTTTGGTGAGATTAGGGGCTCCAAAACTGGTGAGATTAAGTTAGTGGGCAAGGAGGTGTGTGGAAGATATCCTCAAGCTGGGAACCTGGCCTCAATTCTTGCAACTGCAATTAAGTGCCAAGGAAGTAGTGTTAAACCCGGGTGACTGAAAGGTTAAACTATTATTTTTCTTGTTTGTAGGATGGATTCATTTTATGGGGAGAACTCCTACCCTCCAGGACTCTCCAATAAACCCAGCATGTGGTCTGACAGCTACCTTGATATGCAGCCTTACAGTTACCCCTACACCAATATATGTAACAAGGAAAACATTGATGACTGCGTCATACATTTAAACAAGGTAACCTTTTATTTTATTTCACCAGGGAATTGGTGTGTGTGTCTGTCTGTGTGTGTGTGCGTCTGTGTGTGCGCGTCTGCATGTGCGTCTGTCTGTGTGTGTGTGTGCATCTGTGTGTGTGCGTCTGTGTGTGTGTGTGTGCGTCTGTGTGTGTGTCTGTGTGTGTGGCCGCCTGTGTGTGTGTGGAGGTGGTGCTGCTTGTAAGGATGAAGATTGTGTGTAGCTGCCTCTCTATGTGATGGTGATGGTGCTGCTTGTAAGATTGTGGTTGTGCATACGTGAATGCCTGTCTCTGTATGTGTGGCTGTGTGTAAATGTGTGTCTGTGTGTGTGTAAATGTGTCTGTGTGTGTAAATATGTGTCTGTCTGTCTGTGTGTGTAAATGTGTCTCTGTGTGTAAATGTGTGTCTGTGTGTGTAAATGTGTCTGTGTGTGTAAATGTGTCTGTCTGTGTAAATGTATGTGTGTGTGTAAATGTGTCTCTGTGTGTGTGTAAATGTGTCTGTCTGTGTGTGTGTAAATGTGCCTGTGTGTGTAAATGTGTGTCTGTGTAAATGTGTCTGTCTGTGTGTAAATGTATGTCTGTCTGTGTAAATGTGTCTGTCTGTGTGTAAATGTATCTGTGTGTGTAAATGTGTCTGTGTGTGTGTGTCTGTCTGCGTGTGTGTAAATGTGTCTGTCTGTGTGTGTGTACATGTGTGTCTATCTGTGTGTGTGTAAATGTGCCTGTGTGTGTGTGTGTAAATGTGCCTGTGTGTGTGTAAATGTGTGTCTGTGTGTGTAAATGTGTGTCTGTGTGTGTGTAAATGTGTGTCTCTGTGTGTAAATGTGTGTCTGTCTGTGTGTAAATGTGTGTCTGTCTGTGTAAATGTGTGTCTGTGTGTGTGTAAATGTGTGTCTGCGTGTGTGTAAATGTGTGTCTGCGTGTGTGTAAATGTGTGTCTGTGTGTGTATTGTAGTTAAATAGATGTTGCTTCT
Organism: Eledone cirrhosa; assembly: GCA_964016885.1. Classification (NCBI taxonomy): domain Eukaryota; kingdom Metazoa; phylum Mollusca; class Cephalopoda; order Octopoda; family Eledonidae; genus Eledone; species Eledone cirrhosa. The sequence goes on from OZ024760.1 coordinate 32,504,738, forward strand.
CCTGAAATAACAATCTAATCTCTACAATATATAGAAGAGAGAAAACATGTATATATATATCAATATATATATATATTGGTATATATACATGTTTTCTATATATTGTAGAGATTACCTATATATATATATTCAGTTTGGATCTAGCTGTTGAAATGGCAGGAGCTCGGCCATCGGGATTCAACATTTTTTCATATATATATATATATATTCTCTATCTTTTATATTCCACAACCAGCTCCTATAGAACATGTGTGTATATATATATATATATGTATATATATACACACACTCTCTCTATATATATATTCTATCTTGCAGCTCCTACAGAATATGTGTGTGTGTATATATATGTATATATATATATACACAGACATACACACACACTCTCTCTATATATATACTCTACTATTGCAGCTTATACAGAACATGTGTGTATATATATATATATACAATATGTTGAAAAGGTAACACACTAGAGAGAGATAGTGTGCTATCAATAAAACAGAGAAAACCACCAGTGTATGGAATCTATAATCTATGGAAGGCAGGGTAGACACACGATAATTAAAAATATAAATTAAAGTGTATATACGCACCTCTATAACTATATAACACACACGTACAAATCCAAAGAGATCTGTTTCGCCAAGAAGTTGTTGACTGAAATGGAATAGCCCATGGTTCATCAGCGCGTGCAAGACTATACATTCCAGACAACTCTAAGAGAATCTCTTGTTTTATTGATGGCACATTATCTCTCTCTAGTGTGTTACCTTTTCAACATATTGTATTTTAAAGAGCTCGGGATTCCTTTTCCTTTGAGCACATTATTGACAGGGAATAGCGAGAGTCTATGGCTCCGTTAATTTATCGTGATATATATATATATACAATTATATATATATATATATATGTATGTATACATATATATTGTATATATATATACAATTATATATATATATATATATATATATATCATCATCATTTTACGTCCGCTTTTCTCTGCTTGCAAGGGTGGGACGGGAACTGATTCTGGCTTGATTTCTACAGCTGGATGCCCTTCCTAACACCAACCTCATTTACAGTGAGTGCTGGGTGCTTTTTTGCCGTGACACCTCCACGACCACTTTGCAGTGGAATGATAGGGACCCCAGTCCAATCATCTCATTTCTACAGCTGAGTAAACTGGAGCAATGTGAAATAAAGTGTCTTGCTCAAGGAAACAACACATCACCCGGTCTGAGAATTGAACTCACAACCTTTCGATTGCAAGGCCAATGCTCTAACCACTAAGCCATATATATATATATATATATATACATGTTCTGGATGAGCTGCAAGATAGAGTATATAGAGAGAGAGTGTATATATGTATACACTCTCTCTATATATATATACACTCTCTCTCTCTATATATATACTCTCTCTCTATATATATATACACTCTCTCTCTCTGTTGCAGCTCCTACAGAACATGTATCATCATCATCAACGTTTAACGTCCGTGTTCCACGCTTGCATGGGTTTGGACGGGGCTTTTCCCACTTGAGGCAAGAGTGATTGTCTTGCTCGCATAGGACTGTCTGGCGGGTTTTCTACAGCTGGATGCCCTTCCTAACACCAACCACATTTACAGTGTGGGGCTGGGAGATTTTTACCGTGTTGCCTACACGGCCACATTACAGCGTGGACTGTGTGTTTTTTTGTCGTGACACCTACACGATCTCATTTGTTTCGGCCTGGATGTTGTGGCACCAACATAACTTTACATTGAAGGGGCGGTGTGGATGGGGTGGGGGTGGTGGGACGGGGGTGTATTTTGTTAGAGATGCCTACTGACTGTAGTAGGTTTTACTTTGTATTTAGGTAAGGCGGGTCTTCTCTATTACTGAGTACCGCCAAAGGTCTCGGTCCAGTGACATTGTCTTGGAGAGGTGTAAGTGTGTGAGGTCGGAATTTATCAGCTCGTCCCAGGTTTTTTTGGGTCTGCCTACTCCGTAGCTACCGTCTATCTTTATTGCCCTGCACTTTGTTATACAGCTGTCGTCTTTCATGCGCATCACGTGACCATACCAACGTAGCCTTCTCTCGAGTAAACATCTGATCCCTCTTATTTCTAATTTTTTCCTTAGTTCGCTTATGCTTTGCCGTTCACGTATGTTACTATTACACATCCAGCGGAGCATGCAAGCTTCGTTCCTCTCTAGTCTGCGTATATCCTCTGCACACAATGCCCAGGTCTCACTGCCATGCAAGATTGCTGTTCGTATGCAGGCATCATACAACCTGCCTTTCATTCTTAGGGCGAACCCTTTAGCAGCTAATAGTGGTATAAGCTCTCTGAACTTTTTCCAACCAGTGCTGACTCTAGCTACTGTACTTTCAGAACACCCTCCCCCACTGCTGATTTTGTCACCCAGGTAATGGAAGCTGTCCACTATTTCTATAGAACCCTCTGCGCAATTGAAAGAGCTAGTATTTTGTGGGCACTTGCTGCTACTTATTGCACCATGTTTGGAATTTCTTCTCTAGCTCGGCGATTGATTCAGATATGAGCGTTAGATCATCTGCGTATAGGAGTTCCCATGGGCAGCCGGTCTTGAACTCCTCTGTTATAGCCTGAAGGGCAATAATAAATAGTAGGGGGCTAAGAACAGAGCCCTGATGGACACCAACTTTTACGCTAAACTCTTCACTATATTCGTTGTTAATTCTAACCTTGCTGACTGTTTCTTTATACATGGCTTGTATAGCTCTCACAAGCCATTCGTCAACACCTAGTTTTCTAAGAGCCCACCAGATAATGGAACGGGTGACTCTGTCGAAGGCTTTCTCCAAGTCAACAAAAGCTAAGTATAGGGGTTTACTTTTAGCTAGGTACTTCTGTTGTTGTCGTACAATGAAAAGAGCGTCTGTGGTACTTTTGCCTGACACAAACCCGAACTGCATTTCATCTAGATCAATTCTCTCTCTGATTAGTTGCGCTATTACCTTTTCCGTGACCTTCATGACCTGGTCGATTAATTTAATGCCTCTATAGTTACACCTATCTAGGGCATCTCCTTTACCCTTGTAACAGTTAATGATGATGCTGCTACGCCAGTCCTTCGGAACAACCCCATTCTGTATGACTTGGTTTACTATCCGGGAGACCATGGTGTGTCCCACCGTTCCAGAGGCTTTCAGCATCTCAGCAACTATTTCCGAAGGCCCAGCCGCCTTACCCGCCTTCATATCTTTGATTGCCTTACTTATTATACTACCTTCGACTAACACTGCTGGTCCCTCTATTGGGTCGATGTGGGGGAGACTGTCTTTCTCCCATTTATTCTCCTCATTTAGAAGCCTTTCGTAGTGACACTTCCAAGCTACCTTCTTATCAGCGTCAGTGATGGCAAGTACGCCTTCATCATTAAGTAAACACTTCTCCCCGACAATATCACGGTTTTCCTTGACACATTGCCTAGCAATCCTGAACACCTCACGTTTTGGTCCTCGCGTTGTAGAACATGCTTGAACTTTCTTTCCTCTGCTTCCCTTCTTGCGAAGTACACTTGTCTCCTAGCTTCCCTCCTGGCCACTTGATAGTCTTCTCTACTTCCCCCATCCAGCCATACTTTCCAAGCCTGCTTTTTGGCCTTAATTGACTCCTCCACCTTACTGTTCCACCACCATGTTACTCTCCTCCTACCTACAGGCCTGCTCCAGCCACAGACTTCGTCTGCCGCCGTCAGCAGGTTTGCTTTCAGGAATTCCCACTGTTCCTCTATATTATATGACTCTAATTGCTCTTCCTTACTGTCGAAAGCATCAAGTAATATGCTTTGAAATTTATTTCTGGCTGTGGGGTCCTTTAGCTTCCATATTTTTCTCCTGAGGATAATCCTCTTCTGCTGTCTAGTACGTCTCGTCCTGACTATGAGGTCGCTAATTATCAGTCTATGTTGGGAGGTGCATTCTTCATGGGGGAGGGATTTAGTGTTAACAACAGACACTCTGTCACGTCTTCTGGTAAGGATATAATCTACCTGGCTTGTGTGTTCCCCCGATCTATAGGTGATCAAGTGATTGTCTCGTTTTTTGAAGTTAGTGTTACAGATAGTTAGGTTATTTGCGTCACAGAATTCCAGGATTCTGGAGCCTTCCTCATTTCTAGTACCGAACCCATAGCCTCCATGGATTCCGTCATAGCCGTCACAATGTTGTCCAACGTGACCGTTTAGGTCGCCTGCAATAATTATATAGTCACTGTCGGTTATTTGGGAGGTAGCGAGCATCAGTGTCTCATAGAATCTGTCTTTTATAGCGCCGGGCAGTCCGGATTGGGGTGCGTACGCAGATATTACTGTCACCGTAGTTCTATTTAGGACAAGTCTTATTTTAATTATTCTGTCGTTCACTCTATTTACATCTATTATCTTATTTGCCCACTTTTCTGCTACCATGATTCCTACTCCACCCAGCCCATTGTCATTTCCCACCCAGAAAAGCTTATAGCATCGTTCTTTACCCATGATGAATCTAGCAGACCCTCCCCTCCACCTGGTCTCTTGAATACAACAAACATCGACCTCCTTACGTTCAAGCATTTCTACAACCTCGTTAGAGCGACCCTTTAAGGTGCCTACATTCATGGTACCAACTCTGAAGTTTTGGATTGCGTTTGGAGGGTGGGAGCGGGGGGGATAGCGAAGTTGGGGTTATGTTAGCCATCCGCGGCCGAAACAAGGAGTATATATATATATATATATATACTCTCTATATACACTCTCTCTATATACACTCTCTTTCTCTCTCTCTCCACACACACTCTCTGTTGCAGCTCCTACAGAACATGTATATATATATATATACACATACACTCTCTCTCTCTCTATATATATATATACACACTCTCTCTCTCTCTCTCTATATATATATATACATTCTCTCTGTTGTAGCTCCTACAGAACATGTGTATATATATATATATATATATATACACTCTCTTTGTTGCAGCTCCTACAGAACATGTGTATATATATACACTCTCTCTATATATACACTCTCTATATATACACTCTCTCTGTTGCAGCTCCTACAGAACGTGTATATATATATATATATATATACACTCTCTCTATATATACACTCTTTCTGTTGCAGCACCTACAGAACATGTGTATATATATATATACACTCTCTCTATATATACACTCTCTCTGTTGCAGCTCCTACAGAACATGTGTATATATATATATACACTCTCTCTATATATACACTCTCTCTGTTGCAGCACCTACAGAACATGTGTATATATATATACACTCTCTCTATATATACACTCTCTCTGTTGCAGCACCTACAGAACATGTGTATATATATATATATACACTCTCTCTATATATACACTCTCTCTGTTGCAGCTCCTACAGAACATGTGTATATATATATATATACACTCTCTCTATATATACACTCTCTCTGTTGCAGCTCCTACAGAACATGTGTATATATATATACACTCTCTCTATATATACACTCTCTCTGTTGCAGCTCCTACAGAACATGTGTATATATATATACACTCTCTCTATATATACACTCTCTCTGTTGCAGCTCCTACAGAACATGTGTATATATATATACACTCTCTCTATATATACACTCTCTCTGTTGCAGCTCCTACAGAACATGTGTATATATATATACACTCTCTCTATATATACACTCTCTCTGTTGCAGCTCCTACAGAACATGTGTATATATATATATATACACTCTCTCTATATATACACTCTCTCTGTTGCAGCTCCTACAGAACATGTGTATATATATATATATATATATACACTCTCTCTATATATACACTCTCTCTGTTGCAGCTCCTACAGAACATGTGTATATATATATATACACTCTCTCTATATATACACTCTCTCTGTTGCAGCTCCTACAGAACATGTGTATATATATATATATATATATACACTCTCTCTATATATACACTCTCTCTGTTGCAGCACCTACAGAACATGTGTATATATATATACACTCACTCTATATATACACTCTCTCTGTTGCAGCTCCTACAGAACATGTGTATATATATATATATATATACACTCTCTCTATATATACACTCTCTCTGTTGCAGCTCCTACAGAACATGTGTATATATATATATATATATACACTCTCTCTATATATACACTCTCTCTGTTGCAGCACCTACAGAACATGTGTATATATATATACACTCACTCTATATATACACTCTCTCTGTTGCAGCTCCTACAGAACATGTGTGTATATATATATATATATATATACACTCTCTCTATATATACACTCTCTCTGTTGCAGCACCTACAGAACATGTGTATACAAACAGTGAATGATATCTCAGACATTACAGTTCCTCTCGTTAACATCTCGTTTGATTTACTGAAACGAATTCAACAAGATAGCAAATATCGAGAAGAACTGGAATCAAAGTAAGTTAACTGGGGGTGGTGGGGATGGTACTTGTGGTGGGGATGGTACTTGTGGTGGAGATGGTACTTGTGGTGGGGATGGTACTTGTGGTGGTGATGGTACTTGTGGTGGTGTTGTTGGGTTTTTTTTTAACTCTTTTTTTTTTTACCCTCTTTATACAAACCTGCCCCAAACTTTAAAGAGTTCCTATTTAAATTAAAATCTTCCCACATAATTTTATGTGGGAACCATTTGTCAGGTTTCTGTCTTGGTAATGAAATGATTAATAATTTTAGTAAATCCCTTGAAATTCTTCATTAATTAATTAAAATGACTCTTTTATTAAAAATTGTGTCACAAAAGGGTCAGATTGGTTGGGAGTACAACATATGTCAATAGAAGGGTTGAATTAGTTGGGAGTACAACATATGTCAGTAGAAGGGTTGAATTAGTTGGGGAGTACATACATATGTCAGAAGGGTTGAATTAGTTGGGAGTACAACATATGTCAGAAGGGTTGAATTAGTTGGGGAGTATAACATATGTCAGTGGAAGGGTCAGATTGGTTGGGAGTACAACATATGTCAGTAGAAGGGTTGAATTAGTTGGGGAGTACAACATATGTCAGTAGAAGGGTTGAATTTGTTGGGGAGTACAACATATGTTAATAGAAGGGTTGAATTAGTTGGGAGTACAACATATGTCAGTAGAAGGGTTGAATTAGTTGGGGAGTACAACATATGTCAGTAGAAGGGTTGAATTAGTTGGGGAGTACAACATATGTCAGTAGAAGGGTTGAATTAGTTGGGGAGTACAACATATGTCAGTAGAAGGGTTGAATTAGTTGGGGAGTACAACATATGTCAGTGGAAGGGTTGAATTAGTTGGGGAGTACAACATATGTCAGTAGAAGGGTTGAATTAGTTGGGGAGTACAACATATGTCAGTGGAAGGGTTGAATTAGTTGGGGAGTATAACATATGTCAGTAGAAGGGTTGAATTAGTTGGGGAGTACAACATATGTCAGTAGAAGGGTTGAATTAGTTGGGGAGTACAACATATGTCAGTGGAAGGGTTGAATTAGTTGGGGAGTATAACATATGTCAGTAGAAGGGTTGAATTAGTTGGGGAGTACAACATATGTCAGTAGAAGGGTTGAATTAGTTGGGGAGTACAATATATGTCAGTAGAAGGGTTGAATTAGTTGGGGAGTACAACATATGTCAGTAGAAGGGTTGAATTAGTTGGGGAGTACAACATATGTCAGTGGAAGGGTTGAATTAGTTGGGGAGTACAACATATGTCAGTGGAAGGGTTGAATTAGTTGGGGAGTACAACATATGTCAGTGGAAGGGTTGAATTAGTTGGGGAGTATAACAGATGTCAGTAGAAGGGTTGAATTAGTTGGGGAGTACAACATATGTCAGTGGAAGGGTTGAATTAGTTGGGGAGTACAACATATGTCAGTAGAAGGGTTGAATTAGTTGGGGAGTACAACATATGTCAGTGGAAGGGTTGAATTAGTTGGGGAGTACAACATATGTCAGTGGAAGGGTTGAATTAGTTGGGGAGTACAACATATGTCAGTGGAAGGCTTGAATTAGTTGGGGAGTACAACATATGTCAGTGGAAGGGTTGAATTAGTTGGGGAGTACAACATATGTCAGTGGAAGGGTTGAATTAGTTGGGGAGTACAACATATGTCAGTGGAAGGGTTGAATTAGTTGGGGAGTACAACATATGTCAGTGGAAGGGTTGAATTAGTTGGGGAGTACAACATATGTCAGTAGAAGGGTTGAATTAGTTGGGGAGTACAACATATGTCAGTAGAAGGGTTGAATTAGTTGGGGAGTACAACATATGTCAGTAGAAGGCTTGAATTAGTTGGGGAGTATAACATATGTCAGTAGAAGGGTTGAATTAGTTGGGGAGTACAACATATGTCAGTAGAAGGGTTGAATTAGTTGGGGAGTACAACATATGTCAGTAGAAGGGTTGAATTAGTTGGGGAGTACAACATATGTCAGTAGAAGGGTTGAATTAGTTGGGGAGTATAACATATGTCAGTAGAAGGGTTGAATTAGTTGGGGAGTACAACATATGTCAGTAGAAGGGTTGAATTAGTTGGGGAGTACAACATATGTCAGTAGAAGGGTTGAATTAGTTGGGGAGTATAACAGATGTCAGTAGAAGGGTTGAATTAGTTGGGGAGTACAACATATGTCAGTAGAAGGGTTGAATTAGTTGGGGAGTATAACATATGTCAGTAGAAGGGTTGAATTAGTTGGGGAGTATAACAGATGTCAGTAGAAGGGTTGAATTAGTTGGGGAGTACAACATATGTCAGTAGAAGGGTTGAATTTGTTGGGGAGTACAACATATGTCAGTAGAAGGGTTGAATTAGTTGGGGAGTATAACAGATGTCAGTAGAAGGGTTGAATTAGTTGGGGAGTACAACATATGTCAGTAGAAGGGTTGAATTTGTTGGGGAGTACAACATATGTCAGTAGAAGGGTTGAATTTGTTGGGGAGTACAACATATGTCAGTGGAAGGGTTGAATTTGTTGGGGAGTACAACATATGTCAGTAGAAGGGTTGAATTTGTTGGGGAGTACAACATATGTCAGTGGAAGGGTTGAATTTGTTGGGGAGTACAACATATGTCAGTGGAAGGGTTGAATTTGTTGGGGAGTACAACATATGTCAGTAGAAGGGTTGAATTAGTTGGGGAGTACAACATATGTCAGTAGAAGGGTTGAATTTGTTGGGGAGTACAACATATGTCAGTGGAAGGGTTGAATTAGTTGGGGAGTACAACATATGTCAGTAGAAGGGTTGAATTAGTTGGGGAGTACAACATATGTCAGTAGAAGGGTTGAATTTGTTGGGGAGTACAACATATGTCAGTGGAAGGGTTGAATTAGTTGGGGAGTACAACATATGTCAGTAGAAGGGTTGAATTAGTTGGGGAGTACAGCATATGTCAGTGGAAGGGTTGAATTAGTTGGGGAGTACAACATATGTCAGAAGGGTTGAATTAGTTGGGGAGTACAACATATGTCAGTGGAAGGGTTGAATTTGTTGGGGAGTACAACATATGTCAGTGGAAGGGTTGAATTAGTTGGGGAGTACAACATATGTCAGAAGGGTTGAATTAGTTGGAGAGTACAACATATGTCAGTGGAAGGGTTGAATTTGTTGGGGAGTACAACATATGTCAGTAGAAGGGTTGAATTAGTTGGGGAGTACAACATATGTCAGAAGGGTTGAATTAGTTGGGGAGTACAACATATGTCAGAAGGGTTGAATTAGTTGGGGAGTATAACAGATGTCAGAAGGGTTGAATTAGTTGGGGAGTACAACATATGTCAGAAGGGTTGAATTGGTTGGGGAGTACAACATATGTCAGTGGAAGGGTTGAATTAGTTGGGGAGTACAACATATGTCAGTGGAAGGGTTGAATTAGTTGGGGAGTACAACATATGTCAGTGGAAGGGTTGAATTAGTTGGGGAGTACAACATATGTCAGTAGAAGGCTTGAATTAGTTGGGGAGTACAACATATGTCAGTAGAAGGGTTGAATTAGTTGGGGAGTATAACAGATGTCAGTAGAAGGGTTGAATTAGTTGGGGAGTACAACATATGTCAGTGGAAGGGTTGAATTAGTTGGGGAGTACAACATATGTCAGTGGAAGGGTTGAATTAGTTGGGGAGTACAACATATGTCAGTAGAAGGCTTGAATTAGTTGGGGAGTATAACAGATGTCAGTAGAAGGGTTGAATTAGTTGGGGAGTACAACATATGTCAGTGGAAGGGTTGAATTAGTTGGGGAGTACAACATATGTCAGTAGAAGGCTTGAATTAGTTGGGGAGTACAACATATGTCAGTAGAAGGGTTGAATTAGTTGGGGAGTACAACATATGTCAGTGGAAGGGTTGAATTAGTTGGGGAGTACAACATATGTCAGTGGAAGGGTTGAATTAGTTGGGGAGTACAACATATGTCAGTAGAAGGGTTGAATTAGTTGGGGAGTACAACATATGTCAGTAGAAGGGTTGAATTAGTTGGGGAGTACAACATATGTCAATAGAAGGGTTGAATTAGTTGGGGAGTACAACATATGTCAGTGGAAGGGTTGAATTAGTTGGGGAGTACAACATGTCAGTAGAAGGGTTGAATTAGTTGGGGAGTACAACATATGTCAGTAGAAGGCTTGAATTAGTTGGGGAGTATAACAGATGTCAGTAGAAGGGTTGAATTAGTTGGGGAGTACAACATATGTCAGTAGAAGGCTTGAATTAGTTGGGGAGTATAACAGATGTCAGTAGAAGGGTTGAATTAGTTGGGGAGTACAACATATGTCAGTGGAAGGGTTGAATTAGTTGGGGAGTACAACATATGTCAGTAGAAGGGTTGAATTAGTTGGGAGTACAACATATGTCAGTAGAAGGGTTGAATTAGTTGGGGAGTACAACATATGTCAATAGAAGGGTTGAATTAGTTGGGGAGTACAACATATGTCAGTGGAAGGGTTGAATTAGTTGGGGAGTACAACATGTCAGTAGAAGGGTTGAATTAGTTGGGGAGTACAACATATGTCAGTAGAAGGCTTGAATTAGTTGGGGAGTATAACAGATGTCAGTAGAAGGGTTGAATTAGTTGGGGAGTACAACATATGTCAGTAGAAGGCTTGAATTAGTTGGGGAGTATAACAGATGTCAGTAGAAGGGTTGAATTAGTTGGGGAGTACAACATATGTCAGTGGAAGGGTTGAATTAGTTGGGGAGTACAACATATGTCAGTGGAAGGGTTGAATTTGTTGGGGAGTACAACATATGTCAATAGAAGGGTTGAATTAGTTGGGGAGTACAACAGATGTCAGTGGAAGGGTTGAATTAGTTGGGGAGTACAACATATGTCAGTGGAAGGGTTGAATTAGTTGGGGAGTACAACATATGTCAGTGGAAGGGTTGAATTAGTTGGGGAGTACAACATATGTCAGTGGAAGGGTTGAATTTGTTGGGGAGTATAACAGATGTCAGTAGAAGGGTTGAATTAGTTGGGGAGTATAACAGATGTCAGTAGAAGGGTTGAATTAGTTGGGGAGTACAACATATGTCAGTAGAAGGGTTGAATTAGTTGGGGAGTACAACATATGTCAGTGGAAGGGTTGAATTAGTTGGGGAGTACAACATATGTCAGTGGAAGGGTTGAATTTGTTGGGAATGTCAGGCAAAAGAGATGGGTTTGACAAAGTACTTATCAAGAATGCAAGGTCACCAACAGTGCATCTGCTGATTTTTATATTATTTATTTTGAGAACAATACCTTAACATCAGTATGAGTGGCTGGTTATGGCCGGTTTGAACAGAAAGAGGTGAGAGAATTCTGGCTGGATGTGGCCAGTTTAAATGTTAAAGGGTTAAATATTTGTCTTCAGTTACTACTTTGATCTTCTTAAAATACCCCTGTATAGTCTATATCTCTCTCCTGTTTCTGTGTTGTGTTTAGGACATCCCGTATTATAACTGACTACGACCGTCTACAGACATCACAATTGCGCCTCAAAGATGATATTGAGAAGTTAGAGCGAGAAATTGCAATTCGACAGGGTAAAGAGAAAGAACTCGCTGCTAAAAATCGGTCCCTCTGTTCTTCCATAAAAACTGAAAAGGATGAAGTAAGTAAAATAAGGGCAACTGTTCCCTTTTTTCTTTCTCTGTCTCTCTCTCTCTCTATACATCCATCTCTCTCTCTCCCCGTCTCTCTCTATACGCACACACATATCTATATACATCTACATGTGTCTGTCTGTTCCATGTCTGCAGGTGAAGCGCCTCAACTCTACAATAAACCACAAAGAACTCCAGTACCGACACGACTCTAAGAAGAACGAACGAGAGATGAATCGGTTGAAGGAGAAACTGAGTCAGGTTCTTATGGAGAAATCACATAAAATACTCGGTGAGTGTATCCCTGTGTACCTGGTTTACAGTAGGTACACCATATCTCTGTGTGTCTACAAAAGGTTGGTGTCAGGAAGGTCGCCTGGTTGTAAAACATTGCCTCAAAATGTCCTGTCCTGATCATGTTAGTATGGAAAAGTTGACGTAAAATGTTGCTGCTGCTGATGCTGATGCTGATGCTGATTGTTGTTGTTGTTCTAGGTCCTGAGATCCTTAATGCCTTACCAAAATCTGACAGCAAAAGGGCCACATGGAAGACCAATTCTAAGTAAGACAGATTCTTTACACATCTTTCTTCTCCCACTTAATACTGAGAGGGCCGTGAGGGGCAGAGTCCTGAAACACTCCCTCCAGTGGGTCCAGTCAGAAGCAACCATCTTCAACTGATCCAGCTGGATCCCCAAGTGAGACCAGCCAAGCTCATGTATGTTATCCAACCATCTTGCTCCGGGTCTACCCCTGGGTCTCCTGCCAGTTGTTTTTGCCCATAAAATCTGTCCAGTGATTCTTTCCTGAGACATTCTAACCACATGTCCGTAGTATCGGAGCTGTTTTCTCTCAATTTGGAGATGTAGTGGCTCCACCTGGAGTGACTCACTCATCTCTGGGCTACAAATCTGTTTTTTATCCAAATGTTGTGTAAAGCTTCCATTGTTGACTTCCTAAATACACTGTATTGTTGTTGCTGTTATTGTTGCAGTCATGTTGAAGAATTCTACAGTATGATGCTGAGAGACTACGAAAAGAAGCTGAAGAACCTTCACTCAGAGAATCATGACTTGGAGAACTGCATCCAAAAAATAGTCCAAACTCAGGAATCTCTCGTTGATCAATTCAAATATAAACTTAACTCTACGGTTAGATTCTTCCCTTCTCTTTCTCTACATCACCATCACTATCAATAACACCACCACCATCAACATCACCACCACCACACCATAATCACACCACCACTGTCCACCACCACCACTACCATCACCACCACCACCACCACCATCACACTACCACCACCACCACTGCCCACAATCACACCACCACCACCATCACTACCACCACCACCATCACACTACCACCACCACCACCACCACTGCCCACAATCACACCACCACTGCCCCACTGCCCACAATCACACCACCACCACTGCCACCATCACACTACCACCACCACCATCCCACTACCACCACCACTGTCCACCATCACACCACCACCACCGCCACCATCACTACCACCACCACCATCACACTACCACCACCACCACCATTATCACACTACCACCACCACCACCATCACACTACCACCACCACCACTGCCCACAATCACACCACCACCACCACCACCACCATCACACTACCACCACCACCACCACCACCACCACCATCACACTACCACCACCACCACCATCACACTACCACCACCATCACACTACCACCACCATCACACTACCACCACCACTGTCCACAATCACCACCACCTCCACCACCAACACACTACCACCACCATTACCATTACACTACAACCACCATCACACCACCACTACCACCACACCACCACCACACTACCACCACCACACCACCACCACCACACCACCACACCACCACACCACTACCACCACCACACCACCACTATTACCACCACCACCACACCACCACACCACTACCACCACCACACCACCACTATTACTACCACCACCACCACCACCACACCACCACCACCATCACCACCACCACCACCACACCACCACACACCACCACCACCACTGCCCACAATCACACCACCACCATCGCCACCATCACACTACCACCACCACTGTCCACAATCACCACCACCCACCACCATCACCATTACACTACCACCACCACCACCATCACACCACCACTACCACCACACCACCACCACCACACACCACCACCACCAGTGCCCACAATCACACCACCACCATCACACTACCACCACCACCACCATCACCATTACACTACCACCACCACCACCACCACCATCACACCACCACTACCACCACACCACCACCACCACACTACCACCACTGCCATCACACCACTACTGCCATCACACCACCACCACTACCACCTCCACACCACCACCACACCACCACACCACCACCACCACACCACCACACCACCACCTCCACACCACCACCACCACACCACCACCATCCCAATATATTGTATCTATTCCAGAGTGACAGTGTTTTTAATGAAGATTCTGGAAGTGATGTAGAAGACATGGCAGGAGGCAAGTCTTCGTATGATCCCAGTGAAGGTGGTTGTAAGTAGAAAAAACTTGGAGAAATTCTCTTCCTTTTGTATAAAATAAAGTACCAGTAACACACTGGGTCGATATAATCGACTTTTAGCTCCCCACAAAAAAAAAATTGTTAACCTTGTGCCTAAATCTGAAACCATTATTAATAGATAAGAGGCAGCACCTAACCCACCCAGTAAGATGGTAGTGCTGGTGACATGTCAAAAAAGCCCTCAGTCCACCTAGTAAGATGGTAGTGCCTGTGACATGTCAAAAAAGTCCCCAGTCCACCCAGTAAGATGATTGTGTTGGTGACATGTCAAAAAAGCCCAGTCTATGATGATGATTAACAATTGCTATGTATTCTTTGATAGGTGACAACTATCTGTCATTTGAAAAGTGCCAGAAATTATTACGGAAGTTCAATCGGTGCTGTATCACGCTTCAGAAATACCTGGAGATTAATAAAGGTAAGTAATGCCTTGTTGTTGTTGTTAATGACTATTGACTCAAAGCAATTAGTATGTTGTTCAGTACCAACCTGGTCAAACCTGGGGCCCAGATTCTGTCACATAACCAATTTTAAAGTGTTTCTATTTAAATTAAAATCTTCCAACATTATTTTATATAAGGGCGGTGGATTGGCAGTATCGGTAGAGGGTCGGCGGACGCCATTCTTTGCCACATAGAGTTACGGCCCTTGCCATTCTGAGTTCAAATCCCGCCGAGGTTAACTTTGACTTTCATCCTTACGGGGTCGATAAAATAAAGTACCAGTAATGTACTGGGTAATTGCTGGCTTTGTGCCTGAAAGTAGAAACAATTATTTTATATAAGAACCTTTTATATTAAGTTACTATCTTAGTAATGAATTAATATTTTTAGTAAATCACTTAAAATTATTCATTAATTAATTAAAATTGAGTTTGTTTAGAAATACAGTGGTGAAAGGGTTAATTGGTTGAATTAATACTACATGCAGTGGTGGTAGTGGTGGTAGTGGTGGTGTGGTGATAGTGGTGATGTGGAAGTAGTGGTGGTGTGGTGGTAGTGGTGGTGTGGAAGTAGTGGTGGTGTGGAAGTAGTGGTAGTAGTGTGGTGGTGTGGAAGTGGTGATAGTGATGGTGTGGAAGTGGTGGTGGTGGTTATTGTTGGAAGTGTAGTGTTGGTTGTGGTGGTGGTAGTAGTAATGGAAGTGTTGTGGTAGTAATGGTATGGAAGTGTTGTGGTAGTAGTGGTATGGAAGTGTAGTGGTGGAAGTGTGGTAGTAGTGGTATGGAAGTGTAGTGGTGGAAGTGTGGTAGTAGTGGTATGGAAGTGTAGTGGTGGAAGTGTGGTAGTAGTGGTATGGAAGTGTAGTGGTGGAAGTGTGGTAGTAGTGGTATGGAAGTGTAGTGGTGGAAGTGTGGTAGTAGTGGTATGGAAGTGTAGTGGTGGAAGTGTGGTAGTAGTGGTATGGAAGTGTTGTGGTGGAAGTGTGGTAGTAGTGGTATGGAAGTGTAGTGGTGGAAGTGTGGTAGTAGTGGTATGGAAGTGTTGTGGTGGAAGTGTGGTAGTAGTGGTATGGAAGTGTTGTGGTGTTAGTGTAGTATTTATTTCTATATCTATATTTCATCAATTCCTGATCAGAAGCCGAGGAATCAATTGATAAAACTTCAGAAGCTGAACATGAAACAAAACTAAATTTACTGAAGAAGAAAATAGAGAGATACAAAGAACTGGTAGCTTTTCAGGAGGAGACTTTACAGGTAAGATAATTACAGGTGTGTTTATTGTAGAGTTGTTGGAGCTGGTAGCTTTACAGGTGAGTTATATAGGTGGCTTTATTATAGAACTGGTAGCTTTACAGGTGAGATAATGCAGGTAGCTTTATTATATAAAGTTGGTAGTTTTACAGGTAAGATATATTAGTCACTTTGTCACAGAGTTGGTAGTTTTACAGGTGAAACAGATAGCTTTATTATAGACTTTTACTGTAAATAAACAATTTTTGGAAGTGTTGAGAGATTTACAAATGTTTTTTGGAAATTAAGTGGATATCACCAATTGTCCCACTTTCTTCCCCTCCAGGGGCTTATATGACTAATTTTCATACTCAAAGCTGACCTTCCTATTTTAACTTAGGGATAGTTAAAAAAACAAAAAACAAAAAAAAAGACTGGTGAGTAGATTCAATAAAGCTGAAACATATCTAAAGTTGTCTCCCCTACTTGCCATAAATCAGATGTAGCTTGTATTGTTGTTACTACAGATCAAGCAGTTTCTGACTGTTTCTTTCTCTTTGTCTGAAATCGTAGACATTTGCTAATCAGGGCCCGACTGAGAACAGCAGCAACTCCTTACTTCATGAAACTCAGTTAATACAAGAGTACGAACAACTGGAAATCAAAAAGAAGCTTTTCCTGGAGGCAAAAGAGAACTTTGAAAAGGAAAGGTTACAGCACATGACCGAGGCAGTGCAGTTAGCTGAAGAGGTTGGTGACCAATGGCTTAAATTGTCTCCCTTCTCAGTTCACATTCAATGGAGGTCAACTTGACCTTTTGTCCTTTTTTGGAGTCTATAAAATAATGGATTAGTCCAAAGTGGTAGATTTTGGTGGAGTTGTTAGTCATCATCATCATCTTGACATTTGTTTTTCCATGCTTGCATGGGTTGGATGGGTCCTTCTTAACACGGTATCTCTCCACTTGTATTCCATTGTCATCTCCTCTGCTAGTCTCGGTGATTTGAGGTCAGCTCTCACAACCTCTGCCCAGGTCTTTCTTGGTCTACCTCTACTGCAGCTTCCATCCATTGAGATTTCCAAGCATTTCTTCACCCAACAATCATCATTCATGCACATCACATGTCTATACCAAGGCAGGCTTCTCCCCTGTACACCATCTCTGGTTTCCCTTAAACACAGCTTCTCCCTCAGGTCATTCAAGCTCTGCCTTTCTCTCACATCCAATGAAGTGTGGTAGCTTCATTTCTCTCTAGTCTACACATCTCCTCACGTTGGTTTGAAATTCTTTGCAGTATGTATTCTGGTTTTTAATGTCCTGTTGTGGTCTGCTGTGGCCAGTAGACTTGGTCTGTCACTCAGTTTAGCACCATCATTACCACCTGGTCCTTGAGTACTTTTTTTGTGAAGTCCAGTCTGTGGCGAATTTTTGGACACAGTTTCTGACTTAAGTCTTGTACTCTTAGTCTCTTCATGCCACAGAAACCGGTATAAGAACTGGCCTGGTGAGTCTCTGGGGTTGAGACAGACTTTAACCCTGTGATGGACTGGTGTCCTGTTCAGAGGATGGGGTGGGGCGTGTTCTGTACTGTCTGCTGCTTAATGCCATGGAAACTGGGATAAGCCCTGGCCTGGTCAGCCTTTGGAGTCGAGACAGACTTAAACCCTGCGATGGACTGTTGTCTTATCCAGGGGGAAGTCTTGTACTCTCTGTCTCTTCATACCACACAAACTGGGATAAGGGCTTTAGTGAGCTGGTCCCAGGGTTACTTACTCCAGTAAGTATCACTGGATCCCAACTACTAAATTTAATAGAAACATGAGATAGGAGAGTTTGTATACAACGCCATGCCGTGTGAGAATTATCCCTCACTACAAAAATAATGATTGAAGAAGTGACAAATTTCTCAAATGAATATCAAGATTAACTTGCATTTAATGTAGTCCATGTTACAAATGTGGTAAACAAATA